>CM073769.1:14069184-14165457 GCA_037158775.1 Hetaerina titia | reverse complement strand
AGAGAGGAAGAGAGAGGTGCAGCCAAAAAAACTATGGCAAAAAAACTGCCCTATACAAATGTATAAAAAGATACACATTGAGGACTGCTATGTGGCGCTGGCCAAGAAACCTCTTTAAAAAATAACCTTTAATTGACTGCCATTAATGCTGTAGTAAATCATAAACAATATATGTAACTGGATAAAAAATCTCTTTAAACGTATTTTCCCAATTCAGGAAGACGTAAAAACTGCATAAGTAAGGAAATCGAATCGAATTATGCGCCGATAATTAGGAAAATCAAACTGAAGGTGTCAAAATGGCTCCCTTAAGATTCCAATGAGTGATTAGATAAATATGAATGCTTTGGAATTGTCCACACTTAACTTTTAACATGACCCAACCAGTCCAAACGCTCCAGCGTTGCTCATTATCATGAGGCCTACAAGCGCGCATTAGTGGCGTATATCGCATTTATACATTCAAAGGAAGAGTGTATGTTAGGTGTAGGAGATGCTATGGGATCTAAGGGGGGATAATTACCTACATAATTAAGCAAGAGGAGGGGAACATTCCCGCAGATAACACCAATTTCACTATTTGTGTTATTTAGGGGAAACAAAAGTGGGGGAAGAATTGAACAGGAAGAGGGGAGCATTCCGGTAGATAGGAGCAATGCTTCCCTCTCCTTCCTGAATTATGTAAAGCCTCTCCCTCGTGTCTCCTTCACCTAACCAACCCCTGCGTCCGCCCCTTCTCTTCCTTTCAATTCATAAATGCTACATTCGCCACTCCTGTGCGTTTGTAGACCACTTCATAATGAATGATCCGGAAAAGTTAAAACTAGTAGCCTTCTGTTGAAAGTAACGTTGTGTGAAAAAGCAATCTCTTTTAATTTTATTTGTCTTCAACCAAAAATTCAGCAGTACTACGATTAATTTTACTCTTAGGGAGTACTCCAACCTCGTAATGCTAAACATATTTCCTCGATGTGTGGCATGCCTAATGCAATTAAAAATAAAAGAAAGCTTTAATTGGTGCATTTAGTGATAATTATCCATCATCCCCAGAGAAGAGGGTCTCACATACGGACCCCTGGGTAAGAAACCACCTCTGGGACGAGAGGCAACAACTTGAGAGAAGTGAAGAGCCTGAAGGTCGATTGAAATGCATCGAAATTAGAAATGAAGTTAAGATTCGCTTAAAACACTGTTACAACATTGGATTTAACAAGCAGCTTTTATTGAATGTGCATTTTTGTTAATGACACTTTTTGTTAAAACATCGACTAATTCAGTCATTTACAAATTGAATTTGGAAAACATTTTGATTCTTCGAAATAGAATACGTTTTCACATTTCCGTTCACCTATGTGCCTCTGAGGGTATCTTTCACGTATAATTTGGTTTATGACTGAAATAAACGTAACTTTTATCGTTATTTTTACTAGCAGATGTCATGGCGTTATTCAATGTTGCGCCAAAAATAATCATCACCACAAGAGTATAATTAGTGAAACTGCCAGTAGCTGCTCCCCTGTGTCAAACAACTGGGCGCAAGTGATGATTGATGATCTCCACATTGTTTCAGGAAGCGTTCCGTTTAAACTTCTTCGTTGAATGAAATTCTTCCTTCAGTCCCACAGCGTGCAAAGCAGTGATTTCGGCAGAGTGCTGGCAATGCGAGTTCCAATGAAAAGTGAATCACGGTGGAGAGGGAAGAGGCGGGTGGACGCAGAATGGAGGCAGCGCTGGCCCCCTCCCCGACGGGGGCTCTCTTCACACCCCACCCTCCCGCGCCGAGCGACTCCGGCCAGTGACCAGTTAATCATGCGAGCGGTGTACGTACGCCAGAGGACTTTTCCCGCCCATTGCTGCCCTCATTGCCGCCTTTTCACTGGTGTGTCCAGTTCCTTTAACTGGGGTGTGGAGTCGAGGCGATCCCTCCTGCATCCCCTCCCTCTACAGATAGCCCTCCACGGGGATATTGTGTACGAGACGATCCTGTCCTTGGTAATGACGGTACGTATTTCGTCACTCTTTAATCTGGGCACAACGGTAAGGTATAAATGCACCTCTGAATCTTTGACTATTTTGTGAGATAAGCAGAGAGCCAACAGGAGTGGGGCGAAATGTATTCTGCCGTTAAACAGAGCCAGGACTCGGCAGATGAAAGACAAATATTGGGTAAATAATAATATTTACCCATTGCAGGTAAAGTTGTGATTGCTCCGATTTTTACTGAAATTTAGTCCATCAACTAACTTTTGCCTTAAAAAACCAGGGAAACTTAGGTTTCAATGAAAATTTTTGCGGAGTTTTGAACCGAATGAAGCACTTTTAATGAAAGCACTTGAATTATAAAAAACACATTCGGAGGCATTGAGAATAATGAAATTCCCTTAACCATGTAGATCATGCTTATCACGAAATATTATATGGTTGTTCAAATGAAATATTTTTCTTTCATTTATCAATTGAAATCGATAACTCTACTAACTTTTAGAGCATGTCAAGACGACAATATTTGAAAACTCCACTGAGAATGATCTAAATGTACTCGTACCACGTACTCGTGCATAGAATAACTCGAAGAACCACATAAATATTGTTCTACGAATGTCATCGTAGACGTTGGGAATTAAACCGAGACTTTTTTATTCGTATAGTACCTCATTTTTATCATATATCGTTACAATAGTGTGTAATACACTTTTGGTATAAGTTCAATTGATTTGACTTTTTAATAGCATGAGGGGCATCTGTTAGTTTAAATATATTAAGTTCGTCTACGTCATCGATCGAGTTAAGAATCGGCGTTCAAATGACATTTTCCTTTTACCTGAACAAATCATCAACAGAGACCTATGCATCTTTATAGGAGGCTTATGTAGAATCATTTTTCCCTACAGCACAAGTAGAAAATGGTTTGAAAACGTTTAAACAAGGGAGATGATCAATATCAATCTTTTTTATGATATATTTGGTTCAGAATAAAATAATTCTCTAGTGGACGCGATTACTCTAAACTTAACATGAGCCTTCAACAAAGTGTCTCATGGAAAACTACTCAAAAAGCTAGAGAATTATGGAATTATGAAATTACCTTAGGCAGGATTAAAGGCCTTTGGAATGGTCGCGTACAAAGGGTAGTGATACGAGATGGTGTTAGTTTTAATGTGGTAGACGTCATTTTAGTAGTTCCTCAGAGAAGTGTTATCTGACTGAATTCATTCCTTCTTTACGTTAACGATATTAACTCCGTCATTAATACTCGTAGTAAGAAAGCCTAATGTCCGACGAGGCAGTGATTTACAGTGTGTGAAATCCGTATTTCTGAGGATAAAGTAGCTTTGTCATATGACATTAATGTTATACAATGCTGGTGCGACACTTGGAAATTATAATTAAACTTTAAAAAGTGCGGATTGATATTTTTTTAAAAAGGCAATTCACTCCCAAATTCCTACAGCATCGGAAACACCAAAATGGAAGATGTAGACTCAATTAAATACCTAGGCGTAACCCTCACTCACAATCTCTCCTGGGTAAAACACATAAGGGACATATATGAACAAACTAACGAAAAATTAGTATTATTTAGAATAGTATTGGGTAAATGTGATGAAAGGGTGGAAGAGAAATGTCATCATTCATTGGTTAGGCGTCATTTAGAATATGCTTTAAGATTATGGGAATCTTATGAAGTTGGAGTGGTTGCCGAATTGGATCGCGTACAGCATAGAGGAGCTAGATTTATAAAAAGTTGCTATGATAAATTTAGTATCGTATCCAAAATATAAGAGCAACTAGGCTGGGAATCACTTAATGGTACGAGGATTAGCAGTAGTATTGAAAATTTATTTTTACCCCCACCGAACTTGAGATATCATGTCAATAATATTATAGAAAGTTTCAAGGGCCCATTAAGGTTGTGTTCAAAGGAAGGAACTCCATCCAAGCTGTAAAAGTAATTATATTTAGGAAATATAAGGTAAGAAATTTCGATAATCAATACGATTTAAATTCTCTGGATTATTTATGGAATATTTTTATTATTTGACATGGAATTCATCGGATTCAAGAAGGAGTTCTGAGAAATCAGAACTCAAACGAATAATATTTCATTTTTATATTATGGATAAGTCGTTTTACTCGGATTAAGACCAGTGTGGAGTTCATGAGCATGTCATGCAAAGCACAAAAATTGGGGAAGGGAGCAAGCGATCCATTTTAACCGTGCAAGAAGAATAGTAAGCTAACTGAATCGTGGAAATAAATTGCGATTTGGAATGCAATCGCTGGTAATGCCGGATTGTACCTTGCTAATACGCGCGGGTTTCCCCGCTTCGGAAAACACCCGTGCCGAGTCGCATCAAACGCGAGAGCACGTGGACGGCTCTTTGCCTCGGAGCGCAGCAGTTCGACTCCCGGCAGCGCTTGGATCATCCCCATGCGCCCCACATGCCGATGCAGCGAAAAGGGCGAGGGGTGTCGGGTGGGGAGGGAGCGAGGGAGGTGCCCCACGAGAAAAGGCGACCACGCCCCCGTCCCGACCTGCCCCCTCTAGCGGCGAGAGGGGGCCCGTGCGGAGAGGAGGAGGTGGGGGCGGGCGGAGGGGAAGCAGAGGGGGGGCGGGGCGGGAGCGAGAGAGTCAGTGTCTCGCGGCGGCCGAGCGAAGGCGGAGGGAAAGCGCGCGCGGCTGCTGCTGCTGCTCTGGCGGAGGGGGCTGGAGGCGGGGGCCGTGTGTGTGTGTGTGTGGAGGGACGTGCTTCTCGCCTCTCTCCCGTACGAGGGGGGAAACGGTGTCCCGCCGGGGGTTGGGAGCAGCAGCAGAGCGGGGCTCCGGCGCTTGACCGTTCTCGAGTGATGGAGGGCGCGCTCCGGGGGTCGCAACTCCGGTCGTCCGCCGCCTGAAATGGAGCGGGGCGCGGAGGCAGCTCTCCTCCCCGCTGGTCGGCCTCGCTGCTTGAGACGACGACCCCGTGCCCCACTCGGCGAGCGCGCGGATCTCCGGGGGCGGGGGGATCCTCACTCGTGAGCGGGTGACCCTGGCGGCGAATGCCCCGAAGGAAGGTGGTGCCTTCTTTGCCCGCGTCCTTCGCGACCCCCCTTCCCCCGAAGTGACGTCATCGGTACGCCCCTCTGGCCGATCGACTCCCGCCGGGTGCCGTGGGGCTTCTTCCCTCGCCCCCGCTCCCCTCCGACCCCCGCGAAGCTGTCCACCGCTCTCTCGAGAATTCCACCCCTGGTGTCCATTCTCGATTATTGCTCGCCACGTGCTTCTTTTCCTTTGAGTTTTTTCTTCCGACTGGCAACACCGATTGTTTTTAATACTCTCGCTCGCGGGCACTTCCGAGCGCTTAAATATTTGATGTCTCTAGGACATTAGGCTTCGCGGTCGGGAGGGAGAGAGTCTGCAAGTAAACCATTAAGTTTTCATTGGACCCACCGGAGGCAGTTTTTGTTTTACAACAAAGAAATCGCGATAGTTGTAGATATAGGTACTGTTGCAGTTGTGACTTGTTGACAACATTTTACCATTGAACTGTGAACATATTTTATGAGATACCTGCGTGTTCAACGAAAACTTAATAAGTTTTTCATCGAGAGAAGGAATGAGAAGTTGCTTTACATAATGGACGTTAAATCACTTCCTTCCTAGATTTATTCAGAGAAAGTCGTCTTCCGAAGACGTAAGAAATCTTCCCAGCTTGTTTGAAATAAGAAATTCCGAGCGTATTCCCGAAGGCGTTCCCTCCCACTGCGCGCGTTCCCGTCACGAATCCCTTCTGCATAAACTTTGAGTCAATTCCATTTTCTCTTGTCATCATAATTATTACATTTCAGCAGAGGATGAAGGTGCATGTCCTATGACTCTTTAGTCCCAAGACAAAGTTATCCCCCCTCCGAATCCAATTGCGGTCCGAGGTAGTGCCCCCACTCGTCGTCGTCGAGGGTCGGGGCCGGAAGTCGCTCGTTCGGGCCTTCTGCCGCGAGAGGCCAGCACTTTCGGGCCCACGGTGGTCGCCTAGAGGGTCTGAGCGCCCCCTCGGCATCGAATGGACTGCGAGGGATCGTCCGCCTTGGGGCCCGAGGGCCCCTCCTGACTGCGCTCCGCTCATTCCGCGCCATGGAGGGAATGCGTGGTGGTGGGGAGGCGGTCCCGCCGGCGGCCGCGCCTCCTCCCTCGGCCGTGGACCCGGCGTCCCGCGCCGGGGGCGGCGTCCCCTGCCGCTCCGGCCTCTGGCTGTTCGCTCTCTCCGCGCTCGCCGTCCACGGGGCCGTGGGGGGCAACCCGGACGCCAAGCGCCTCTACGACGACCTCCTCTCCAACTACAACAAGCTGGTGCGACCCGTAGTGAACACCTCGGACGTCCTCAGGGTGTGCATCAAGCTCAAGCTGTCGCAGCTGATCGATGTGGTGAGTGGCAGCAGTCCCTCCTTCCCCGCCCGCCCCCTCCGCCTGAATCCAAGGAGCGCGGAAATTAAGGGTTCGTGCGACACGACCCGCAGCACGTGTCTGACGACAATGGAACCGTACCCTTTGGTGTTTTGCCTTAAGCTGTTATGCCAAAGGCAGGCGGAGGTTCCCTACGCTCCGATCGTCAGATTTAAAAATTATCTGTCTGATTTCCCGAATCCCAAACATAAATTATTTCTGGAACAGACGCAGGGCGGTGAATATATATATATATATATATATATATATATATATATATATATATATATATATATATATATATATATATACACACCTATTAATATCATCTGCGTATATATGTCGTATATGCATGTATATACAAGGGTGGTCTGAAAAGTTAACAAAGCAAAGTTAAAAAACCTAGCAAAGATATATGACATTTTTTCTGAAATCTTCTGAAATTTTTGACGTCGGAAACTTTTCCGACCGCCCACACATAGAAATTATATGCCAAAATTCGAGACTCAGTGAGTCCCTCTTTCGTGTGTTTCTGTTTCTGAGTTTGTGTCGACTAGTCTGTTTACAATATATATATATATATATATATATATATTTATTTATTTATATATATATATATACATGTGTGTGTATATAAATACCTATATATTCATTCTCCCTTTCCTTATATCTATTTCTATGTGAGAATGAATATTTGTTCGCCATATGGCGGGATTTCGTATTTTAATATATATATATATATATATATATATATATATATATATATATATATATATATATATATATATTCATATACGAAATCCCGCCATATGGCGAACAAATATACATTCTATTCTGAGTTATGTTCCTAACCCCTCTGGAGAAAGATGGTTGCACCACCGAAAAATCGGACCTGCTTCACCGTAAATATCCTCTTATGTATTCCTTCATCTCTGTTGAATCTCCTCTTTGCGGATTGACAATGCGTCTGCTACGAGTAAATCTTTGATGGCGCGAATGATTTCCCTTACGCCTTCCAGACAGTGCTTTTACTTTCTTTGGACCGCGCGCATTACGCCATTTTTCTGTAATTTCTTTACGCTATCCCACCTCTTCTTACCCATTGAAAATGCAGTCGTGTTAGTGTTAGTTTTATGACTCAGTTTAATATATATCTCTTAATACTTCCTTCTACCCAATTTAGACCCTATTTTCTGGTTTCCTTATCGTTTTATTACTTAAACTTCATATTATTTTGTTTACAGTTTACAATATCCCTTTTTTTGAGCTTATCTACATCTACTTGATACCTCGCAAGCCACATTAAGGGCGTGTTAGGGCACCACCCGTAATTAAGAAAAAACCGCATGCAAAAGCCACAAATTTATAGAATCAACAAACAAAATATGGTATGCATTAATGCCTTACAATCCACGCACATGCAAACAAACTACCAACTAACATGCATATACACCTAAAAATATACCTGATGCCTTTGTAATGTTTAATTTTGTTCCGACCTGTAAATTAAATGTTTTTAATGTATCTAATCGAAAGGTACCAACTATCTTAACAAAACGTTTCTTTAAAAGTCGTTCCTTCCTGTTCTTTAAAAACTTTTCCAGCACCTTCTGGTACCCTTTCCATTTAGTTCCATGCACTAATTTTATATCCCTTTACTTTTGCATCTTTTTTGTTTTATCCTCTTTCATCGGAAGTTACATGTCATTTGCAATAAGTTGTGAAATGAATCCTTAAAAGCGTCGGGAAACAGCAAATTAATGGCAGCATTCATAAATCTGTTCCAAAGCATCGTAAATTTTAGCTCCGATTCTCCGGACAATTTTATAACCAGTGGTTGTCCCAGAAATAAAAAGTGCAAATCTTTGAAAAATTTATTTCAG
Source organism: Hetaerina titia (assembly GCA_037158775.1). Taxonomy (NCBI): domain Eukaryota; kingdom Metazoa; phylum Arthropoda; class Insecta; order Odonata; family Calopterygidae; genus Hetaerina; species Hetaerina titia. The sequence continues at coordinate 14,157,153 of CM073769.1, read as the reverse complement.
ATGAAAGTACATGTTACTAAAATTCTTCAAAATAGCGCCCTTGTGCACACACACACACACCGAGGCTAGCGCTCCTGCTGGTCACGCTAAGCTTCGAGGAAGGCGTCGAATTAAGGGGATGTCCTATTAAGGCATCTTGTCACGGCCTGTATGATGTTTCTGAGCGTTCCAAAAGGTTTTTTTCAAGCTCTTTTTATTTTTTTGGAACAGAAGAAACCCAGTGGTGCAATATAGGGGCTGTAGGGGTGCTAAGGCAGCGTCCCAGAGGTCACGCGAGATTGTTACACGATCGGTCTTCTGTCTTCCAACACGATCAAGGGCAACATCTTGTCACATACCTTTCCCAGGGATAAAGATTCAGTGAGAATGCAATGCTGCAATGATTTTCTGAATATTGTACTCTTCTGTTAACTGTCTGATACTCAGGCGTTGATCAGAATCGAGCAAGTCTCTTGCCATTTTGCACACTTTCGTCGCACAGTGTCGTAGACGGACGTCCAGCGCATTCCTCGTCGTCAACCTCTTCTCTACCCTCCCGGAACACCTTGTGCCAGCGGAATACCATTGCTCGGGACATTCCTCCATCTCCAAAAGAATCCTTAACCATAGCTGTCATCTCCGGACCCGATTTTCCGCGATTAGCACATAATCTTTCGCGTTTGTTTGCTCAATGGAACATGGCATCGTGAATTCGTGACTCGACCATTGAACAGGGTCTAGTCTAGCAGTGATCCACGCACTGCAATGGGCCGTGGGCGACGTTTGTGGGCCACGTTACTTTTCCAAGACCTTGTGTAACCTTTTCCGCCACAGAAGCTCCCACTCCAGTCGAACGCGTCGGCAGGAAAAAAATCATGCTATTTATTTTTGGGATAAACCATTTACATTGGCGGGACTTACGAGTGACTTATCGTATTGGGCAATACTTTCGTTTTATTTTACGCTAGTAAGGTCTGACCCAGAGTACCCTGGGGGTGTATGGGATCATCAAATTTAGACTAACCTTTGGAACTAGATCGAGTGCAACGTAAAGTTGCTAGATTTACCAAAAGTTGTTATGAACAAGGCAACAGTGTTACGATACTGTTGAAAGAATTAGGATGGGAGCCACTAATTGACCGTAGAGTAAGTAGAGGTTAAATTCACTGCGTAAATTTAGGCTGGGCACTACATATCCAAGGATGTTAAAGATATTACAGACTCCGACTTACCATGGCAGATTAGATTGCGTTCCCACGTACATAAAATCACTCGGGCAAGAAAATAAAAATAATTAGGTTCATTAGAGTCATGTTGGCAAGATTTTAAATAAATATTGCTGCAATGAGGCATTATGTAGAATGTATGCATGTATTGTATGGGATCCGAGTGAGAAAGGCCTCGTTTGGGAAATTGAGAAGGTTAAACGCCGGGCAGCCCGTTTCGTTAAAAACTCTTACAATAAAACGAAGAGCGTTACTGAAATGATTGTGGAGTTGGGGTGGGAATCATTAGGCCATTCGATGCTAGGTTGAACTTGCTAAATAAATATATTGATTATATGTTTCAGCATCGAGGTCTCGCAAATTTTTTGCACTCCAACATGCATTGGTGGCTTGAATCATGAATATAAAATTCGAGAAATAGATGCCAGAACTAGCAGACTCAAGGACTCCTTCTTCCCACGAACAATACGGTATAGCAACTGAAGGGTTGAAGATGGTAAAAGTCCCACTTGCCACCCTCAGCGTCTAGGGAATAATTAGTTCTAGTCATGTTCACTAATTTCGTTTGTGTTTCTCTCAAAACCCTTCTCGCACGCCCGCATAGGACAGCTACTTAATGAATATCGTCCTCGGTACAATGTTTCCTGTCCTTTGTTGTGTTTTCCAGCTCCCCCTTCCATCCCTTGCCTCTCTTCGTAAGGGTAATGCTTCCAGTGGTCCTCGGGGTGACACACCTAACTTTTGCAGTCGAGCTGTGCACTATGAGTAGCATGATCATGGATTATAGGAATTTTCCCCTCCTTACTTTCCCCTTCTGCAGGACCTCTACTGGTAATGGTGGCTTTCAATTATATGAGTAGTAGTGGTTCAATTTTATGCACTCCTTTTTCGCTTACCCGAGTGATTTTAGAGTGGTTAAATTAACACTTGTTTGGAACTAAGTTTTAAGCTAGCATTAATATGGAGTTTCGCAACTTTTCGGGGATTTTATTGAACATTTTTCCCATGTTTATAGTCTCATTTATTTAATCACCCATTATCTTTCTTATCCATTATCCTTCCCAATCTAGTGGTTAAACCCCTGCCACGCACCTTTTTGGTGGATCGCGAGGTATTTACGTATGTGTAGACGGAGCACAGCGATTTATGGATCTGAAGCTTCATCTTAGACGCAAGGGGCCCTTGAATTGCGAGCCTGTAGGAGGGTGTGAAAGAGGAGAATGTGGAGGAGGCGGGTAGGGAGTAAGATCAACGATGGAGTTCTGAATGCGAAGGGGAGAGAGGGGGAACACCTAAAGCGGAAAGGGGTTGGAAGAAGGGTTTAAGGTCAGTACTATGTCACAAAGAAATGAGAGAATGGAAAATGTTCGGTAATCCGGTTATAGAAGGTAGAGAAGAGGCTTGTTAATAATAGCATGAAGGCAGCCAAAGCTACAGTGAAGAATGATATATTGAAGGACACACAAATGGAAGTTCTTGAAGATGCGTAGAAGTAAATAGTCTTTAATGACTGTCGAAAAGCCACCTTTAAAATAGCTTAAAATACATTTTAAAAAAAAATATATATATATATAAACTGTGACAGTAACACACAACATGAGAACACATAAAAGGAACACTCACACGTTATTTCTTTGTGAGTGTTCCTTTAACTATGTGTTCTCATGTTGTGTGTTGCCGTCAAAGTTTTTTTATTTACCACTTCCGTTTTACACTTCGAAGAAATCATATATATATATATATATATATATATATATATATATATATATATATATATATATATATATATGTATGTATATATATATATATTATTATTATTATTATTATTATTATTAGGTAATCTACCGGTTAAGGTAGGTTTTTTTGAATGGACACAACTATCAAATAATATTTTGTAACTCCAAACAAAACCAAATCGAGCATCCTAAACTACATCAGGTCCCTCTTCATCTCTGTGTACTTCTTTCCTCCCTTCATCCCATCCTGTTCCTACCCTTTCCTCGTTTGCCCAACATTCTCCCCTCTATTACCTTCTTCAACATTCCACTACCGCTCAATACGCCTTTCATCTATTTTTCCTGCCTCCATAGGATTTCTCTCAACAAACCCCTCTCCTCACCCACCATCTCCAGTACTTCCTCATTTGTTTTCCTTTCGGTCCATTTCACCTTCTCCATTCTTCTCCACACCCACATTTCAAAAGCCTCCAATCTACGTCTATCCTCCTGCTTCAGTGACCACGCTTCTGCGCCGTACATAGCTACGCTCCATATCTGAGTTTTTACGAGTCTTCTCTTTACCTCCCTACTCAACGTCCCCGTCATCAACTCCCTCCTCCTTGAGAAAGCCTCCTTGCCCAGCGCAATTCTTCTCCTTGCATCCCTACCACTTTTACCGTATTGGTCTAAAACACTTCCGAGATATGTAAACTGTTCTATCTGCTCTATTTTTTCCCCACCTATTTTAATATTTAGCTTAGCCTTTTTCTTTCTGGAAAATCGCATGACCTTTGTTTTATTATATATATATATATATATATATATATATATATATATATATATAATAACACCATAATATAAAAACCATAAACACAGTAATCAACCCGAAGGTCGGTTAAGTAGGTGATGGTAGAGCTCACTCATGTACCAAGCCGTATACGGCGTGTGAATATTCACACATCAGGGTAGGGGGGCCAGTTCCTTTCCCTGTGCCGGTTATGATTTCCCAGGAAGATCTGGTACCCGAAATTTGAACTAGCTTGGGTGGAGCTGCAGGTGCCCAAAGTGCCTTGCCCGGGAACCGAACCCGGGACCCTCCGGTCAGCAGTCCAACACTCTACCCGCTAGGCCACCGCGACTCGCTTATATATATATATATATATATATATATATATATATATATATATATATATATACATATATATACATATACATATGTATATATGTGTATATATACACACATATAAAGACGGTTGATTAAAAGCTGATTTTCATAGGCCCTCGCCCAACTCGATCAGGTAGGAAGAGAAAAATTTTCCCAGCTAGTCTCTTTCCGGGAAATGACTTTTTGGATGAAATAAAAATTTTAATGTAAAAAAACATATATATTACCTTCAGTCCAAAGTCAACCACGTGACAATCTTTGCTTAAGTACTGCATTTTTGTCGGAATCCTCCGGAGTCTCCAGCCTACCGTGCGTATATTTATTCCTGTAACTGCCCAAGAATCCTATCCCCGCCCCTAAAATCATTTTCATAAACGTTCTTCTGTGCAGAATTAAAAACCCTTCTATTCTCATGCCCCTAAACCCTCAACCCGTCTCCCGCTGAATATTCGAAATTCAAAAAATAGATTACTAATGCAAATATAGTCTTCACGTCTGCTGACAATGGCTCGCCGGTTGTGGTGCTAAAAACAACGGACTACATAAGGGAGGTAAACATACAACTTTCTGATACCTCTTCCAACCGGCATATACTCAAAGATCTGAATCCCACACTTCAGGATGAACTCATTTAATTCCTCATTTCCAACCAGCCTAATTTCTAAGCGAGCCTATCTCCTAAAGACATTGCACTTCTTTCTCTGCCCCATCCGCGCACCCCTCCCTTCGATATCCTCCCGAAGATCCATAAACCCAATAATCCTGAGCGTCTGATTTTTTCCCCCGTAACTTCTCCACGGGAAGGATCAGACATATTTGTAGACCACTACCTTCAGCCGATAGTCCACTCCCTACCTTCATTCATTAAAGATAAATGCCATCTCCTGGAAAGGCTAAAATCAACCCTGCTCCCTTCATATACTGATATTAGCATGACCATTATGGATTCCACATCCCTTTATACATCCATTCCCCACTTAGGTCTCTCTGCTCTCCAATACTACCTCTCCCAACGCCCTAAGCCACACACACCCAACACTGAATTTCTCTTTCGCCCATCTGATTTCATTCTCACCCGTAATTTTTTTCCTTTAACGATGAATTCTACTTACAGATCAAAAGTTGTACGATCGGTAGAAGGATTAGCCCTTCCTATTCAAACCTCTTTCTTGGTCTCGTAGAGAAAACATTCCTGCTAAAACAAACCCTGAGGCCTCTATTGTAGCTTAGAGACACTGATGATATTTTTCTTCTTTGACCACATGGAAATGATTGCCTGAAAACCGTCATTTCCGACGTCAAAGCTTCATATTTTGTGTCTTTTCCCTCTGCCATTTCCTCCTTCCAAATCACCTTCCTAGATTTCCACCAATAATTTCGGAATATGGTTGTCCTTTTTTTATGTATTTTTCTATATTATTTTGGTTAACGTAACCTCACTTCTTTGTTTGAATTATTATTCAGAGTGTCATTTATTTTGAGCTGAACAAGAACTATAACTATTCCACTAGCGTTTAGATGCAGTTTGACTTGAGTTTTTTTTATGCAGTTTGATGAGCATGACTTGTTTGATTTTCTGAAACAGTTACGCTGAATGACCAAAAGGTTTTGCTCACATCGATGTGATATCTTCCTGATTAGAGCTAATACTCTTCAAGATTATACGCTGCTTTGCAGTGAAAATAATACATCAAGAAGAAATTAGTTACTTTGATCCAAAATTAAGTGATTACACTCTCTCTGGCAAAGACTTCAGCTTTCAGATTTCTTTGTCTCAAAGGAAAGAATATGCAAATAAAATGTGTGGAATCAAATCTTTACGGCTAAATAACATGAATTGGTTGGGGTTACTTTACGGTGGGGTGCCTAGTAAGGAGTTGGAGGACGAGCGGCAAGGTGGTGGCGCGGCAGTACGGTTCCTATTTGATTGAATTTTCTAATACTTTGAGTAGATAATTAATTAATGGGTCATCTGTTGAATCCCAACCAGGTTTAATGAATATTAATAACTATTACAAAACTAAAGAGGTAATCCATTAATAAATTTTATTTAAGAACTGCATAGGATTCAAGAGTAGGAGTCCCCCCAAGTATACTTATCTGATTAAATTTTTTTGCATATCTGTAGAAAAAAGACTTTACGATAGTCAATTTATAATTATCCTAATTATATACCTCAAAGTGAAAACTTTTAGGTATTTAATATTTATTACATGGACGTGAAGAAAAATAATAGAACAGTTCTGGAAATATAATGGCAGTGTCGATTGTTTGGTCGATAGAGTTGATTTTGCCTGCGACATTGGTAAGAAAACTTTTCCCCTCAATTTTTACATAAAATATATTTCTACATCAATCCCCATGGGAGCCCTACGTTCTACCCCTTCTACGATCCACCCCTACGTTCCCCCTCGTGCTGCGTGGTCCGCCGTTGGCTTTCACTTACCCCGTCTGATCCCCTACCCGCACCTTCGAGTTTCTAGTCGAGCCGCCAAGGACTCTCCCGAGCACACTAAACATCGGTGCCCTTCTCGTCCGCTGCCGATGGGAAGATAGTTTCCGTGTCAAACGGGTGGCGGCGACGTGGCGTCAAACGGATGGGGGCGCTGAAGGGGACGCGGTTGGAGGCGGGAGTGTGTTGTGTCGCTTCCCTTCCTTCACGTGACGGAACCCGACCACAGCGAGCCGAGCTCAATTCCACTCGCCTTTCATTCCCTCGGACTGGCCTCTCTCATCACTCGCTTCTCATGTTTCATCTGAAGCGTCGCACCCGGCTCAGGGGATCGAGCGGGCTTCCCAGCTGACATCAGCCACTGCATCCGAAGAATCAGGAAATTGAGCATTATGACGTTGAGAAAATTGAGCTGCCAGTAGATCGTGTCAATTGATTGAGCTTCCAAAGGTATTATTACTCGAGGAGGAAAATGGAAGGAGGGCTTACTGTGCGGACAGGAGTTATTGACTGCGTTGTCCATGATACCGCTATTAGCTGCTAAACCTTTCCCGAAAACTCCCCAGAACAGAGGTATTCCATTCGTTTTTTGCCTAAATTTGCACATTTGTTGCAATTGTCTGCCAGGATAATAATAATGCAATTCGTACATCCTCAGATTAAAACTAAGTTCAAAATAAAAAGTTTACTTTATAAAAGAATCTATAGTAAACATTTACTGTAAATTACTACATGTATGTACTTTATGTAGTACTTTACAGGAATCTGTAAAGTAATAATCTTATACATACGGAGTTTCAAAGCAACCATTCTTTTACACCAAAAAATTTTTAAATGGAATTGGAGTTGGATTGAAAAATTTCGATTTCGCTTCAATAGCAAAAGGAATAGTTTCGGCTGATAGGTAGGTTATCGCTGTACACGTGCAGTTCGTAATTTCCTGATGCATATCCTAAGGTGCGAGTAGTTAATTTAAATACTCGACGTGGTGGCTTCATGCACCTTAGGCAGTGAACTCCGAAGGGTGAGAGAGGTGTTCTCTTTGCCACGACACGCTCAGAAGCAAAGGTGTGCTTCCTGGATCGCAGGGGTGCGTTTCCCTCGACCCACGCGGGGCGCCAATCGAAGCAGGCCCGGGCCCTCTGCAGGTGGACAACAGATCGTTTGGTGTTCTCCGGGTCCAATCACTCGTCAATCTCAGATTGTAATGTGGATCATGGATTGACACATCACAAATGGAGCGTCGCAGGGGACAGCGACCCCCCCTTCACATTACACCTGGGGCTACCCTCGTCACCTCCCCCCTCCACCGCCCCTTCAAACTCCCCCCCCCACGCCCCGCTCGTCTCTAGTGCGAATGCACCCTTTTCATTTCCCACCGTGAGCCGTTCTATCGATCCGCTCTCTCTCTCAGAATACTGCTTTGAAAAAATGCACTCAAGTGCTGTTATTGTCATAGTTACTCACGAGTCGGTTCATTCCGCGGAGGGAAAGAGGGCTGCGCACGCGCAGAGCGATGGGAGGGGAGGCGAAGGTCGGTCAGAGCTTCACCCTCACCAATATCTCCCGCCCCAATTTTTTGGGCCTTACGTAACGGAGTCGCTGCAGAGCAGCGTCGCCGAGACACGTCTCTCCCGGCCCCTCGCGGTGCGTGCGGCCCACTGACATCAGTCGGGCCGTGAAGGGCGAGCTTTTCGCCCGGAAATGATCTTACAAGCAAGTAGGAGTCCTGGCCGGAATCCCGACGACAGCGCTTCAACCATTCCCGCCCCGATTGTTTGAGACAACGAAGCCTCAGAAAAACGAAACCGATCCTTCTGTGGATAATCTAATTGTCAACTAAGAAGAGAGCCGCTTACCCCTGGACGCTTTAGGGGAAAGAAGAAAACTCCTAAACTCGAACCGATGAGATGAAATAAAAGTTTTCAGTGCCCAACTTTGAAATGACCTGGACTTGCGGTAGAGTTGAATGCATCCTGGGATGGTGGCGAGCTGCTAGAGAATTGCTCTAAATCACATAAATTGCAGAGACGGCGTGCTCAATATGATGCTTCCCTTGCTAACTAGTTGTATATTTTCAAATGCATCTACATAATACACTGCAAGACAGGGGTGTAGCAAAATGTGGTATACACAGCTCAAGTACCTTTTCAGTCCCATACCATGCATAAGACACACCGACCGAAAGCAATTCAATTCTAATATAAAAAAAGTTTCAACCACTTATCCGATTCAGGTTACAACCATTTCAAGTAAAATCAAGCAGCCAGACTGATGTGTTATTAATTAAATTTAGGAGATCGGCATGGTGCGGTGGCAAGCGTAATGGCTTCTGATTCATAAAGCTGGGTTCGAATCCTCGAAACCAGATTTTTTTCAGTGGTATTCCGAAGCCTACTTGAAGTGTTTTGTGTAGAGCACTTAAGGTGAGTACGCCGTCCGTCAGATGGGACGTTATTATATTGACCCTATGACGCCTTTCGTTAAGAGTCTGTTACATAATGACATTGATTTCTGTTAGATAGACATGTATGTAACAGACATAGATGTCTGTTACATACATGTACATTGATAAAATTAACTTTTTAAGTGACAGTCAACACGAATTCAGGAAAACCCACTCATGCGAGGTCCAATTAAGCTTATTCACACATGATTTGCTTTAATAGGATGAAATTGGTTAGCAAGGGAATACGATCTTTATAGATTTTCAAAGTGCTTTTGATAAGGTTTCCCATGGTAAACTCATTCAGAAATTCATATATTCAAGGGCGCAGGTATAAATAAAGGGACAATAAATCGGGTTGAAGACCTCCTTTCAGAGCAGGCAGAGACGGCGCTTCCTTGACGGCGCTAGTTCCGCCAGAGTACGAATGACCTCGAGGGTACCGCTGGGGAGTGTAATCGGGCCGTTGCTTTTCTTGATTTTCGTTAACGTTTTTAACCAATTAATAGGTGGAAAGTATGATTAGAATATTCACTAACATCACGGTGATTTTTCGGAGATATCTGGAGATGAGGATCGTTTAATTCTGGCACTTGATTTAGATTGAATGACTATAGTGTTCAAAATAGTGCTTGCCATTAAGTCTTAATAAATGTTCGGTGATAAATTTCTTTAAAAATCAACGGGATTTGTTCATAAATTAGCTGGAGTTGATCTAGAAGTAGTTGATTCGGTAAAATACCTAGGTGTTACATTCACTAAAGACTTAACTTTGGTAACCCACATACGTAAAGTCTGCGGGAAAGATTATAAAAAATTGGAATTTATTGAACGCATTGTCGCCAGGAGTGACTCCAAGGTCAAGAAACGTTGTTACCACGCTCTTGTAAGGCCTCGTTTAGGATATACATGTAGCTTATGGGATCCGAGTGAAAAAGGCCTCATTTGGGAAATTGAGAAGGTTCAACGCCGAGCAGCCCGTTTCATTAAAAACTCTTTCGATAAAACGAAAAACGTCATTGATATTCTTATGGAGTTGGGATGGGAATCATTAGAAGAAAGACGATTCAATGCTAGGTGTAACTTACTAAATGAACTCAGCTGTGCATGTTTTAGCTCCGAGGTCTCGCAAATTATTCGCACTCAAACACAGATTGGTCGCTTGGATATTGTACACAAAATTCGGGAAATAGATGGCAGAACTAGCAGACTCAAGGACTCCTTCCCACGGACAACACGGGATAGCAATTGTAGGATTGATGATAGCAGAATTTCCTTGCCACCCTCGGTGTCTAGGGAATAATTAGTTCTACTCAATTGTATGCACTTTCACTACCCTCGTCTGTTTTATTGTCAAAACCCTTTCTATCCGTATGACCTCATTATAAAAGCTTTCAATAATGTAGTGCTCTTTACAGTATTGATTCCTCTGCCTGTTCTGTTGTTAATTTTCCCCTTCCATCACTCGTTTCTCTCCGTGGGGAGACCCTCACGCTACCTGCAGCGTTGAGTCACATTGCCTACCTGTGTCCTTGGGGAGGATACCGCAGCATATTGAATGTCCATGTGGTAGTAGAATTCCGCTTTCTTGATTTTCAAATTCTAGCTTGCACGATATTGGATAAATACATTACGGCAATCTAAGTTCCAATTAATTGTTAGATGATAGTATATGTAATTGCATGTGTGTAAAATGAAAGGAGGTAGATATGTATTTGCATGCGTGTAAAATGATAGAATTTTTGCATGAATATATGCGCCACTCTGAATATCGCTTGGCATGGATGTGTTCGTTTTGATTGTGGTTTAATTCCCTTTTACGGATGATAACCTAACACCCCCTGCCACGCACCCTTGCAGCGGCTTGCAGGATATTAAGTAGTTATAGATGAAGTGTAGGCTAATGCCGATGCCAGGTATCCTTCCACCCTTCCTCCTTTCCCATCCATCTCTAATAAGTACCATCACTGAATGACCTTAGCTGTCGGTTGCATCCCCTAAATCTACAACTACTATAATTTAATTTAACATCCACTACTGTAGAACACACTACGGTGAGGACTTCAAAATTTGTTCAAAGTATTAGCTCACGTAGGTGATAGAAGCCGCCCTACCAAAATGGAAACTAAATATATATATTTGTATATATATATATATATGATATATATAAATATATATTTGTAAAATATATATACTATGTATATATATACTAGTATATATATATATATACCATGTGGATCGCGGTAGCCCAGGGGTTGAACGTTGGACTTCTGACCGGAGGCTCCGGGTTCCATTCTCGGGCATGCCTCTCTGCAAAGCTGCAGCTCCACCCAAGCCATGTGATTTTTCGGATACAAGATCTTCCTGGGAAACAAAAACCAGCACAGGGAAAGGAACTGCCCTTATACCCTTCTAATGTGTGAATTTCCCACGCCGTTGTGCTTAAGACTGGGTGGACTCTACCAGCACCTCTCTAACCGACCTTCAGGTTGGTTTACTGCGTTATAGTATACATATGTATATATATATATATATATATATATATATATATATATATATATATATATATATATACATACATATGTATACTTTCCCTCGTGGGATATCTCTGAAAACTCAAAGACCACTCCCAAAAAAAGAAAGTAACAGCGGTGTTTTACCACGGATACCCACTTGAAGACATTTTTTGGGAGGAATAAAGATATAACCGATTATTATACGCAAAGTGAAGTATAAGATATTCGGTGTGATGACTGCGGTGGCGTTTATATCTGACAGACCCGGAAGGCTTTCAACATCAGAATCGAAGACCATTGGACAACCTTTAAAATACAGCTTGTATATATGACACTGATACATGTCAATATAGGCCAAACATTTATTAGAATACAAACGCACCCTTTACTACAAACTCAAGGTTAAGGAAGGTAAATGGTCAATGGTTTAGATGATCTGGAGGAGTCGAAATGTGATCTGACGCAGAAACGAAAAAAGGGACTTAATGGCGAATGAGCCCCGCACCCGCCTTACATCCGACCCCTCCCTGATGATCGCACTCAGCCCTGCTTAGGGTAGCGAAATCTTGGTCGCGAGTGATAATATATCGTGGAGTGTGGAATTTCTGAGTTTTATTTTTACAAGTCCTTGGAGCGTCTCTTGGGCAATCCGTGACATTTATGGAGGAATATATAAGAATTTACGTCAAAATAAATCAACGAGGACATGTTTTAATCTACTTATTTAATTACCAACGCCGACAAATGCTATGGCATTTATTCTTATTCCTAAAAAAGCACTGCATAATATTTTTTAAGTTGTTCTTTTACATCATCCTTAGTGTGAATGGTGGCGGAGGGTCACGTGGTCGGGGCCCCACGTGAGGCCCGGGGGCATTGCCCCCGGGCCCCGAAAAAATCATCTACTGTAGTTACAGGGGGATAAGCTTTGCCGATACGAGGAGCTGTAAACGACGGGGGAAGCGAAGGGAATGGGGCGGAAGTTGAGAGAGAGAGAGAGAGGGAGAGAGGAGGGTCAAACGATGAAATGAAAAAACGCACAAAAACACCCGAGGCAATAAATGTCCCTCTCGTCCAATAAACCTCCTTTCGACATGAACCCCATTTTGAATAAAGCAGCGTGTACATAGACGTTACAAATGGATACCGTATAAGACTATGGGAGAATGCTTAATGTCAGCAGTTTAAAATCTAGCATTTAATTGAATTTCAAACGTTTTTTCAGCGAAAAATAAGAAACATGCTCAGTCCTAAAGATGAAGAGAACCACTTAATTACACTACTTCCCATTCCGGAACACAAAAATGGAAAAATAAGCCATCAAAGTCATCGAAAGAAAACAGGTGACCTCGAGGCGGCGGTCATTCCTCCGATGGAGCCGAAGGGTCAGAGCGGCTTGGAAGGAGCAGGGAAGAGAATGTGGCAGAGGGGTGGGGGGCCCAGAGGGGGCAGCAGGGGAGGAGGTGAGCCATTTTGCCCCAGCGAATTTGGGGTCGGAGGTCCCGAGCGTGGATGCAAATGGGGCGAACGCCGCGAATAATGTCAGTGGAGGGAAGAGATGTTGCCGAGGAAATTACACCCAAGGGAACACACCCTGGGGAGGGGGGCGAGGCTCTCGGTCGCGATGGGAGGGATTGGTTTCGTCCACCCTCTCCCGCCCGGCCCCCACCCCCGCAGCGGCCGGGGGCGGACGACGCGGTCTTCCCTTCGGCGGCGTCGTCCCTGGTGGCGAGAAGGATAAATAGATGCATGCGCAAAGGCATGTCCGTCGCCTCTTTCGTGTCTAATGCGAGGGTCACACGCTTAAGCGGTCGGCTCCTCAAGAAACACGACGTGGTGCTTCAGACGATAGTCAGAGCAGAAATGTGCATCCGCTTCGAACGGAAGCCAAGCATCGCAACGCACTCGGTTTTGATGTGAGGCGAGGATCCCGGGATCACCAACCCCTCGGATTCACACTCGAGGATTCCAAGCTGCGCAACCCGATTGGCAGCAGCCAACCAACTGATAATGGTGCGGTGCTTTCCAACTCTTCCATGTCCCGAGGGGGCACATCCAATCTCCTTGAGTCCACGTTTTTTATGATTAGCTACTAAACATTCGTCACCAAAGAGGAGGAAGTGGGGGGAGGTCAGGGGATTAACCAAAACAAATCCACGACAGGTCCCCATATAGACGTCCATCCATGCTTGGACCGCCCATAGAAATTCACCGGTTGTCTTCTTTGTCACTGAGCTAGCACCGAGTTTTCTCCACTCTCTTCCCTCTCAAGAAAGTAAAAAAAGTCCGCTGACTGCCAATTCAAACTGCTATTAATTTTCGTCTCTGCTATGACCCCACGGTAGGCACCAGATGCCGTGTGGTCAGTGCAGATAAGCTGGGAGACTTCGAATCTTTTTCTTGCCTGTACCTAGATTTTTTTCCCTATGTTTATGATTTTTCGCTGAATTGTATGCATGTACTACTTAATCAACTCCACGCTTCAAGGATTAATTCAACGCAAGTGCCACGTTTTAACCACACCTTTCAAGAATTCGTAATTTATTGTTGATTAGGCAGCAATTTAATAGAATTAATTTCAAATGAAATTTGAGTAAAAATAGTATATTAATACGAAAGTTAAGGAATATGACAACTAACTATTTAATTTCCCATTAGAATTCAGTCGCCATAGATGTATCCTTGGTTAAATGTATATGTATACAAATACATATATTTATACTACTTCGATAGCAACACACAATATGAGAACACATTAAGGGAACACTCACTTATATAATGTAAATGGAATTGACACAAGTGGCACAAACACAAAAACACATAAAAGTAGAATTCACTGGGTCTCGACTTTCACTGGGTACACCCACCTTTCTCAAGAGGGGGAAGGAACAGAAGTCAGTTCTGTTCCTCCCTCCTCTTCAAACATACATGCATACACATAACAACAAACATCTACAAATACATAAATATACAAATATATATGTATACACATCATATATATACTTATACAAATATATATAAGATATATATATACATCAATCCCATGGACTACAACCTTGTCGTGGTAGAAGTGCTTGCGTGTTCTGACGACCCATAGAGCTGTGCTGGCGGGAGTAAATATAATTGCTCCCGGTAGGGTCACCCATGCCAAATAGGTCGAAGGTTAGGAGTCAGACGAAAGGTAGTCCACGCAGCGTCTGTTCATCAGTGAGGCGGCTGAAAAGCCGTCTACCCCAATGGAGCGGCATCTAAGTGATGGTGTCACATTAAAAACACTATTGAGGAAGGCAGCGGGAAACCACCTCAATTGTTGCTGTCAGGAAAAATGATGGGCACAAGATAGAAATTGAGTCCTGGCAACTGCGGGACTCGGCCAAAGCGGCCGTGTGTCGTGCCCGGCAACGGAGGAGGCAAGGCTTCCGCGGTCGTCATCCCACAAAACCCTTTCAGGGGAAAAATAACAGCACCAGGACAGAAGACGCGGAAGAAGACGAAAATAGTTAGAATTGGAACATGGAACTTCAGGATAATGTTGAAGACAGGCAAATTAGAGAATATTAAGCGAGAGATGGAAAGAGGTAATATAGATGTCTTAGCTCTATGCGAGGTGAGATGGAAGGACAGCGGGGATTACTGGAGTAGTAACTATAGAATAATATACAAACGGCGGGGACAAGAGCCAACGAGGGGTTGCCGTAATATTAACTTAAGAGGTAGGAAAAAGTGTAGTCAACGTAGAGCAAGCAAATGATTGAATATTACTCGTAGAGATTAAAGCAGAACCGAAGAACTTGGTCATTGTTCAGGTACACATGCCACCGAGCAACCACAAGGAGGAAGAAGTCGATAGGATGTACGATGAGTTAGAGGATATAATCGCGTGTGTTCCTGCAGGGAAACATTTGATAGAGATAGGGGTTTGGAATGCAACGTTAGGCAAAAAAAGAGACGGTGGAAAGGTGGGGGACTATGGGTTAGGCACGAGGAATGAACGCGGGGAGAAAGCAATTGACTTCTGCAGGAGACAGGGATTAGTAATCACCAACACATGATTTAGACACCACAAAAGGCGTAGGCATACATGGAAAATGCCAGGTGACTCAGAAAAGTTGGATTATATTATGGTTAGGCACAGGTTTAGGAACAGTGTGATAAATACGCACAGTTTCCCAGGAGCGGATGCGGACTCTGACCATAATTTAGTTGTTATGAAATGTAACGTCCGTTTCAAGAAGATAAGGCAAGGGCGGCGGGTTAGGAAATGGAATTTAGAAGCAGTAAATGGATTAACGAGGAAGGAGTATCAGCAGGCTGTAGAGAAAATGATGGATGACGGTGAAGAGCTGGGTACTATCGAAGATAAATGGGACTGTATCAAGGAATTGATACCGAAAGCTGCAAAAGACACTATAGGAACCGTTAACGGGAAAATAATAAGGAAACCATGGGTAACGGATGACATGATTGCAAGGATGGATGAGAGAAGAAGATGGAAGAATGTAAACACAGAGTGAGGCAAAATGAAGTACAAATAGTTAAACAATTAATTGAGAAGGGCCACAAATAAACCAAAAGAGGAATGGTGGAAAACGCAATGCGAGGATATGGAAAGTTTACAGAGGAAAGGTGAAATTGGTGCTCTATACAGCAAGGTTAAGTTGTTATCGGGAAGGAAGAAGAGAAGATCTCTGCTATCAGTTAAAGATAAGTGGGGTAAGATAATAGTTGAACCAGAAAAAATCCAAGAGCGTTGGAAGGAATCTATAGAAACACTGTATGGTGGAGAACTTAGGCCGACAAGGTTAGACATATAAAAGGAACATGACGTAGAAAAAGATAGCTTAGGTCCAGGCATACTGGACGATGACATAGAAAGGGCATTAAAGGAGATGAAAGAAAATAAGGCCGTTGGGGTAGACAACATTCCTGTGGATCTGTTGAAATGTTTAGGAAAATATGGGAAGAAGGCCCTATATGGACTAATTCGTAGTATCTACGAAGAAGGAATCTGGCCGGAAGATTCTGTGACATCAGTGTTAGTTCCTATTCCAAAAGAGGTAGAAGCTACATCATGTGAGGATTACAGAACAATCAGTTTGATATCCCACGCAGCTAATGTTATGCTCAGGATCATCAACAAAAGGATAGAGAGTAAGGCAAATGATTGCTTAGGGGATGATCAATTTGGGCTTAGGAAGGGAAGAGGCACGCGCGATGCCATTTCAGTGATGAGATCACTAATCGAGAGGAACATAGAGCTGAATCAGGACGTATTTGCCTGTTTCGTAGATTTCGAAAAAGCGTTTGATAGAGTAAATTGGGAAAAACTAGTGAGTATATTACAGAATATAGGAATAGATGGGAGGGACAGGAGACTAATCCGCAACCTTTACATGTCTCAGACTGCTCAGGTGCGAGTGGCGAACGGAGAGTCCGGATGGGCAGTGTTAGGAAGAGGTGTAAGGCAGGGTTGCCCATTGTCATCGGTGCTGTTCAATGTATATGTGGAGGAAATGATTAAGGAGGCAAGAGAAGAACTGGAGGTAGGAATTAAAGTTGGAAGTGTATCCGTAAAAGCAGCTAGGTGTGTTGATTACCAGGTTTGGTTTTGGCAGTCGGCGAAGGGGTTGCAAGCATTGCTGAGTGAATTGGAAATTCCGAGTGATAGATATGGAATGAGAATCAATATTAATAAAACAAAGCTTATGTGATATTCCAGAAAGAAGAAGGATATGCTAAACATTAAAATAGGTGGGGAAAAAATAGAGCCACCTTCCGCCTTTCCCGAAAGGAGGAAGTAACAGAACTGGGAGTTTTGTCCCTTCCTCCTCTTGAGAAAAGTGGGTAGACCACCGAATATGCGAGACCAGTGAGTTTCTCTTTTATGTGGGTTTCTATAAATGTGTCTTTATAGACATAAATACACACATAGAGATTCTTACTCTTAAATTCGTAAAAACACACTAAAATATTGACACACATTTATTTCATATTGCGCATCTACTTGTTAGTGGGTGTGTGTACTCATATGTTTTGTAAATGTTCCTATCTCTTTTCCTTATATATATTTCAATATGAACGGTTGTATGTTCGCCGTATGGTGGAATTTTGTGATTGAATGTGTATTTGGTCAATGTGGCTCGTCTATTCTTCTGGCAATGCGTGCCACGAAACGCACTGGTCCCATTCTTTATGATGTTGTTTTGATTTCTTTTCTACTATCCTTTTCTCTAGTGTCTTACCTATTTCTCCTGTTGTGGTTGAAACAACTCCCTGACACTATCTTCTGGCCAAATAATCGGCCCACTTTGTTTCATACGAGACCTGCAAATCTCAGGGTAAATTAAGTTTCATCGATAGCTCATGTGATTAGAACCCGGCTAGTCGAAAGATCCTTGGTTCGTGTCATGGTCAAGGTAATATTTTTTCGCATTTGATCCACTCGATTCCACCTTCCTCTTGTGTTCGTCTTTAATATGATTTCGTGTTTTCATGTATATGCGAGTATATGTATATAGTATATACATGTAAGTATTTCGTGGAATGATTCTTGTACGGAACAACTAATCCAATTAGGTTTAAATAAGATGAAACGTTTGTATAATTGAATTAAACTAATTAAAACATGACAAAAGTATCGAAATATCAGTGACATGCGTTTCTAGCCTTGTAAGGAAAGCATAATTAGCATAATTAAATAACATTTTCCTTCAAACACAATTAAGATGATAGTCTTTTTATGATAGTATCCTTATCCCTTAATTTCTCTGTTACTGAAGAGAAAACTAACACAGGCCTACAAAAAAAAATTTTTTTGGTGCCGGGAATCTTTGTGTTGATTTTAACTATATTTGTAGAGCTGAATCCAAATATGAAATCCGTTTTTATTTAACAGCTCTACTTTTTTAGATATGGCACATCTTACGATTAGTTGTTTTAATATTTGATATATTCCGGAAGAGAGGCAAATTAGAAAATATTAAGCGAGAGATGGAAAGAGGTAATATAGATGTTTTAGGTCTCTGCGAGGTGAGATGGAAGGATAGCGGGGATTACTGGAGTGACAATTATAGAGTGATATACAGCGGCGGGGACGAGAGCCAACGAGGGGTTGCCGTAATTTTAAATAAAGTGGTAGGAAGAAGCGTAGTCAACATAGAGCAAGCGACTGATAGAATTTTACTCGTAGAGATTAAAGCAGAGCCGACGAACTTGGTCATTGTTCAGGTATACATGCAACCGAGCAACCACAAGGAGGAAGAAGTCGATAGGATGTACGATGTGTAAGAGGATATCATCGCGAGTGTTCCTGCAGGGAAACATTTGATAGTGATGGGGGATTGGAATGCGACGGTAGGCGAAGGAAGAGATGGGGGTGAGGTGGGGGACTATGGGTTAGGCACGAGGAATGAACGCGGAGAGAAAGCAATTGAATTCTGCAGGAGACAAGGGTTAGTCATCACCAACACATGGTTTAGACACCACAAAAGGCGTAGGTATACATGGAAAATGCCAGGTGACTCAGAAAGGTATCAGTTAGATTATATTATGGTTAGGCACAGGTTTAGGAACAGTGTGATAAATTCGCACAGTTTCCCAGGAGCGGATGCGGACTCTGACCACAATTTAGTTGTTATGAAATGTAATGTTCGTTTCAAGAAGATAAGGCAAGGGCGGCGGGTTAGGAAATGGAATTTAGAAGCAGTAAATGGATTAACGAGGAAGGAGTATCAGCAGGCTGTAGAGAAACTAATGGGTGACGAGAAAGAACTGAGTACTATCGAAGAAAAATGGGAATGTATCAAGAAAGGGATATTGGAAGCCGCTAAAGACACTATAGGAACCGTTAACGGGAAAAGGATAAGGAAACCATGGGTAACGGATGAAATGATTGCAAAGATGGATGAGAGGAGAAGATGGAAAAATGTAAACACAGAGTTAGGTAAAATGAAGTACAAAGAGTTAAACAATAAATTAAGAAGGGCCACAAATAAAGCCAAAGAAGAATGGTGGAAAACGCAATGCGAGGATATGGAAAATTTACAGAAGAAGGGTGAAATTGGTGCTCTATACAGCAAGGTTAAGTTATTATCGGGAAGTAAGAAGGCAAGATCTGTGCTAACAGTGAAAGATAAGTGGGGTAAGATAATAGTTGAACCAGGAAAAATCCAAGAGAGATGGAAGGAATATATAGAAACACTGTATGGTAAAGAACTTAGGCCGACAAGGTTAGACATAGAAAAGGAACATGACGTAGAAGAAGATAGCTTAGGTCCAGGCATACTCGACGATGAAATAGAAAGGGCACTAAAGGAGATGAAAGCAAATAAGGCCGTGGGGGTGGACAACATTCCTGTAGAAATGTTGAAATGGTTAGGAAAAGGTGGAAAGAAGGCCATATATGGACTGATTCGTAGTATCTATGAGGAAGGAATCTGGCCGGAAGATTTTGTGAGATCGGTGTTAGTTCCTATTCCAAAAAAGGCAAAGTCTACGTCATGTGAGGATTACAGAACAATAAGTTTGATATCCCACGCAGCTAAAGTTATTCTCAGGATCATCAACAAAAGGATAGAGAGTAAGGCAAATGATTACTTAGGGGACGATCAGTTTGGGTTTAGGAAAGGAAGAGGTACGCGTGATGCCATTGCAGTAATGAGATCACTAGTCGAGAGGAATATAGAATACAATCAGGACGTTTTTGCCTGTTTTGTAGATTTCGAAAAAGCGTTTGATAGAGTGAATTGGGAAAAATTAATGCGTGTATTGCAGAAAATAGGAATGGATTGGAGGGACAGGAGACTGATCCGAAACCTGTACATGTCTCAGACTGCTCAGGTGCGAGTGGGGAACGGAGAGTCCGGATGGGCAGTGTTAGGAAGAGGTGTAAGGCAGGGTTGCCCATTGTCACCGGTACTGTTCAACGTATATTTAGAGGAAATGATTAAAGAGGCATGGGAAGAACTGGAGGTAGGAATGAAAGTCGGAGGGGAATTCGTAAAATCGGTTAGGTTTGCTGATGACCAAGCATTAGTTGCTCAGTCAGCCAAGGGGTTGCAAGCATTGCTGAGTGAATTGGAGGTTCAGTGCGATAAATATGGGATGAGAATCAATATTAATAAAACAAAGGTTATGCGATTTTCCAAAAAGAAAAAACCTAAGCTAAATATTAAAATAGGCGGGGAAAAAGTAGAGCAGGTAGAAGAGTTTACATATCTCGGAAGTTTTTTGGACCAATACGGTCAAAGTAGTAGGGACGTAAGGAGAAGAATTGCGCTAGGCAAGGAGGCTTTCTCAAGGAGGAGGGAGTTGATGACGGGGACGTTGAGTAGGGATGTTAAGACAAGACTCGTAAAAACTCTGATATGGAGCGTAGCTATGTATGGTGCGGAAACGTGGTCACTGAAGCAGGAGGATAGACGTAGATTGGAGGCTTTTGAAATGTGGGTGTGGAGAAGGATGGAGAAGGTGAAATGGACCGAAAGGAAAACAAATGAGGAAGTACTGGAGATGGTGGGTGAGGAGAGGGGTTTGTTGAGAGAAATCCTATGGAGGCAGGAAAAATGGATGAAAAGCGTACTGAGCGGTAGTGGAATGTTGAAGAGGGTAATAGAGGGGAGAATGTTGGGCAAGCGAGGTAAGGGCAGGAACAGGATAGGGATGTTGGACGGGATGAAGGGAGGAAAGAAGTACACAGAGATGAAGAGGGACCTGATATAGATTAGTTTGCTAGGTGGGGAGTCACAAAATGTTTATTTGATAGTTGTGTCCATCCAAAAACCTACCTTAACCGGTAGATTACCTAATAATAAAATAATATTCCGGAAAATAATTTTCAAAGTTACATAAATCTATAGGTATGCATGGGAATATATGGTAAAAGAAAATAGGAAAAATATTACAGACTTTGTGAAACGTGCATACTTGGGATATTTTGGTGTTAAGCTTGGTGACCAAGATAAAACATGGGCACCGCATTTTGTGTGTAAAACATGTACTGAACATCTGCGGAAATGGACAACAGGACAAAGGAAAACTCTAAAATTT
Organism: Hetaerina titia; assembly: GCA_037158775.1. Lineage (NCBI taxonomy): Eukaryota > Metazoa > Arthropoda > Insecta > Odonata > Calopterygidae > Hetaerina > Hetaerina titia. The sequence continues at coordinate 14,135,604 of CM073769.1, read as the reverse complement.
GGTGTGCCAATGGTTTAGAGAGAACCTGTGAACCATATTGACGACTGTTATTTTTGCATAGTAAATGTTTCCGGAATTAATCGAAAAAATCACCACAAGTGGACATATCCAGATTTGCCTTCAGCTAGACGCCCGGTACCCCATTCAGAAGAAATAACGATCGCAATATTTCAGACGTTACCAGATATATCTAAGGAAGAATTTGAGTTATTTGAAAACATTTCTCATTCTATTGACGATAGTGGCAGTGACTACGACGGGGTATCAACAATTTCTCAACTATTTAATCAAAATGAACTAAGCGATCTTGTTAGAGAACTGAACTTATCGAAGGAAGCATCCGAACTACTAGCATCGAGACTGCATGAAAAGAATTTACTGCAACCCGGTACAAAAATAAGTTTTTATCGCACAAGGGAAAAGGATATGCTACCCTTCTTTACCCAAGAAGACAATCTTACATTTTGTTTAGACGTTAAGGGTCTTTTGGAAAAAATGGAACTACTATCACAATATGATGCTGGTGATTGGCGTTTGTTTATTGATAGCTCCAAGCGTAGTTTAAAATGTGTACTTCTTCACAATGGTAACAGGTTTGGCGCAATACCAATCGCTCATTCAACTAAAATGAAAGAAGAATACGATACAATAGCATTGGTCTTACAGAAGAAAAATACCAGGAACATCGCTGGGTGATTTGTGTAGATTTAAAAATGGTGAACTTTCTTCTTGGGCAGCAAAGTGGCTACACAAAATATCCTTGTTTCTTGTGCCTCTGGGATAGCATGGGCAGACAAAACCACTGGATTAAGAAGGAGTGCCCCACGAGAGAAAACTTGGTTGTTGGGAAAGAAAACATCATTGCTGAATCTTTAGTTGAAAGAGAGAAAATCATCTTATTGCCTCTACATATTAAACTAGGCCTCCTGAAGCCATTTGTAAAGGCTCTTGACAAGGATGGACCATGCTTCGGCTACTTAAGACTATAGATGCCCCATATAATTATTGAAAAACTTAAAGCTGGTATTTTTAGGGGCCACAAATCAGACAACTTACAAAGGATCCTGCTTTTGTCGAGTCAATGAATGCGATTGAAAAAATTAGTCGGATGTCATTTGTTGAGGTCATAAACAATTTTCTAGGAAATCACAAAAGTGAAAATTATATTGAGCTGGTAAACATTATGCTCAGTAACTTCAAATCACTTGGATGTAATATGAGCACAAAAGTTCATTACCTACACAGCCACTTAGACAATTTTCTTGGAAATTTAGGAGACACAAGTTAAGAACAAGGTGAAAGATTTCACCAGGATATAAAAACAATGGAAGCTCGCTACCAAGGAAGATGGGATAACCATATGATGGCAGATTACTGCTGGTGCTTAAAACGAGACTGTTTGAACAAAGTGCACTCAAGAAAATCGCGCAAAAGAAGCTTTCGATGTGTTGAGTGATGTTTATATGTATTTTTTTCTTTTCAATTTGTTTTATTACAGTAAAAAATTTTAGTATTTGTGTTCAATTGTATTGTAACATTCTGTTGTGTTTGTGGGTGATTTAACAGCCCTAGAAATAAATCAAGTCTTTATATTTAGTGGGTTTTATTATTAATATAATGTTCCCATATCATCATGTAGAAGATTTTTTTACGTAAGTAACAACAGATCTATATCTTGAAAACTATAGCTGATAGGAAAAAACTAGTGTCATAATTGTATTCAGCACCCCAATTGTTCTTTAAATCAGCATTAAAAGCTCCGGCACCAAAACCACTGTTGGCCTGAGTAATCATTCCCAAAAAGAGACTGACTGTATGCAAATATTAGGTAGAATATTACCCCCATATGCCACGCGGATCTCCATTGCACTAGGGGAAGGCGCGATATGTGATGATGACCCAGCCAAACTGACTTGACGGCAGACGGAGCCGTGGTTAGATGATCAGCATTGCGGGTGGACCGAGGGACTTCCCTCTCAAGTGACCCGCTGCGCTGCTCCATCAGTGAGTCCCAAGTCGTCTGGAGACGCGGAGGGCGCCAGGGGCCCTGGCCCATGTCGCTCGCGCACGTGGTGGCGCACATTCTTGACTCGCCACGTTGAATGGCGCCCGAGTGCACAGCCGACCGCACGAGAAGTATTCATGTGCGGAGTTAGATCAAATGGCGACAAGCAGTATCAAGTGAAAATCAGTGTGAGGGGATTGACGCGGAACGCAAGTTGGTGAGATTCATTCGTTCATCCATTTTGGATTTATGGCGGGGCGGTGTATCCCCTCACGGGAATGGCGGCTGCAGCCTCCGCTTCGCCCAACGTTGGCTTCTTACGGCGGGATGCACTATTCATCTGCGGCTCGGCGTGCCCCCAACACCGACCCCCAATCGGAAGAGGTGGGCTCCTCTGCCCCCACCGCGCGCCTCCTCATTTATTTATGCACCCTCCGGGTGGGGCGAGAGGGGAAAGGCGGTCGAATGGTGCATGCGTGAATGGATGACCCCCTAGGGGCGGCGAGGGCACTCTTTAAGGGCACTGTCAACTCGGCTCGCCACATTGGCTCTCTCTTCCCTCGGAGATTCGACCCCTCGCTCGGGTCGCCCATAAAAAATGCAGGCAGGGCGAGGGGGTGGCCCCCACCCCCATCTCACCCCTCTTCCGCCTCGCCCACGCCCCCTTCATGGCCCGCGGGTGCTCGCGGGGCGAAGACTCGGACGAGCGCCACGCCCCCTCTCTGGCCGTAGTGTGACGCCCTTCGCCAGATTCGGGCCCTGCTTGCTCTTCATGTTGCGCGAGCCGTTATTTTTTATTTACCTATTCGAAATTCCAAACAAATGAGATACTGACTGGCGCAATATTTAGGAAGCGGAACACTGAGGATAGGCAGTGTGAGTTGATGGCGTGAAAACCTTGAAATTTCGTAGGCACGATTCCGTTTACTAATTCATTTTTACTAGCCGGATACATTTTATTTGCCGTTTTCAGCCTCGTCATTAATAATGTTACGGATACTTCTCTGTGCACAGAAGTTTAGTTTTTGTTTATTTTGTTAATTTAACATCAGCAGTGGTTTGCAGCTTATTTAAAGTGTTTATCACTTTCTGCGTTCATTATTATATTGTTTTGTTTCGTGCTCCTTTGGGGAGAGGGTTGAATGAGTTTCCGAATGAGGGCGTTTTGGTTGCTGGAGGGAAGACGTTGTCCAGGGGGAATTATTATTTACGAAATCCATTTGCTCATGTGTAGAGCCGTCACCTCATAAGGGCAATAGTTCGAAGTTTTCTTCTCACTTGAGCATTCCGTTGATGACGTCGGCCGTGAAGTGAAATGAACAGTCGAGGTTAGAATTCCGTCGCCTCCAGCGCAACATTCGTAATATAATGGAGTAACCAAGTAACATATTTTTATGAAACTTTCTGATGGTCAAATATTTCGAATGCCAATTTGGATTTTTAAAAGCAATTATTTAATTTCTGAAAATGAATATATCAGACTAAACTCGAGGCACTAACACGGCTAAATGATATTCGCATCAAATTGTGATTCACAACAATGTCCGACTCTCCATTTGCACTCTGAACATGACGGCGAACTTCATTCTGGAGTGTAAATGATATATAGTTTTTTTTTTACTTCACCCGCAAGGCAGGATACTTTTCTTCATTATATTATTATGCCATGTTTAGAAATCTTCCACAATAAGTTTTTCATCTCTTTCTGCGTGCATCTCCATAGAGTCACTTCGTTGGAAGATAGGGTAGCACTCTTCGAGGCGCGTTTTAAACGGTTTAATCGTCCAGCATTTTGTGACGACGGCTTTCACTATTTTTGAGGAGTAAACACAGAACGAGTAACACCCTTTTATTTTTTAGAGATCCGATCTCAAAAAATCTTCCGACCAGATTCCTTCCTCATAGATACTACGAATTAGTCCATACAGGGTCTTCTTCCCACATTTTCCTATACATTTCAACATTGCACAGGAATGTTGTCTACCCTAACGGCCTTATTTGCTTTCATCTCCTTTAATGCCCTTTCTATTTCATCGTCGAGTATGCCTGGACCTAAGCTATCTTCTTCTACGTCATGTCCCTTTTATATGTCTAACCTTGTCGGCATATGTTCTCTACCATACGGTGTTTCTATACATTCCTTCCATCTCTCTTGGATTTTTTCTGGTTCAACTGTTATCTTACACCACTTATATTTAACTGATAGCAGAGATCTTCTCTTCTTACTTCCCGATAACAACTTAACCTTGCTGTAGAGCGCACCAATTTCACCTTTCCTCTGTAAACTTTCCATATCCTTGCATTGCGTTTTCCACCATTCCTCTTTTGGTTTATTTGTGGCTCTTCTCAATTAAATGCTTAACTCTTTGTACTTCATTTTGCCTCACTCTGTGTTTACATTCTTCCATCTTCTTTTCTCATCCATCTTTGCAATCATCTCATCCGTTACCCATGGTTTCCTTATCTTTTTCCCGTGAACGGTTCCTACAGTGTCTTCAGCGGCTTTCGATATCACTTTTCTTGATACATTCCCATTTTTCTTCGATAGTACCCAGCTCTTTACCGTCATCCATCATTTTTCTACATCCTGCTGACACTCCTTCCTCGTTAATCCATTTAATACTTCTACATTCCATTTCCTAACCCGCCGCCCCTGCCTTATCTTTTTGAAACGGACGTTACATTTCATAACAACTAAATTGTGGTCAGAGTCCGCATCCGCTCCTGGGAAACTGTGCGAATTTATCACACTGTTCCTAAAACTGTGCCTAACCATAATATAATCAATCTGATACCTTTCTGAGTCACCTGTCATTTTCCATGTATGCCTACGCCTTTTGTGGTGTCTAAACCATGTGTTAGTGATGACTAACCCCTGTCTCCTGCAGAATTCAATTGCCCGCGTTCATTTCTCGTGCCTAACCCATAGTCCCCCATCTCATCACCATTAAGGCAGAGCTTTAAACTAAGGACCGGAGAGCCCGGGTTCGATTCTCGGGCAAAGCAATCCGGGAACCTGCAGCTCCACACAAGTTATGACTTTTCGGGTACCAGATCTTCCTGGGAAACCATAACCGGCATATGGAAATGAACTGGCCTCCCTACCCTGATGTGTGAACTTGTCTCACCATCGGGCTTAGTAATGTCTCAACTATCTACCAAACCGACCTTCGGGTTGAATACTGTGTTTTAGTTTTATATACACATGCACACACACATATATTCCTCCCATGCCCATAGACTGCAACCTTGACGTGGTGGAAGGGCTTGTGCGTTCCGATGACCCCTAGAGCTGTGCTGGAGGTAATGATAATTACTCATGGTAGGGTCATCCATGCCAGATAGGTTGAAGGTTAGGAGCCAGACAAAAGGTAGTCCATGCAGCGTTTATTCCTCAGTGAGGCGGCTGCAAAGGTTTCTGACCCCAGTTGGGGGACCATTAAGTAATGGTGTCGCGTTAAAAATACTTTTAAGTAAGGCAACGGGAAACCGCCGTAATAATTATTCCCATGATTTTTATGATGAACAGTGTAGAATATATGAGTCCTTGCAACTACGGGACTCGGCCCAATCGGCCTTATGTCGTGCTCGGCAGTGGAGGAGGCAAGGCTTCCGCGGTCAGCATCTCACGAAATTTGGAAGCAGCATAGAAGATACATAAAGAGCCCAAATCAGTGATAATATGCACTTGGAATGTTAGGACAATGTTAAGGACAGGAAAATTAGCCAATATAAAGTGAGTGATTGAAAGAGAAAATGTAGATGTTTTTGCTTTATGCAAGGTCAAATGGAAAGAGAGTTAGGATTACTAATGTAATGGCTACAGATTAATATACAGCGCATGGGATAAAGACAAACGAAGGGTTTAAACAATTTTAAATGGTAAGGTTGGAAGGAGTATAGTCAACAAAGAGAAAGCAACAGATAGCATATAAATGGTAGAGGTAAAATCAGCACCAATGAACAATTGGTCAGGTATATATGCCACTAAGCCATCATAAGGAGGAAAAAGTGAATAGGGTTACGATCAGTTAAAACAAATAATGGGTGTTCTTGCAGCGAAACATATGATAGTGATGATGGATTGGAACGTGACGATAGACGTAGAATGATATGGTAGTAAGGTATTAGACCACAGTTTTATTACAGGGAATGACCGCGGAGAGAAAGCAATTCAATTCTGCAGGAGATTAGGGTTATTCATCACCAAAATTTACTTTACACACCGCATAGGTATAAATGGAAAATGCAACGTGACTCAGAAAGAAACCATTCGATTATATAATGATTAGACACACATTTAGAAAGTGTGATCGATTCCCACAGAAGAATCCACGATTTTCCGGAAGTGGATGCGGACTCCAATCACAATTTAGTACTAATGAAGTTTAGCGCCCGAATCAAAAAGATAAGGTAAGGGCGACGGGTAAGGAAATGAAATGTAGAAGAATTCATTAGATTGACGAGGAAGGACCATCAGCAGGCAGTAGAGAAGAATATAGATGAGGGTAAAGAGCTGAGTACTATCGAGAAAATATGAGAACAGGGTATATCAAAAAGGTACATCGAAAACCGCCAAAGAAACTATGGGAGCTGTTAATAGGAGTAGAACAAGGAAATCATTGATGACAGATGAAATAATTAGATATAGTCTGGAGAAAAAAAGTGGAAGAACGTAAACACAGAGTTAGGCGGAAGGAAGTACAAATATTTGAAAAATAAATTGAAGTAAGACACAGAAAAACGTGGTGGAAGACATAGTACAAGGATATAGAAAGGTTGAAGATGAAGAGTGATATTGGTGCTCTATACAAGATGGTGAACACCCTATAAGGAAGAGGAAGTAAGAAGGAAGATCAGTATTATCAGTTAGAGATAAGTTGGACAAGATAATAGTTGGCACAGAAAATATCCAAGAGGGATGGAAAGAATATATAGAAGAACTGTATGGTAAAGCAAAAACATCTGTGTGGGTGGGCATTAGGATGATGTTTGCTTTTATTGCATGTAGTTTCATTCTATTTGACGGACATTCCCCGCCATACGCCCTCGTAGCGATATGCAAGGTAACCTTTCCTTCACTTATTAAATAAACTAGGCACAACCCCCGATGAAATTTGGACCCCTGATTACCCTATTGCACACAAAAAAAATGTAATCATAGCGCGCACTTCTCAACCGGCGGTAGCAGTGATTATCGTGGCCAAATTTATCTGCATTCCCCGGTAGGAAAGCTCCCTCGAAACAAAACAACCGGTGGCTTCGGAAGTAATAATTAGATAGTGCTGTGCGCTTCCAACTTTTTTTAGTCCGACAATATTTAAAAAATAAGAAAACGGCCCTGACTATATGAATAACTGAGGACCACTTCACGATATGAAATGGGTAGGGAGGTGGATGGGTCCGCAAAGGGGTGGCTGCGTGCCGAATGGGAAAGGTCACGGGTGGTTTCAATGCCCCGTCCGAGGGCCGTCATCGGGCCGCCTAAAGCATGATGCACGCACAACGGCCGAAGTACAATGGAACTCCGCTCTCTCCACAGGCTCCCATCTCTCCCGGGTCGTTAAGGTTTGAAACCAGAGCATATTCCTCAAAACGGTTGAAGCGTGATGATGGGTCCTCACGGAGACATGAGAGATAGTTATTATCCCTTTAATTTGACGTTGCAAGGGGAGGGGGTAATGGAGAGTGGGTGTGGCATGTTCTTGGGGTCCCTGGGATCACTTCACTTTTATGGCATATTTTTGCAATTCCTTACGCCCGAGAGACTTGTGGTTTTTCATTGTTGCTCATTTAAGGAAATGTATTTAATAAAATTTAATGGCAATACCGTATGATTTTTCTCCTTTAATAGTGCTCCTAACTCCCTTATTTTCCCTTCTTTGCCCTTTCCCTCGATCCATTTGCCACCTAAATGGATTCTCTTTCGCAAAGAGCACTTGCCGCTTTCCAAAGGAGAGCAGCATGATAACATTTCGACCGCCATTTTCTTGGGATGAAACGGATGGAAACCCCATCCCCCCCCATCCATTTCCCTGCCTCTCGGCGACCTCGCCTTCTCCCCCTCCACTCGCGATTTTCACAGAGGATCTTCATTAGCATTCTCCCGTTCCACGGGTTTTATGTCCCGTGGGCGCTTAGCCGACCGGAAGAGGTCGTCGTTCGCTCACGCGAGATGAATTGAGGGCGGTTGCCCTTGGTGGAATGGGAATTGCCAGCTAAGACCTTTCTGAAAACTTTTAGCTATGATTCTATTGTAAACTTAAAAAATTTAATGCTTGCAATCTCGGTCGTATCTAGACACGGAGACCACTATCCCCATGCTTTCCCTTCTCCCCGTTTTTAGAACGTGTTTTTCTTAAATCGATAAGAAGAAGGCTCAGTACCTCGCGACTGGAAGCTAACCTATGTAACTCCCATCTATAAAGGCGGCGAAAGAGATAAAACAATCAATTTCTTTAGAATTGATCTCATGTAAAATATTAGAACACATAAATGACAGTAACGTAATCAGATTTCTCGATAGTAGAAAGTTACCATGCCGCAACCTGAAAATATTTAGGAAGAGCATAATTTGCGAAACCCAATTGAGACATTTTATTCACGATATTATTAGATGGGGATAAAGCAATGCACAAATAGTGGCAATAAATTTGGACTTCAAGAAAACATTCGATTAAATCCCGAACAATAAACCGTTGCGCAAACTTAAGCACTATGGTATTAATAAAATTATTTAAGAAATTAATATTATCTTTGCTTTGCTTGCCTTGGGACTAGTCCTGAGGATGTTACAGTGTAAACAAAACTAGTCGACGAATAAAGTTTATTTCTGTAGAAAACAAAGATAATATTAATTTCTTAAGTTAAAAATGGAATTCTACAAAGTTAAGGCCTCAACCATTCAGTGCATTAATAAAATAATGATCAAGTGGATTAGAAACTTCTCTTCATATCGCAAACAAATAGAAGTCATCGATGGGTTGTGCTCAACGGATAAATGTACCTTCGGGCGTCCCCCAGGGAAGTGTAAGAGCATCTATTCTTAATATACATTAATGACCTAAGCTCAAGAGATATTAGTAACCTTAGAATATTTGCAGACGGTACGGGAAATAGGGGGCCGTCTTACAAGCTACTCTCTAAAGACATAAGTACTACATCGAATTGGTGCAAGGAATGAGTAATGGAACTCAACGTAGGCAAATACGCAGTTCTGAAATCTTGGAACAAAAGAAGTGGCGAACAGGACTTCAACTATTGAATAGAGGGTTTAGTGCTAACTACGGTCGATCAAGTTGACTATTTGATGGTAGTTCTAACAAGACTCCTTTCATGGGGAGCACATATCAGTAGAATATGTGGATCCGCTTTAAAGAAACTCGGTTTATTTAAACGGGTGATGGGGAAATGTAATGAGAAAGTTAAATAGAGGTATTATTTCACTTTGATTAGATCTAATTTGAAATATGCTGCATGTATTTGGGATTTTTGGGAGAAAGTTTGGCAAAAAGAATTAGATCAAGTCCAGAGAAAATCCGCCAGATTCGTGAAAAACTGTTTTAATAAGAGGAAGACTTTGATAGACCTTTTAGAGGAATGGGGCTGGGATCCACTTGAGATTCTAAGAGAACAAGCGAGACTGAGAGTTTTCGAAAGGTTCAGAACAAACGAATTTAACAAGGAGGCTAAAGAAAGTATTATTAACCCACACTATTTAGGTGGATCAGACCACAAAGATAAAATAAGGGAGACTCCAGTACAGATAGATACAAACAATCGTTCTTTCCCCGGACAATCAGGAATAATTATAATGAGAAACCAAGTCACTTTAGAAATATTAAATACATTTAATAACATGTCAGTACGAAGATGAAACATTGCCCAGTATGGAAAATTGTTCGATTTCCAGATCAGAACCTAATTCTTCTGAATTGAAATCGCTTCATCAGGAGTAATGAAAAATTAATCGAAAGTTGTAAGTTTCTGGAAGAATCTTTTGTGAGATTAATATTTTAACTCTATCATTGAGGAATCAATAGAAAACTGCCGTTGGTAAAGGACTTGGTAGGATATGATTATTAGGAAAAATGTGGAAATATCTTAAGAATGAGTAAATAAAAGCCAAAAATCGAACAAAATAAGCGGTAAATGGTAAACTGTACGAACGGTTGGTAAACGGTAGATGGTGCGCAGACGACCTCTAGTAAATTATCCCCCGGGAAACCAAAAAACGGAGCTTTTTCTTTAATAAAACACCACAAAATTCGGTTCAACTCATATCTTGGTAGTCTATTGGTCTTGTGATATTTCCTTGGTAGCGTGGTGGAGTGCAAATCAGCGCCGCAAGTCTAAGGTGGTGGCTACATTTCAATTCAAACAGAAATTCCTATGCTTAGAGTCCACTTTAGGCGATTTAAGAAGTAGTTTGATTTTTGGTAGAGGAAAATTCAAATTCAAAAAGGTGTTTATTTTCCAAGTAGTTGTACAATTCAACAGTACACAATACAATCTGTTAAATATATATATAACAGATTTATAAAGGTAACAGTACAACCAACAAGGAAGCCCTGTTATAGGCAACATGCCTCTTCTAAGCAGAGGAAAAGAAGTTGAAGTACATATATGTGGACCAACAAACACGACATTAATTTTATTACATGAAATATGATCCATTCTGGATCCGAATCCCAGACCTTTCAGTAGACGGACGAATTCTGCATGGGTTAATTGACGTAGAAAAATGTGGAGCGAGATCAGCGGAGCAAAGTAGAAGCGGCCGTCGACGACGCTCGTGGTCAGCGTCGACTGCAGTGACCCTTCTAGGAGGGAGGAGGGTGAGGTGCATGTGCTTCCTCTAACATGAAAACGTTAGCGCAATCGCATCACTGCCAATCCTCGCATGGCATTTGAGTAAAATAACCGAGCACAAGCCAGATTAGTGCCAACCACTTGTCCTCCGTGGCGGCCAGCAGCCCCCCGTTCCCCCCGGGGAGAAGATACGCGGGATCTCCATGATGTTTTATAATCTTTGAAACTCTGAAGTGAGTGGCAGAGACGAGAACACCTCCGTATTCTTAGAGCACACTTATTTCCTTCATTCCCTTTCGGTTCACGAGTGCCCGGATGCCTTACTGCGTTCAGACGCTCGACGTCCGAGTCACTTCCTCCCTCTCGCGGGAGCCCTTCATCTCCCAGGGCGTCCCTGGGGACAGCAAACATCTTAGCGGCTGGGGGAGCGCGGGGCGCCGAGGTGTAGTGGGAGGTGCCCTGCTCCCTCCTCCTCCCCCCTCCACCAGAACCGTGTGCCCAGGGGAGTCACGTGGACGAGCACTCAACCATTTTCCCCGCTCCTCGGGGGGCAGGGCGCGTGAAACACCGTGCGAGTTCACAGGGCAATACGTTCTCTTAGTGGAAGCGCATTTCTAATGGGAAACCTTCCTCTCCGCTTCAACCAGTATGGTGAACTTCAGTGAATGTTTTGATCGTTAAGTATCGTAGGTTTAGGATATCAGCATTACTTTATTCCAGTGGAATACTTTTTAAATAGTTTATTCGCTTGTTAATTTTTCTTGAATATTTACGTAGCTCTCCAACATATCGAGAACCGCTCAACACACGTCGCGGTTTTAGAGCCTGACAACCCAAAAAAAACACGTCGCTGTCCTAGGACCCAATAACCCAACAACCTACGTCAATGTCATAGACAAAGAGAACACCTCCACTCACGTCGCTGAACTAGAACTTGAGAAACCAACAACATATGTCGCTTACTTCTTATTTTACGTCGATTTGTAACTGTTGTTGAAAGTTGGACACTGCTTCACACCTGATGCGAAATAACATTCAAATAAGAGGACTGCAAAGGGTGAACATGCTCCGAAAAAGGCGAAGGCAGTTCCGTTGGCCGGGAAGGTGATGGCGACTGTTTGTTGGGATAGTCTCGGTATTGTGCACATCGATTACCTTGAAATGATAATGCAATAACGGGAGAGTATTACGAGCACATTATTTATTGACAAGATGAAGAAAGAAGTTGCCAAAAAAGTCTCCATTTGAAGAAGAAGAAAGTGCTTTTCATCTGGGCAATGCACCTGCTCAAACTTCATCTGCATCTACACAACACCGCGTAAGCGGTATTTTGTAGATGCAGATGGAGTTTGTAGATGAGCGGTGACGTGTGGTCACCAGCCATTCTACATATGTTTCATCTACTTTCTCATGCTCTCGGTACCCCACGAGAGTATTACATGGCTAGTAGCTATTTCTATGTCTGCACAAAGAGGACAAGAAAATTCGTTAAAAGAGGGCAGGCATACATTCAATGCAGACATTTATTACCGGTTAGTATTGTACGCATCCCAGACGGACAATTCAAAAATGAAAAAGACTATATACATACTACACATGACACAAGGGCGTAGGGTGGGGAGCGTTAGGACGCCTGACTTGGAGAGTGTTTTGTAGGAAGTTATCTTGTATACCCCTATTTTCGACAGCGTGTACCTATTTATTTTCTTAGGTACCCCTCTTTTATTATCGTCGCGAATAAAGAGCGGGATAAACGAATATTTGAATCTATCCGCTCGACAGCCTAACTCTCTAATTTTGTGAAAATTCTCAACCCTGCCAATTTAATTAGGGGGCTTAAGTACATTTCCAATGTCGGATGCAAAACCACTTGCTTTTTATCTTTGTAATAAGTTTAACCTAACTCTGAGACTTCGCATATCAAACGGTTCCCATCCCTGATTCTATATTAAATGTGTGACGCTTTGTGTCTTTTGTTACGAGTTTTTCACGAACCTTGCGACCTTTCCCTATACCATATTCAATTCTGCAATCAATTTTTTTTAATGGTTCCCAAAATCTCGCCGCATACTCAATTTGAGGTCTTACTTAAGAAAAATAGTGCGTTTCCTTCACTTTTTCATCGCTATATCTTCCGGTTACACGTTTGACAAATGCCAGTTTTTTAGCGCCCCTCCTCAAATCGTGCGTATATGTTTTCCTTAAGAATGATCCCATGAAATGATAACCCCCAAGTATTATAATCCATCCACGACGCCCGTCCGAACACCTCCGAGTGTACACGTTGGTAAAGTTTGATCGTGTTTTCTATTGTTTAAGAAAACGAAACATTTTTTCGTATTTAATTCCAGCCGCCATTCTTCACACCATTTTTTAATGTTGCTTAAGTCAGTTTTTTGTGATTCACGATCTGTGTCGTTCGTCATTTCCCTGTTGATTAAGTGTCCTCGGCAAAGAGTATTATGCTACATTTTATTTTACAGGTGATATCATTAATGTATGAAAGAAATAATAGTGGTCCCAGGCCGCTACCCTATGGGACACCGGATGTAACTTGAACATGATTAGAGCTTGAGCCACCTATCCCTACCCTATCACTACTCTTTGTTTGCGGTCAGTATGGAAGTCCCGAATCCAGTTAATTACGGTATCGTTTATTCCATAACATTGCAACTTTTGAATCAATTTAGCGTGTGAAACTTTATCAAAGGCCTTTCCGAAGTCCAAGAATATCGCATCTACTTGTTTGTTTTATTCCCCCGATTGTAGAACATCATGTTTCAAAGGTCCCAACTGCGTTTCTGATGTGTGTTGAATGATCTCTCGTTTCTGAATCCGTGATGTTTGCTGGACAATAGGTCGTAAGTGTTTGGGAACTTGAGCGGTCACCATGGCTATAATTCACAAACTGCACTTTTAATTGGTTGTCCACTCCTCGTATTCATCAGATCTGGCCCCCAGTGACTATCCTGTTTCCAATTTCAAAAGGTTGCTTGGAAGTCAGAGGTTTTAATTGAACGAAGAGATTATGGCCTGCATAGCGCCTATTTTGCGGAGGAATGCGTAAATTAATATTTGGAAGGTTTAGAAAAAAGTTAAAGGATCGCTGAAAAGAGAGTAACAATTTTAAAGGAGACTCTGATGAAAATTAAAAATACATTGGAACATAAATATCTCGTCTATTTTTTAAGTCAGACACGTTTAAGCGGCACTTCCAGGGTGCAGGGAATCGGATTCGAACGTTTAGATAATTAACCGAACCCAGCTGCTAACTAGGCGTAATAGCCTAGTGAGTAGCTGGTAGACATATTTTCTCTCACGTGTCTCTCGGGTGCTGAAAAGATTCTTGTCCGACCATGGTAAATAGTCTCTGTGTCATCCAAATTAAATTGGAGATGATTTGCTATTACAGATGCTATGCCTCCACTAAGAGTCAAGCGTGATCAAACGCTGGAAATGAATTGAAGGATTGGGCAGGATTGCAGGAATGGTTTGTCTTCAAAGGCTCCTTTATGTTTCTCCTCCATCACAGTTAATAAGAGAAGGGTTTAAAGGGTGTGAGTGGCGACGCTGCTCGCGTGGAGTCCTCCCGGCGTGGGCGCGGTTCTCTCTCGCCCGCTCGTTCGCTCTCTTCCGAGCCGGGCAGGTGTCTCTCTCCTTCGGAAAGATGGAGGGAGGAAAGAAACGGAGGGTCCTTGTGAATAATGCAGTTTTATTGGTGCACGGGAGATGGCCACTTTGGTCCCCCATTCGTTTTCATTAGACAGGGGCATGTGCCACTTCTTCGCGCGAAATACCTTCAAACTGCCTCTTCTTCCCACAAACCTACTTCCTTGCGCCAGCGTCACTCAGTCGTGTTATTGGGAAAACCAAATCCAATAAATGCCCCGTAGTATCCAAGTGCCGCGGAGAAAAGAGGTTTAGGAGCGATGGAAGTGAGATGCCCCAGGTGAATGGCGGAAGTGAAATGGATGCGTTCGGAGATTAATCCTTTACTTTCGGAAGGTTTCCGAAAATAAAAATGTATGAAAAAACAGATGGGACAAAGAGGAAAGTAGGTTCGGTGTTTTCTGAGGCTCTATAGACCACAGGGAAGCGGAGCAAAGGAAGTAGCCATAAGACCCGAAGTGTGGCCCACAAGAAGAAGGAGGCAACGGACAATGCCATTACATGGAACTATAGTAGTAGTGTTTAGAGGAGGTGACCGAAGCTGAGGTCATTTGCGCCAATAGGGATGGACAAGAAAGGATGAAGGGTGGAGAGAAACCTGGCGTCGGCATTAGCCTACTCTTAACGAAAGGCGCCAAGGGGTCCGCAGCTAAACGTCCCATCCGACGGACAGCGTACTCACTCAAAGTGCTCTCCACAAAGTTGGGTTCGAGATACCATTGAAAAATATTCTACACCCCGGGGATTTGAACCCGGGCCCTCTGGGTGGAAAGCCAGTACGATAGCCATCGCAGTATCCCGATCCCCATGGAACTATCAAGGTTGCCTGCCTTGATACTAGAGCTGCCTTTGATAATTGAGGATTAAAGATGAATTCAATGTATTTAATTTCAGAAATATCTTTACAGTCGGTAATCTAATATTCCAAAGTATATAAAACAACCAATATTGATGATATAACCATCTGATAAGTGGTTTGTAACAGTTCAATGTTGTACAGGGTGCGTTCCAAAAGTAATGCATTTATTTTTTAAGTGATGTATTGAACAGATTTGAGTAAACACTTAGAAGATTTTAAGTACTGTCCATGAGCCTGTACACATTTTTTCTAGGGAGACTCTGCCATGACTGGTACGCGCCCTGGAAGGAGTCTTCGGAGACCTCTCGCAAGGTTTTCGTCACGGCTGGTTGGATCTATTCTATGGACGAAAAACGGGTTCCTTTCAGGGCTGCTTCAGGGAACAAAAAGAAGTCTCCTTGGACGACGTGAGGACTATTGGGGGAATGGGGCAGCGTTGGCACCTGGTGTTTGGCCAGAAACTGGCGGACTCGTAGCGCGTTGTGGCAAGACGCGTTGTCGTGACGGAGTGGTCAGGTAGTGGAGATGTCTTTTCTCGTCTTGATGACGCTTTTTCGGAGTCTTTCCAGCACATCCACGTAGTATCCAGCGTTAACAGTCTGTCCTTGAGGAAAAAACTCCTAATGGGCCATTATTTTACAGTCGAGAAGACAATGAGCATTGTTTTCACTTTTGATTTCCTCATTTTTGCCTTTTTGGGTTTGGTGAGCTGGTCGGTCTACCACTCAGAGCTTTAGCGTTTTGTTTCTGGGTCGTATTCAAAAACCTAGGTTCATCACCAGTGAGGACGTTGTCCAAATAATCAGGTTCATTTCCAATACGTTGCAAGAGTTCACTTGAAATTTCCGCTCGATTGGTCTTTCGTGACACGGTCGACCAACAGAGGTTTACAATAACTGATGTCCTGCCGCTTCCACAGCTTGGAGATAACTGAGATTGGTTTCGCAACAAAGCTTGGCGTCTCACCCTCAACCTACTCCAAGTACTTTGATTCTTCTCCAACCATTGAGAGCGGCGAGGGAAATTCAATTGAATTACTTTCGGAACGCACCCTGGATATTATCTTATGCAAACCCAGTCTGTCATTCACTCGTGTTCATCGCAATGCCTCGTTCAAAAAATTTCTTAACATACTAAACCATGAGTTTTCTCCATGTGTTTTCTTTTCTGTAGTTTTAGTCGTAGTTAGTTCCATTACGATTTCTGCCGCAAAATCAGTACTATTAATAGTGTCTCTCTCCCTTCCGTCTGGGTCGTTGATTTTGTGTTGACCTACGCAATATAGTAGTAGTTGCATTCAATTTGACATCTGCATCTGCACAATAATCCGAAATCCGCCGTATGGTGGGGGTGTTAGATCAACGTACGAAAAAAACAGAATAAATCCACACGAAAAAGTAACAGACATGCCAACTCACACCCACGCAAACGTATATATTCTTGCAAAACCAATTTTGACGTACTCACACATGCAAAAACATATACTTGCAACTAACATAAACATGCACGAATAAATGCATCAGATATTTGCGCAGCGTTGCATCCTATCCTGGCTTGTAATTAAAATACCTTCACTTTTTCTATTATTAATTTGATTTCTTAAACTTATGATTCCTGATTGTTTGAGGAAAGAACGGATATTTATTTTTATCCATGAGTACTGGAGTCCATTTTTCTTCATCTACTTTGTTAAGCAAGTCCATCTCCTCGTTTTATATTGCTGCTCACAGACTCTGCCACCGCAAACAACGCAGCTGTTGAAAAAATACAATAGAGTTAATTACTTAAA
Source organism: Hetaerina titia (assembly GCA_037158775.1). NCBI lineage: Eukaryota > Metazoa > Arthropoda > Insecta > Odonata > Calopterygidae > Hetaerina > Hetaerina titia. The sequence continues at coordinate 14,118,471 of CM073769.1, read as the reverse complement.
TGGTGTAAAACAACCAATTACATATTATTTTATTAATGTGTTACCCCTAGGGTAATCATTTGGTATAAAATAATTTCTTAAACTTTAAATTTAAGAACTACAGCTGAATGATTAGGACTATGGGGGGCGCCTGTAACAGACTGGACCGGGGAATAATGAGCAAGTGAATCACTCACCTGCTGGAGCAGTTTCTTGGTCGGCGGCAATCGGACAGGTGACATCAGATTTTAGTATTTTTTGACGAAAATCTGCGTGAGCGACGCCTGCCTATTATTGTTATTTTCAAAGTTCTTTTTAGTGGCATATATTTAGCCAAATGAACTCCTTGGCTCTTATACCCCCGTGATATGCTATTTATAACGTATAACGTATGTATGCAGCATTTGGAATCCGACTGAAAAAAGCCTTTTTCGGGATATTGAGAAGGTTCAAAACAGCAAGGCTCGATTTGTCAAAAACTGTTATCATAAAACGAAAAGCGTCTCATAAATTATTCTGGGTTGGGAAATCATGAGAACAGAGACGATTTAATGCTACGTTCAACTTATTAAATAAATTCAGAGTCGCTTCTTCAGCGCCGAAGTCAAGGGAATGATTAATTTAACTAAAATGCATGCATTTAACATAAATCACGCTTGTGGAAAATCCCTTTCCCTCTGTTGGAAAATCCCTTTCCACATAATCGCATGTGACTGACACACAAATAAAGTAAGTATAAAAAACATGTGCCAGGGCTTGTGGAGGAATTAGGCTGGGAGCCGCTTGAGACGCGAGACTTTTCGAGTGTAACTATGACACAAAGAGAATGGCAGCATTATATATTATATACATTTTTATGTATATTTATATGTTAAAAAATATAGTTATTTAAACATATATACATATATATTTATTCATTTACATGGAAATATAAATTTATTTACATGGAAATAAGGACGAGGGATTGGAGCACTTATAAAAGACGTACTCAGGAGAGATGGGGAAGGCGGAATCAAGCATATCACAAGCGCAAAAATATTTCCTTTCAAGGGACTTGAGGCTGCTGGAGGCTGGAAGAGCGGGTCGTTGCGGGAACTGATTCAATCGTTGATGTCATCATGATTTCTTTGACTCTGGTGGCGTTCTATTTAGTAGCAAGGGAGTCTTTCCAAAAAACAACCTTGCCATTGGCGGCAAGATTCGAAAACTTTCTTGGTAAGGTCAAACTCTAAACATGTCTTTACGATAATCAATTTCTCGTCAGTGAGTATATGGTAAATTAGGCTGACAGCTGTTCATCTACATCTACATGGTATCCCGGCATGCACAATTACAACATCTCTGCTCAAATATCAGTTCAGTCATGCACTCAAAAAAAGTTAATCGCACGAAATAAGATACTGTCATGCTAGAATATTCTATAATCGGATATATTCAAATAATGCGGGAAAAATGTTAAAAATATGACTCTATTTCAAAGTCAAACAGGATTTTACAAAATATATACGTACTGCATATATTAATTATCTACCTCGTGCCTGCGATCATACCAATTTTGATCTCTAATAGTGCGAGGATGATAAGACATTTTAAATCTATTCGTTCTACTTTCTATCTTACTGGTTTATTATGTTTAGTCTGATATACCATGAACATCGGAGCCCGTAATCTCTATCGATCTAGTCCCAAAATTGTCTACCTCGGGAGGATCCCATACACCTGTGGCATTGTGGGGCTTAATTACCTATAAATAACACAGCCATTTCATCCTATTATTAATTGTCCCGTGTATCCTCTATATGAATCCTATTTTTTTATTTTACAAAATTCACGAATTTTTTGCTCAGGACATATCCTTAGTTATCGAAACGCCCGATTATTTTTACCAATTCTACGTTTGTTATGTTGGTTCCCTGTATGGTGTAAGTATTTTTGGGTTTACCGCTCTACCTTTAAAATTTTGTCGAACTATTTCTTCAAGTTTAATTCTAGCTCTCACGTGTATCACCACTTTAGGATCTTATTAAGGTCATTAAATAGTAATGTTTAATATTCATGACTGGATGCCCCTATCCGTATCCGGGAAATAGACAAAGCTTACTGGAAACCTGGGGAATGATGTCATCAATGCATCGTATATAAGGAATAATATTGGGTCGATAATTCTTCCTCATGGGACACCCAACGTTACGCTTACTGTGTCGGATGACACACTATCTATTTCAATCCTCTTGCGGTGGGAACAAAATCAGATGCTGTGTAGGGACCATTATCAAAAGTACGTGTGGTTTTATTGTAACTTTAAGGTGGGACATTTTTATGGTTACTACGTTTTCCCCTCTAGATTTCGTATTTGCGAGAAAATATTTAACTCACTTTCTTTACCTTTATTTAATGTTAATCATTCCACAGAATGTTACTTGGAGCAAAGTTCTAGATGCAGACAAAATAAATAGTGTGATAAGGAATCCCTTTTTCCAAAGCACAGTTTCTGCTCGTCCCTAGCCATTGGATATTCGCGTTGCGGATCGATCCCTTGGCCGCAGGGAACGAAAGAGAGGCACGGATCTGGATGCAAATTGGGAGCACTCCATCCTTGACGCACTTGCTATTGGAGAGAAGTTTAAAAGATGCACTGCTCTATTTAACGGATAGCTTTAAGTCAAGTCTTGCCTGTAATGTCGTACTAGCTTAACAAGTGCTCTCCAGGGATTCAGGTTCCACTTCGTTGAAGTACTTAGTATCCATATTAAAAGACTTCATATATTTCCGCAGAATTTATTTAACGATACAAATATATTTTTCTGGAATATATTTTAGAGTACAAATGATATGTAACGTAAAATATATTCTCTGGAAATATACAGTCCTTTAATGTGGACACAAAATGCTTTCACGATGTGAACCCTGAAACCGTGGAGTGAATTTGTTGCGCAAGGCACTCTGCTATAGAGTAATTTTATATATACTAGTTATAAATATTAATTATCTCTCCCCATAAATTTGACGTGGTGTAAGATTAGGTTCACGGATCAGAATGTTGGACTCTCTAGGTATACACGTATGCAACCATAATCACTTTCATAGTTACAGGAATATTGACTCCTCACAGATGCAGATATAATAATTAGAACTAAAACCTGGTTACCTTTAAATTTGTTGACAGTAACATTTTCCAAAAATTCTTTTCCGATTATAGATATGATAGAGTTAATAGAGTTTGTGGCGGTTTTTTCATTTCAGTAATGAACTAAAACGATATCAGGGCTTAAATTGTTCAATATAACTGTTAGAAAAGTATTTGGTGATTAAAACCCTCTATAAAAAGTGAAGAAATTATGTGATTTTTTTAATCCAACTGACGATATAATTAGTGCAATAATATAAATAGGTCAGCAAATCAAATGCTTCTCAGCCCAGAGCAGAGATGAAAAAATAATAATCGGTGGGTGGAGATTTGTATATACCATCCATTTATTAGGGCAGATAGTTTTAAAACGGAAATAAACACAAAGATACACGTGAGTCGTATATATTTTTTTGTTGAACTTCATGCATCAACTCGTTACTTCACCGACTATGGGCGATATTATTCTTAATTTGTTAACAACAAAATGCAAAAGGTTCTCGTGAACAAAAACTATTCGAGGACAGCGGTCAGAGTAGTTCAGCACTGAGTACTAAGTGTTGCGTATGTCGGGTCGGAAATAACAAGCTAAAAAGAAAAATTTACCCAAATTCGATGGTTTCAGACCAATTTTAGAAAATGAATGCCCACTGACTGAGTCAAATTTGTATTTTTATTCATGACTACTTAATGACACTACTCCCGATTTTGACGTATATGTGAAATAATTAGATATAAAATTAGTGTAAAATAGTTTGGGTGTAAAAATACTGTTTACTTATTCAGCGATAAATTTACTTGTTAAAAATGAGGACTACAATGGCTTTAAGTGCGTGTCACAGAGTTCATTTGTTAACTTTAAGAAAAATGATAAACACTGAAATGCTACAGATACGTGAAACCACTTCCTTAACATCACGCAGTCAACAGGTTCATTCCAAGGTGATCAATAAAACACTACACGCAAGATGGATGGTACAAGGTAGATGGTACAACGCGGAAGTAAGAAAATCGTTAAAACGCCAAAGGTTATGTCACTCTACGGTGAAATATTCACGGATTTTTATCACTCCTTCCTTTTAAAGAGGTCCTATGCTTTAATCAGGTTATCCCTTATTTCTGGGGTGATCTCTGGATGGTCTTTCTGCTGAATCTTGAGGGTATTCAGGAAATTTATCCCTGATTTAGGAGAATTGCAGCTAGAAAGCTGTCTCTACATGACGGTTTTTTGGCAATCGTATGAGGTTAACTCTTTCATAGGTTAAATATCTTTCTCTTGAGAGAGACTTTTGTCTTTCATTGTACCGTTTCTGGAGCAACGTCCTCCTAAGGTTTCCATTCTCACGAAATTAAAAACCCCAATGTATCTCTCCACCAGAGTTTTTATTTGGTAAAACTAGTTTAAATGTATCGGTCTCATTCTCAGGTAAAAATTTACTCATGCAGGTCGCTTATTATATATATATTCAAACATGAAATTCCGCCATCCGGAGAACAAATATTCATTCACAAAGAAATAGAGATAAGGAAATGGGAAAGGTTTGTTCGCCGTATGGCGGGATTTCGTGTTTGAATGTGTATTTGGCCAATGTGGCTCGTCTCTTCTTCTGGGTATGTGTGCCATGAAACGCACCGTTCCTATCCTTTATGATGTTGTATGCTTGCTAACCTACTGTCCATTCCCCTCTTGTGTTTTGTGTATTTCTCCTTTGGTGGGTGTAACAGCTCCGTAACGCCATCTCCTGGGCAATGAATCGGAGCATTTTGGTGCTTCATAAGATAGCAGATGTCAGTGTAAAGTACATTTTCTCGATAGCTCAATTGGTTAGAGCATCCGCCCAGCAAGTGGAGATCCGGTGTTCAAGTCCCGGTCGAGGAAAATATTTATACATTTGTGATCTGCTCAGGTCCGCCTTCCCCACCTCTCTTGTGCTCGTCCTTTATGTGTGTTCTTTTCCCATTCCCTTATCTCTATTTCTATGTGTATATATATATATATATATAATTATATATATATATATATATATATCGATGATGCGGACGTATTCACGAGAGCAATATAACTTTTGGACGGCACAATAGAACACAGAATAAAACAGATAACACGTAAAAGGACACTCACACTGTAGATGATTTAAGCTTTCGGCCTACTCCGAGGCCTTCTTCAGGTCAGACCTGAAGAAGGCCTCGGAGTAGGCCAAAAGCTTAAATCATCTACAGTGTGAGTGTCCTTTTACCTGTTATCTCTTTTATTCTGTGTTCTATTGTGCCGTCCAAAAGTTATGTGTGTATATATATATATATAAAACTTAGACAGCAACACACAGCACGAGAACACATAAAAAGAACACTCACAATAATATCTTGATAATTTCGACGGACTCGAGCTCCGTCTTCTTCGGAAGATAATATATGACTAGGGAAAAGGGTACGCGGTGCAGAGAGAGTATGGGACGAGGGAGAGGGGAAAAAACAGGTAGTGGGGGAGGGGTGAAGGAGGGGTATATGGAGGGGGAGAAAGCGGAGCGGGGAACAGGTGGTGGGAGAGGGGTGAAGGAGGAGGTTATGGAGGGGGAAAGGGAAGCCAGAGGGGAGCGGAGATGGAATAAGGAGGATGCGGAAATAGTAACAAGCGACACAGAAAACTAACAATTCATCCACAGATCCCACAACACCCATGACCAAGGCATCAACTCACCAAGTCATCATAAGGGCTTGACAAGTCAAAACCCAGGACAAGGATGACAAAATGTATGCGGATGAATAAATTGTCCCACCACCTCGCAAGAAACAAATCCACCACCATCCATCTCAGCCCCACCCCCCCATTTAGTGAACGACATTGAGACCCGGATGTTGATAGGCTTTACACAGCCATATAAATGCCAATTCCATTGTTTTTAATTTTATAGGGTTATCGGATGGGGGAAGGGATGCTAGCACGGAAACATTGTAACAGTGGTTGAAGGGGGTGTTGTGGTGGGAGGCATGTTTTGGGATGGGAAGACCCGCGGACGAGGAGGAGGGATTACATGAGGCGCGATGATTGTTCACCCTGAGGTTCAGGGGTGTAGAGCACTGGCCTATATAAAATGCCGGGCAGAGTTTGCAAGTCAGAAGATAGATTACATTCTGAGATGTGCATGAGGAGTGGGGGAAGGGCGGGAGAGAGTTAAAAGGTGGGATGGAGAGGGGTGGAGTGGTGAAAATAGGACAAGTTTTGCATCTAGCTCGCAAGCACGGAGTGGGTGTGATTCTGGGGGTGGGAGGGGATTTGGAAAGAGCCTTGGTGGATTTGAGGAGATCTGATAGGTTGGCGGGGCGTTTGAAGGTAACAGAAGGGCATTTAGGAAGAAGGTTGGAGGAAACGTTGTGATTTTTGAGGATGGGGTACAGGTCTTTGAGGATGAATTTAAAGGACTGGATGCCAGGGAAGTAGGTGGTGCATATTGAGAGAGGGTGGGAGTCTGTGGTTGAGGGAGGATTGGTGGTGTAGGATTGTTTTTGGATTTTTTTGTGAAGGAGAGAATCTGGGTATCCCCGTTGGATGAGGGAATGGTGAAGGTTGTTGAGGTATTTGTTGAGGGATTCGGGATGGTTGTAAATGCGGTGCCCGCGGATAGAGAGGGAGTAAGGGAGGGAGCGTTTGGTGTGGTAGGGGTGGCAGCTGTTAAAATGAAGGTATTGTTGTTTGTTAGTAGGTTTAGTATGTACGGAGGTTAGAAATTTGTTGTTAGTTAGGGAAATATTTACATCGAGGAAAGTGATCTGTGATGATTTCCTCGATGTAAATATTTCCCTAACTAACAACAAATTTCTAGCCTCCGTACATACTAAACCTACTAACAAACAACAATACCTTCATTTTAACAGCTGCCACCCCTACCACACCAAACGCTCCCTCCCTTACTCCCTCTCTATCCGCGGGCACCGCATTTACAACCATCCCGAATCCCTCAACAAATACCTCAACAACCTTCACCATTCCCTCATCCAACGGGGATACCCAGATTCTCTCCTTCACAAAAAAATCCAAAAACAATCCTACACCACCAATCCTCCCTCAACCACAGACTCCCACCCTCTCTCAATATGCACCACCTACTTCCCTGGCATCCAGTCCTTTAAATTCATCCTCAAAGACCTGTACCCCATCCTCAAAAATCACAACGTTTCCTCCAACCTTCTTCCTAAATGCCCTTCTGTTACCTTCAAACGCCCCGCCAACCTATCAGATCTCCTCAAATCCACCAAGGCTCTTTCCAAATCCCCTCCCACCCCCAGAATCACACCCACTCCGTGCTTGCGAGCTAGATGCAAAACTTGTCCTATTTTCACCACTCCACCCCTCTCCATCCCACCTTTTAACTCTCTCCCGCCCTTCCCCCACTCCTCATGCACATCTCAGAATGTAATCTATCTTCTGACTTGCAAACTCTGCCCGGCATTTTATATAGGCCAGTGCTCTACACCCCTGAACCTCAGGGTGAACAATCATCGCGCCTCATGTAATCCCTCCTCCTCGTCCGCGGGTCTTCCCATCCCAAAACATGCCTCCCACCACAACACCCCCTTCAACCACTGTTACAATGTTTCCGTGCTAGCATCCCTTCCCCCATCCGATAACCCTATAAAATTAAAAACAATGGAATTGGCATTTATATGGCTGTGTAAAGCCTATCAACATCCGGGTCTCAATGTCGTTCACTAAATGGGGGGGTGGGGCTGAGATGGATGGTGGTGGATTTGTTTCTTGCGAGGTGGTGGGACAATTTATTCATCCGCATACATTTTGTCATCCTTGTCCTGGGTTTTGACTTGTCAAGCCCTTATGATGACTTGGTGAGTTGATGCCTTGGTCATGGGTGTTGTGGGATCTGTGGATGAATTGTTAGTTTTCTGTGTCGCTTGTTACTATTTCCGCATCCTCCTTATTCCATCTCCGCTCCCCTCTGGCTTCCCTTTCCCCCTCCATAACCTCCTCCTTCACCCCTCTCCCACCACCTGTTCCCCGCTCCGCTTTCTCCCCCTCCATATACCCCTTCTTCACCCCTCCCCCACTACATGTTTCCCCTCTCCCTCGTCCCATACTCTCTCTGCACCGCGTACCCTTTTCCTTAGTCATATCTTATCTTCCGAAGAAGACGGAGCTCGAGTCCGTCGAAATTATCAAGATATTATTGTGTCCTTTTTATGTGTTCTCGTGCTGTGTGTTACTGTCTAAGTTTTTTATTCAACACTTCCGTGTTACTTCGAAGAAATCATCTATATATATATATATATATATATATATATATATATATATATATATATATATATATATATATATATATATATATATATAGATGATTTCTTCGAAGTAACACGGAAGTGTTGAATAAAAAACTTAGACAGTAACACACAGCACGAGAACACATAAAAAGAACACTCACAATTATATCTTAATAATTTCGACGGACTTGAGCTCCGTCTTCTTCGGAAGATAAGATATGACTCATATGACAGTCATATCTTATCTTCCGAAGAAGACGGAGCTCAAGTCCGTCGTAATTATCAAGATATTATTGTGAGTGTTCTTTTTATGTGTTCTCGTGCTGTGTGTTACTGTCTAAGTTATATATATATATATATATATATATATATATATATATGTATATATATATATATATACACATATACACACACACACATATATATATATATTCAAATATATACATACACACACAAATGATTGGAGGTGAAGAGAGGAAAGAGGTGGATGAGATCGGTTGAAGTTTGGGGGGGTAGAGGGGGGGTGGACGACAGCGAGTGATGGGGGGTAGATCCGAAGAGAGGGAGGACGCCGCTGCGTAGAAACTAGTTGTATCGTTGACCCTTAGACCGCGGGGATCGGGTCACACAGTTAAAACTTTGTTGTAATCTTTCTGTGATGATAATTATCATTATATTACCATGTTCAACTCTCAAGCAACTTGGTGTCACACAAATTGAGTTGCTCTTTCTTACGGATCATAAACTATTGAACGTTAGTCCGTGGTGATTATGACTTAAGGATTAGCGCTTTTGTTGGCTTAATATTTGAAGCGGCCATTCTCGATGGCCAACTTATTAAAAGCAGTTTAAACATTTGTTTTATTAAAAATTTCATAGTTTGTAATTTCAGTGCATTATGTCAGATTAAGATTAAATCATTAGGTCTATACGCGTTCTTTTCCGCAAAAACAGCTCTTGAAATGGACGAATGGACTTTATCGTAGACCCCGGAAAGAACTGCAAAATATTAATATAAAAAGCAGATATAATTTGCAAAAATTTGTGAATTATAAATATGAATCTTGCCTCATATCTTTGAAAAGAACATTAATTTTTGCGTTCAGGAAGCCGCTAGTTCAAAGTTAGGAAAAATGTTTGTAATTGCGTACTTTTTACATGAGAACCGTTGGAATAGATTGGGTAGACCATTCGAGAAAGTTATGAGTAGAAAGTAATATATGTACAGCCGGTAATGTTTCAGATTCAGGGGGGATAAATTTAAAATTGTTATTATTAATAACAAAATATTTTCCCTGATGTATATTATCTTCATTCGTTTGTTTTAGCCTGGTTTCCCTGAGCAACTTGACATGATCCTGATTATAAAATCAAATAAAAAGTTTAAATAACAAAATCAATAATATAATATAAAAATAAATCGGAAACTTTCATATCAAATAAATATATTTTTATGTATTTGTTGAAAGTAATTTTAAAAGCAATTGGGAACGAGACGAGACAAGTAAAGGCAGCTAAGAACATTTTGAAACCATTTTTACAGCACGTGTATTCTCATTATGTTCCGTATTAGTTTTTCCAAGTAAAATAATTTTTGTTTTTCAGAAGTACGAATATGTTTTTGCAAGTTTTTTTATAGTCTAATTATGAGATAGCATTACGTAATTATACGTACTTCATTAATTTTGTTTTTAACCTTAAGTTTTGAAAATTATTATAACGAATATAATTGACATTAAATGCTAGGTAACATTTTTATTTTCTCTTTAATTCAACGTCTCTCCAATAGGAACGTCCTTAATCCTCATTCAAATAAGTCGTAAGCCATTTTTCAAAAAACTTTACAAACACGTTTGTTTCCAAAACATATTTTTAAAATAATAATTATTTATTTACATATTACGAATTAGTTATCACGAAGAGTATATTTCATCTACATCTAAGTAATACCTTACAAGCCGCCACAGGGGCGTGTGATGAGGGAACCAGAAACAAAATATGTAAGGTTGTTACTTCCACGCGGTCACAGTTGCCAGGAAATCGGTATAAATGATGTTTCCACGGATGTTATATTTTATCAAGTACCTTATAAAAGGGTGTAATTTTTCCCATAATTAAACCCAAATATTCATTATAGGACTCACGTTCACGCAGAATATGTATTTGACATTGACAATGATTCCTTTCAAAAATGAAATCATCAGAAATTAAACGCGGTTCTATCGTAGGAACCCGAAACAAAAGATATAGGGTTGTTACTTTCATGTGATTTCATTTGATAGTTGCCAGAAGAATGGTAGAAATGACTTGTTTGCGGATATCATATTTCATTAGATTTTTAACAACGACAGGTCGCCTATCGGTCAATATGAAAGCTTTCCAAGTATCCACCTAAACCCTATTCAATGATAAGAAGTATTCGTTCAGTCTTGAGTATTTATAGAATATTATTTCGATTTTTTCGATTTATCGGCCAAAAATATCAAATGGACTAATACTTCGTAATTAATGTCGTATCTCAAGTTTGTGAGTGAATTTGCTTCTCACCACCTGAGCAGAATGAATTTCGCGCACAATACGGCAATGAAGCTCTACCTTCGAGAGTCCTCGGATCCATTTTTAGAAGAAAAAACGTGTTCCATGGAATGTAACGGCATCCTTAGTATGCATTACCGTAGGAAGTACTTTCTTCCCAAACCGAATTCACACAATTTTACCGACTAACATTTGTGAATGTCTGGTTGGTTCCCTATCCCACCACCCCACGGCACACGCACTTGAACGCAATGGTAGAGGCGTAGAATTTTTTCCTAGCAAGCTGAGCACGTAATTGTCCCCACCATTTCCCTTCATTATCCCCAATAGATGGCGCTTCCGGCCGCCTGCCGTCGTGTCCGGATGAGCAATTCCGAGCGCAAGCGAATTACGCTGACGACTCTCGCGCGTCACGGGTTTCCCTCTCTTCAGCACGACGACGACGACCGGCTACCAGCCGCCCGAGCGCGCGACACCGCATGAACCCAGGGTGGGGGGGTGCCATGGGGGAACTCTGGCACCTTGATTGATGTATTTCGTGTGAGCGATCGATTGGGGTGGGGAGCTAACTACCGCGCGGGCGTCGTTTTTAAATCAACGGTTGCCCGAAGCAGCGGAGAAGGGGGACTGCAAGGTCGAAACGGAAGACACACACGGCTCTACACATTTGTCGCCAGGGGGACACTCCCCCCGATCTTTCTCAGTCCGCCCTTCCCAACAATCAGAGCACTCTTCTCCCCCACTGTTTTCAGGAATGGAGAATTGATTAATTTCCTCCCTCTGGTTAATTGAAGGATTCTCTTTCTCGCCAAGTGCCGGCATCCCTCCAGGCTGGACCAAGTTGATTCGGGAGTGGGGTGAACTCCGTGGTACTTGCTGTATAATAGGATAAGGCTCTTTATCAAATCACATTGCTGTCAAGAGTGAACCTTCAACAAAATGAAAACTTTCAACATATCCTAGGGTTTCCAGGGGTTCCATACCAACTGAAAATGAGCCGAGGGAATACAGCTAAAATTTTATCATTAAAATTGTTTGGTTAGGTCAGATAACCAAACTTTTGATTCAATTTTTAATGAATCTAAGTTTACTTAATGTGAATTCGTATATTGTTCTGATATATTCTCCCAATAAAAGGCGTGGTACTAGAACTCCCCCAAATATTTATTTTACCGGCCATAGTTATCACAAAACCCTCTATTTCATAATTTACGCCCATCTCATCACTTAATTTGATCCAAAATTTCCAAACTCCGCAGTTGTAAAAGAGCAATGGGCCTCTTCAGGTTCGGGAACAAGGAAAAGGCACTGGGGGGCAGGTCTGAGGAATACGGTGACTGCGGAATCATTAGTGTGTTGTTTTCAGCCAAAAGTTCACGCACATAAAACTATGTGTGAGCAGGGGTGTTGTCATAATGCAAAAGCCAATTTTTATTCTTCCAAAAATCCGAATATTTGTGGCGAATTGCTTCACGCAAATTGCGCATAACTTGCAGGTAATATTTCTTATTTACCGTTCTATCATGTCGCAAAAACTCATGATGCACCAACTACCCTGTAATTGAAGAAAATATTGCACAAAACTTTCACCTTCGACCGAACTTGGCGCGCTTTTTTCGGTCTTGGCTCGTGCTGAAGTTTCCGTTAGGATGGTTGAGCTTTAGTTTCCACGTTATAACCATAAACCCATGATTCGTCACCAGTTATGACCCTCTGGAGCAATTTGGGTCGTCGAATACAGAGTTCAACCCCTCATTGGGAATGTTAATGCGTTGCTGTTTTTAATCGAAATTGAGCATTTTTGGTATGAATTCCGCGGCGACCCGTGTCATGCCCAAATCATTGGCAAAAATCAAATTGCACGAGCCAATCGTGTTTAGTCATGTTTTTAATCGTGTGTCATGTAGTTTGAGTCTTCAGCAACTTCTGTAACGGTAATTCGATGATTGGCCAATACGATTTTCTTCACTTTATCGATGTTTTCACCTGTTGCTGACGTGCTCTTGATGAATAGTGGAATGGGGGGGCAGTTGTTAGGACAGCACTCATTTAATATCATTCATCATTCGTTACTCTACCTCGATATCTGGTCTACATATTTATAGTTACTCGCAATATCATTTTTGGGTGCATTCATCTGTGTGTTTCTGTGTCGATTGCTTGTCTTAAGTTTTACTAGAGAGAAATCTCAGGTCTCTGATGTGTATCAAAAGAATTGATTCCCATTAACAATTCTTAGCGTAAATCATTACAGTTAGTTCCACCTCCAATGGGTTCACTCCATCGAGTACTACTATATTTTGAACGGTGAGATAAGAAATCCTGTCCGTCTCTTTCTCGTCTATACCATAATATCTTGTGTGCGCGCATAAATCTCGGGAAGTCTCCGGTCAAAGGCTTTTGATGTGTAAACTCTAATGGCAAGGAAAAAAAATGCGGATTCATCTGACGCATTGTTGGCAGGGAAAAATGTAAGGTCAAGGATCGTTATCACCATGCTATTGTAAGGCCCCATTTAGAATATTCATGTGAGATCAGGCGGAAAAGGGCTTCATTCGGGGATTTGAGAAGGTTCAACGCAAGGTGGCCGTCAAAAAGTAAATTGGAAAAACGAAAAATGTCACCAAAATACTTTAGGAGTTCGGCTGTGATTCATTTAAACGAAGAAAATTTAATGCTACTTTGATCTTACTAAATTAATTGAGAGCCACTTATTTCAGCGCCGAAGTCTTGTCTAATAGTCCTGAGCCAGTATACATTGGCAGTTAGGATCATGGATATAAAAATAGTAATAGATAACAAAACTAGTAGACTCAAGGACTCCTCCTTCATACTGGATAGTAATTGTAGAGTTAGCGATATGAAAAATCCCACTTGCTCTCACAGCGTCAACTGCGAGGGGGGGTCACAGCTTCTACCTTGGATGTTGGTGGTGGGGACCATTACTTGTATGGCCATTGATGAATGCTTTGAGCTAACACTTACAACTACACAGTAGCCTTTAATCAAGGGAAATGTGTATGGCAGGGTTTGCATACACACCAGGCACGTACAGCACGCGAGCAGACAAAAAGTCACGCACCATATCTTAGGCAGTACTACCTCCGCATTAATCTTTTCGTACGTTGAACTCCAGAACGTTAAGTGGGCTACGAGAAGGATGGAAGAACCGGCCGCAAGTTGACAAAGTGCACTCCAAATCCTCAGAAAAAATAACCAATCCCTTCAATGTGGCTCCAAATTTGGGAAACTCTAGAGCCATCTCAGGCACGAAAGGATAATTAACATTTGTAGTGAATATATTTTGCCAATACCCTGCATGATTTTTAAATAGACCTATATTTTAACAAAGGTCCAGCATTATTTCAATATAACCTGTAATTGAATATACTTTCACGTAAGTACCTTCTTTCGTGTGATACGCTTTGGGTCCCATTAAAGGTTCTACATTCAGACACGCACGTGCTTTCTACAAATACTCTGGAACAGGGCATACCGGCCGGGTTCTAAGGACCGCATATTCTCCAGCACTTTCGTTCCTGGCAGCATGACCATACATAGTTTTCCTAATTTATGTTTTGCCCGAAATTAAAAACCTTACTTATAATTCTTAAACTATTAAACTCCCGAAGTAAAGTTAGTACATGTAATACACTTTTTCATTTTATTTATTCAAATGCATAGATATATCACAGCCTTTCCCAATTTTCAAATTGGGTCTCCCCTTTTTGGGCCCCAATTTGAATGAATACGCTAACCCATTTCCCCACCCATCCATGGAAATCCTCTGTCAGGAGCTTAAAAGCATTCGCCACTTCACGTCGACTCATCCATCAACAACCCCCCCTACCCAACTCCCCCTCCACCCATTCCCCCTCCTCCCCTTCCCCCTCCCACCTCCCCCATCGTTAATATCATCGGCCAGAGTAGTGAGTGCCCATCTCCACGAGTACGTGGGTGGAGTAGGTGTTCCCTTGGCGCCTCCACCATCGAGAGTCGGGGGAGGAGGAAATAGACGCCGGCGCTTTCTTCCGTGGGGCTCATTTCTCCCGTTGGGGACACGGACGTGTGTGTGTCTAATATGGATTCGGCCGAGAGGAGGAGCGTTTTCAATTTTATTAGCCTCGGGCCGCGGAATGATGAAACGAGAACAACATATTTTTCATTCATCATCTAAAATTAAGAAAGACAGGGTTGTCCATTATCACCGGTGCTGTTCAACATATATGAGAAGGAAATGATTAAGGAGGCATGGGAAGAACTTGGGTTAGGAATAAAAATGGGTGGGAAGTTTATAAAATCAGTTAGGTTTGATGATGACCAAGTTTTGTCAGCCAGTCAAGGGGTTGGAAGCATTACTGGGTGAATCGAAAATTCAGTGCGATAGATACGGGATGAGAATCAATATAAATAAAAAGAGGTTATGCGGTTTTTCAGTAAGAAAAAGGCTAAGCTAAACATTAAAATAGGAATGGAATAAATAGATCAGGTAGAACAGTTAAATTATCTCGGAAGTTTTTTGGACCAACACGGTCAGAGTAGTAGGGACATAAGGAGAAGAATTGCGCTAGGCAAGGAGGATTTCACAAGGAGGAGGGAGTAGATGAAGGGAATGTTGTGTAGGGAGGTAAAGAAAGGACTCACCAAAACTTTGATATGGAGCGTAGTTATGTACGGCATGGAAACTTGGTCAATGAAGTAGCATGATAGAAGTAGATTGGAGACTTTTTAAAATGTGGGTGTAAAGAAGAATGGCGAAGGTAAATGGACCGAAAGGAAAATAAATGAGAAAGTACTAGGTATGGTGGGCTAGAATAGAAGGTTCCGAATTTTTGGAGAAAAAAATTGATTAGCAAGTGATAAATTATAGAATATCTACATCTACATAACATCTACATAATACCCCGCAAGCCGCCGCAAGGGCGTGTGGCGGGGGGATAGATAGAATATGGTGTTCAATATTAACTATGGAAGATCCAGTTAAAAATTTGGAGGTAGTTCTAACACTTCTGTCATAGGAGACAAATATTTCGATGGTTTGCTTTGCGTGTCTAATATGGATACACCCTCTGCCACGTACGCTCTCAGTAGCTTAGAGGGTATAATGTAAAAACGTGCATGTTGACAGTAGAAGAACATGATATGCTCCATTGGACGGATGGTGAGGAATTGTTTTACAAATTAAATTTGAATGGAATTAAATAGAAATGTAGTTGCGCTTTAGATAGAGCCCATTTGGAATATACCCCAAATATTTTATATCTTTAGGAACAATCGTTGATTTTAAAAAATGACAAAGTTCAGAGAAGATCCGACATTTTCGTCAAAAACTGTTACGATTTAAAGACGAGTGTGACAGGTATTTTAGAAGAATTAGGGATTGGAAGCCGCTTAAGATGCGAAGATAATAGAGCAAACTTTTAGCAAGGTTCAGAGCAAACGAGTTTAACAATGGCACAAAAGGGATTATTATGACCCCACACTATTAGGGTAGGTCAGACCACAAAGATAAGATATGGGAGATATACTCTAGTGCTGATAGATATTAATATTTGTTCTTTTCCCGGAAAATCAGAAATCTTTTTGTAAAAAAATTAAAAATACTGCGAGGGAAAGCTTTAATGCTAAGTAAGAATCTAGTGTGTTCGTAGGTGTACGTGTATGTACCAGTGTATGTTAGTTGCTAGTACATATATTTGCATATATGTAATTAAAAAAAAACTTTTGTATCAATATATTAGTCTGTGTGGGTGTGTATTAGCATGGTCTTTGTCTTTTATGCAGTTGCATTCTATTATACGGGTGGTGTCTTAACTCTCAAAGCCCCTGTGGTAGCTTGTGCGGTACTGTGTTGGTGCACATATACATAAATGGCCCGCAATCTTCCAAAACGATATGGGGCAGGAAGGACAAACATCAGATGAAATGGGTAATTCGGTTAAGGAGGAGTAAGGATGTTTAAAAGACTAGGAGGAGGTCTTAATCATTAAAACTCCAAAAAACGTGTGAATCCATGTGCAGGCAGATCAACGGAATAATCAGTGCCGAACAAGTGTTTGATTTACCCACTCTAAATGTTATCGTGAACATAAAAATGTAAGAAATATAAATGATAGTGGGTGTAGAGATAGAGTATATTGATCTTTTTTAAAAAATGTCATCGCTGATAGACGGAAGTGAATTGCTGAACACCATGGGAAAGCTCGATTATATCTTGCTCAGGTTTATTGAATGCAATCCTTTTTGTTTAATTAATGTTTTTTATATTGATTTTTAAGTTGCCGGTTCTAGTTTTATACGCATGGAATCGCAGGAAAGAGTGCATATAAGGAAAGTTCAACAAGTCTACTATTTTTCTCTGCATGTACATAATACCCCGCAAGCCACCGAAAGGATGTGTGTAGGGAGACGTTAGGTCACCAGCATTGCATGCACAATCACAGTTATTATACCTGTTCACGGATATAATTTTGACTATACACTCGGGCTGATTTATTTGCACAAAGAAAGAGACTTATATTAAAGTATATTCAAAAAGAGGATGATTCAACTACAGGCTTACGTTACCTTGCTGACCCTCGACGAGAGCGGACCTGTTTGAAGCTTCCCTCACGAGAACCGGTTTGATCCAATCGAATCTACCTGCTACGACCCTAACTGAAGCAACTTCATGCTTTTTTATTTGGTGAAGTGTAGTGTTAATGTATAGCTTGTGAAATGGTTTATTTAATTTTTTTTGTCTTGTTTGTGGCTCTTTTTTGTGGGTGTTAGGAGTTATTCTTAGTGGCTTGTCATTTTTGTGTCCCGTTACTCAGATTGGTTATTGGTGAGTGCAGGTTTTCTTTTTTCTTTCTGGTTTTTTTTGCGTAGAAGATCATGATCATCATTAATTTTCCTGCCGAGAGTTTAGATTTTATCTCAACCTTTTAAAAGATTTGAATGATTTAAACAGGGTAGCCCATTTTCCTAAACATTTCAATAGTTCCATAGGAATATTGTCTACCCCCACGGCCTTATTTGGTTTCATCTCTCTTAACGCCCTTTCTATCTCATCGCCGAGTATGCCTTCTGCCCTGCAACTGTCGATTTTCCCTTGCAAGGGTTTCGTAGGATGACGGCCGCGAAAGCCTTACTTCCCCCGCTGCTGGGCACAACAGACGGCCTGGTCCTTGGGCCGGGTCCCGCAGATACCAGGACTCAATTTCTCTCTTATGACTTGGGATTGACAATTGGGGTGGTTTCCCGTTGCCTTCCTCAATAGTGTTTTTAAGGTGACACCATCACTCAACGGCCGCCCCACTGGGGTCAGACGCCTTTGCAGCATCCTCACTGAGGAATAGACGCTGCGTGAACTACCTTTCGTCTGGCTCCTAACCTTCGACTTATCTGGCATGGGTGACTCTATTATGAGCAATTATCATTTCCTCCAGCACAGCTCTAAGTGTCATCGGAACGCAAAATTCCTTCCACCACGTCAAGGTTGTAGTCCATGGAAGGGGACAAATAGGATAGACTATCATATTTTGAGGGTTTAGTATAGATATTAGGAAAGAGCCCAGGTCAATTATTTAGGAAAATAAAGATGGCAGAGTAGGGAATAAAAGCCAGCGCTAGTCCCTTCAGATCAGACTATGAAACTTAAATTCCCAAGATGATAAAACGAACTTGCGTTAAAATGACAGATGACTCATGCAGAAACAAAATTAGTCTCAAAAAAAATAAATGCACTCGTGATTTAATATAAAACTAGAGCCAATGTCAACAATAAATTTTCGCGAAACAGTTTGATGAGCATCCGGAATACCCTCAAAAAAAAGGTGAAAGACCACATTGAAAATTATAACATTGATTTGCCGTAGCATTAGAAACAAAAGAGCGTATATTGAGCATATTATTGTTACTACAAAGGCAGATATAGTAGTTGAGACAGAGAGCTGGCGCACGGAAGATATAGCAGCAAGTCAGGTTTTTGCATCCGATTTCACAATTTACAGAAGGGACACCCCCAATAGATTGTGTTGGGGAGTGGTTGGTGTATTCACCATGGTGGGAGATTGGCGTAAATTCACAACATCCAACGTTATGAATGGAACGAAAAAGGCATAGAAAGTGTTTGGTGCAACCCATTCGTGTGCTCATTTTTGCAGGCCCCAAGAGATTCCAATAAAGATGTTTTACGCAAGCTCAACGACCAAATATCCTCTCTCAGCAACAGTGTAATAAAAATCGCTGATGATATTAATCTACCGTCAATTGATTTGGGCTCGTGCCGCGTGGGAAAATCTTCCAGGCACAGAGATTCATGCAAAAAAACTCCTCCATATATTCGCAAAGCACCCTTCATAACAAATTGTTGAATCTCCAATAAGGGGTCACAGATACCTTATATATTTGGGACTCCTAGGTCATAAATCTTCCAAACAGTGAAATACTGGACGGTATCAGTGAGTATCATCACTGTTGACAATTGTTTCATTGTCGTTGCTCTAGCATGTTGTAGAGACCCGGGTGATTTTGTCAAATCGATATTTTTTCTTATTTCCCTAAATCACTCGTTCATGTTTCTTAAAGGTACTTTGTAGAGTTATAATAGCATAATAATATCCGTTTGTTAGATATGCTTTACTTTTTGAATTGTAGTATTTATGATTAAATATTCCGTTTTCTGTAAAGGACAATGTTTTGAGATCCCTTAAGGTCTGATAAAACAAGTACCACTGACATTTATGGTGTTAGTCCAGGCTAATTTGAGCACAGGGTATTAAGTGCAAAAGTTTTTTTTCTTAATTGAGAAGAACGTTTTAATCTTCCAATTAAAAAAAACAAGTAAATTCCCTTTTATGTGAGGTAATTCCCGAAATTGTTTACACTTTCTCATTTGGTTGGTGAAGCATATACACGGAGGGCCGCCGTTCCCAAACCAGAGCGAAATGAAGTGTGTGCCCGGCTTTCTTAATCTGGATTAACACGTTGAGCCAATCCGCTTATTTACTGCACCATCCCTCCAAACTAGCATCGTGAGATATTAATTGACCATATGACGTAAGTATATTTCCCGTTACGAGTGGACCTCGCCGTTGCGTCCACTCATTAATCGCTGGCGGCCAATTTTGTGCCCTCCGACCCCTGACGCGAATTTCCAATGGCCCTCCGCTCCACTCCCTCCCGGAGCTCCTCCCTGGAAGGGTCATTATCACCCGGATGATGGCACGGGGCGGGATGCGTGCGTGCGTGCAATTCCAGGCCCCTTCTTAGGATCCCGAGCGGAACACCCTCGCAACGTCTCATTACTGGGCCGCGCGATTAGTCACACTCCTCCCTCCACGCGAAACCGCTGCCCTGGTGTCATTAATGACCTGCCCTCTTTGGGTCTCCGACAACTATCCCTGAAGTGCATCTGTGTACCTCCCGCTAAACATCCTCCGCCCTCCTCCCTCTCTCTATCCGAGAGAGAGGTCTCCATCCGATTCGGCGTCAATGACAAACGAGCGGCGTCTGTTTGCCCATCCCTCAATCCGAATCCCTCTTTCACACCCCCCATCCCCCTCTTCTCTCTCATTCAACCCCAAAGGACTGGTTGAGGTGAGATCTCGCAAACTAAGGGGTCCTTTCGCTAAACTCATGTTCCTATTCTTCCGCTCCTTTGAGCTCAGGGAACCAAATTTATGGCACGAAAATTCCGCGCTGTGCGCTAAATGAAGTTAAGCAATGTTGGATAATTTATGCCTCATCACCATTATAGTTGAACCACGCAAACTGATTTGAGGCTGATTTTTAATTAATACCTAAATTAATACTTAAAATAGTACGTTACACCCCTCATTGCACAATCAAAAGCAAATATAAACAGGAAATATACTCTGTATTTTACCCTATATTGTACGATTTTATTCTTGATGTACTTCTTTCCTGTACACTATACGTGTATTAGGGTGAGACACTCTTCCTCGATAAGTCAATCGAAACATGTTTCTTTAAGTTTTAATTGGAGTTTCCATGTCTCACACGACGTGTGGATCGGATTTAGGTCATTAGAAAATGATTCCATATCTTCATGACTGGATGTTTCCCTATATATGACAGCATCGTCAGCAAATAGAAAAAGTTTACTGGAAGCCTAATAAAAGATGTCATTAATGCATAAAAGGAATAATAGCGGACCGATAAAGCTTTCTTGTGGGACACCCAATGTGACGCTTATTGTGTCCGATATTACGACCCGTTCTTCAAGACTTGTTCAAGTTTAAAAATTCAGCTTATTACATTTTTATCTATTTTGCAAGTTATCAATATGGGAGTAAATTCGTATTTATATAATACCCTTGAGGCTACCAGGATGTCTGGCAGGCTGTGTATTCACACCAGGCATACACAACACATGAGCAGACAAAGTCAAGCATCGTGTATGAAACTCAACAACAGAAAACATAAACGTATACCCATATACATGTACCCATATTTTCGGCAGCATGTACCTATTTTTTCCCAAAGTGCCCCCCCCTTTATTTTCGTCGCGAATAGTGCGCGGGGAAACGATTATTTGAATCTATCAGTACGACTATTTAACTCTCTAATTTTGTAACTTAGGCGACCCTGCCAAAGCAATTAGGGGTCTTAAGTATATCTCCAATGTCGGATGCAAAACCACTCACTTTATATCATTGTAATAAGTTTAATCTAGCCCTGTGTCTTCGCATATCTAAAGGTTCCCACCACACATTCTGTATTAAATGTGTGACGTTTTGTGTCCTTTGGTACGAGTTTTTCACAAACCTAGCGGCCTTTCTTTGTACTCTTTTCAATGCTGCAATTAATGTTTTTTTCAATGGATCCCAAACGCTCGCCGAGTACTCAATTTGAGACCTTACTAAAGAAAAATACCACGTTCCCTTCACTTTTCCGTGACTAAATCTTCCAACTATACATATGACAAATGCCAGCTTTTTTAGCGCCCCTCCACAAATCGTGCGCATGTTTAGCGTGCGTGCGTTTTCCCCAAGAATGTTCCGATGCAATGATGACCCCCAAGTATTATACTTCACCCACGACGCTCCTCTGAACACCTCCGAGTGTACCAGTTGGTCAAGTTTGGTTGTATTTTCTATTGTTTAAGAAATGCTTGACGGTACATTTTTTCGTATTACATTCCAGCCTAAATTCTTTTCATAATTTTTATTTGAATGGCTGCCACATGTGTGTACGTTTTGTTAATATGTTTTCGGCTAAAATAATTATTTTACTGAAAAATTGAATGGAGGTGGGTAGTGTAATTTTGGTCAGAGGCGTGAATTGGGATGCAGATGGCGGGAGGGCGCCTTTTTGAAGGAAAAAAGATGCCGCTGGTGCCAGGAGATGGACGCAGGAGTAGACGATGATGTGCGATAGGAGGGATTAAGTTACCAAAGGGAGCCATGAAAAGTTGTGAAACAATGGTTAGATCCAAGAGGCGTGGGTCCAGGTAGATTAAGAAGAGAAAGAAAAGGAGTTGCTGACCTAAGGGCGCCCGCTGAAGGAGAAGAGGAGGAGGCTGGCTGGGCTCTCCTTGCGGAAATGGGTCGTCTTTTGGGGGTTTGAGGGGATGGCTTGGGGCGGATGTACACAGTGGAGGAGGGGGCTGGCGAGGGAACGGGCCCTATTTGGTGCGGGGGACGATAATGGCAGTCCGGAGTGGGAGTTCGCCTCTCTAGAGGCGAGAGGGGGCATCGAGGGGGGGGCTCTCGGATCCTCTCGTCAGCTCTCAGGCCTCTCGACGGTGCTATGGCGCCTGTGTCATAACGACCAGAATCTCACGGACGAATTGCCCTTCGCCGAAAAAATAATCGGTAGGCTTTGCCGCGTCTTGCGAGGGTTATTTTGTACAACCAATCGATCGGATGTACGTCACTCACATCTCGGTATTTGGAGGAAAACGTCATAGATAATTGTTCCTCGGTCGTTCAAGAGCGCGACCATCTCCTGATCAAGGGAGTCGACTCATTTCCATTTCAGAAATTCATTACTTTGCTTTTTCACTGACAGTTTTTCCTGTACCTACCGATCAATCACAGAGAAAGAATTAGAATACTTTCAGCTGCAAATGTTTTGCTTATTTTTTATTGACTTGACCATAATTTATGACGTTTCTTGTTGCGCTTAATGATATGCTGTATGCAACGCTCTCTATAAAATACTATCAGCAAACAAGTTGACATTTGGATTAATCTTAGTTGCTTAATGTATATTGCAACAAAGATCATTGATAATAGGTAATTAGTTGGCATATGAGACAGTTAGTTAATTATATGACAGCAGTAACCATCACCAATACTGTTATTTTCCTCCTTCGAGAATACACTGCAAAGGATTAATACCTTTTGATTTTAAAAACATTTTCGTTAACAAGCGAACTTTTATATAAGATGTCTCCCGAAAGTATCCGATCCGCATTCATAAATCTGCGCCTAAACTTTCAAGCTACCTCTGTGAGGTACGAGTGTAACTAATGACTTCTCACGAACACGCCGCAATTGCCGACGGGACATGTTAATTCGAACACAGAGTTAGTTTAAAGTGCCTTTTTGAGTTCATCTAGTTTTGTTATCACCGAAAAATAGGAAAAAGATGATACCAACGAATTTGCATCGTTTTGGATTAATTCGAAAGATGTTGTCCCGAAACTATTGCAATTAAACACAAAACCTTTGGAGACGAACGTTTGGGGAAAAACACAGCTAAAAGAGTGGCACAAGCAATTTAATAATTGTCACATTTCTGTTGACAGTGATCCGGGTTTTGGCCCGCCTTTGAGTGCAATAACCCCGGAATATTATCATCTAAGTACGAATTTTGATTGGAGATGATCGTCATTTGGCGGTTCGCAAACTAGAAAGTGATCTTGGAATTCGGAAAATTTGTTTTTTGAGAATTTGGGAATGGCTCACGGGTAGGCGGCGGCTGGTTTTTTCTTGAAGATAGTGTCTAAACTATCTCGGGTTAAGGGAGAACAGACCTTGCTAAACCCAATTGGAACTTGTATTCACACTTAGATTGGGAGAAAACAGCATACAGGTTGATAAAGTATTTCTGAATTTCAAGAAAGCCTTCGATAAAGTTCCGCACAATAAATTACTACAGAAACTTAAATGCTATGGTATCAATGAGAAAACAATAAATTGGATTAGAGAGTATTGTCAAATCGCAAACATATGATAATAGATGGGTTGTGCTCAACGGATAGAGATGCAACTTTGGTTGTGCCACAGAGAAGTGTAGTAGGGCCGCTTCTTTATCACACTTTTCATGGGGAGCACATATCATGACAATACAATTCTTGTATGCGGATCGGCTGTAAAGAAACTCGCCTTTATTAAATGGTGTTGGGAAATATTTTGAGAAAGTTAAAGAGAGATGTTATTTCACTCTTGATAGGAACAATTCGGGATCCGTCGAAAGTATTTGGAAGAAGGTGAAGCTAAAATAATTAGATAAATTTAAGACATACTCCATCAGATTTGTCAAAAATTGTTACGTTGAGAAGGCGAATGTGACAGGCCTTTTAGAAGAATTAGGGTGAAAGCCAATTACTTGATGAGAAGAAAATAAGCAAGACTTACATTTTTAGCTAGGTTTAGAACAAACAAGTTTAACGACGACACTAAAGGAATTATAATAACCCCACACTACTTTGGTGCGTCGGCCCACAAGAATAGGATAAGGGAGATTGACTCCAGTGCAGAGAGATACAAATATTCGTTTTTTCCTCAAACAATCAGGGATCATAACAGTAAGAAATTGAAATCATTCAAACCTCAAAGACATTTAATTTACAAGCGAGCACAAGATTAAGCGATATTTAGATATCTGGTACATATGTAGATACATGTGCTTGCGAATGTTACTTGATAGTATATTTATTTCATGTACATGAGTTAAGATACGTTTTACATGAATATATACGTCTCCGTGGGTGTGAACGGGTATGCTTTTGCGGCCCAGCTTTTGAGGCATAACTTTGCACTCTGTGAGGGATTTATATAATATAAATTCGAGGTACGAGGCGATGTTAGGAGCTAAATATTTTCTCACCCTAGCTGGTATGTTTTCGAGATTAAACCCAAAAAACCCGCGGATTTGTTGGGTTTACTCTCTTTGAGCAATTTGATAATTCATTGTTCGTCCGTTGTCATTTTTGCCATGGGTTGAATATGTATTGTTTCTTAGAGGTACGCGGTGGCAACATCGTTCGTGAAAACGCTTTGGAAGAATGTATTTAGAATTTTAGCTTTATCCTCACTGTCAGCATGAATAATATTGTTACAATACCTAAAGTAAGCTACGGTTTGCTTACCCCATTTACTTCCCTAACATATGACTAGAAAACTTTGGGATGAGTCCAAATACTCAAAAAGTACCTATACGCTTAAAATCTTGTAAGATGCTACGTAATTGTGTTTTGGTTTCAATTTTAGAGGATCTATACATGTCCACTAACTGTCTATTCTCCAAGGATAATGTGTTCAGTCCTGCTTTCTTTACCATAAGGTTTAACATTTTCTGCTTTCAAAGAGCTTTTTAGCGCCTTTATTGTAGCATTTGGGGTCGCAATTTCCTTTAACGTATTTTATAGGGATGAAAACTGAGATTCCTTTTTACATAATATTGGCAAACTGTGTCCAAGTTTCTTCCACGGTGGCAAGACTTAAGCGCGTTTTGAACTCGCGCAGTGAAGATTTTGATTTACTGGCAAAAGTTTCAAAGTCTGCTGGAAAGTACAGTAATTATAAATTTTTCTTTTTGGTTCAACAATCTTTTTATTTCTACGTCCAAGTTGATATTAACTGATTTATGGCCACTCAAACCCTCGTCAATTGATACACTAATAATTCGTTCCGGTGTGTTTGTAAGAAATAAGTCCAAATGTTCTTTTCAGGGGAGGGAGTGCGTACTGCTTAATAAAGCGAGTCTCTTTGAACCAATTTTAATAAGAAATTACAAGATTTGCAATCGCGAGTCCGAGATTCAACGCTATTGCTGTCCCAATCGATACCAGGGAGGTTAAAGTCACGACAAATTACTACGAGGGTCATCCGGAAAGTAGTACCCGTTCGTGCCGCATGAAGTGCTGACGACGCGAGTAGCCGCTGGACGAGGTCAGATATCTTCAGTGGCTTGTCTGCCTTCTCTGAGCCAAGTTGCGTGACGCTAGCATTGCCTGTGTTGTTTCTGTGATTGTTTACAATGTTTAAAAAAATTGAGAACGCCGCCAGTTGTGAAGTGAGGGCAGTGATTAAATTCCTCAATGCAAGAAACGTTCGCCCATGTGATATTCATCGCCAATTAAAGGAGGTGTATGGAGACAATGTAATGGACGAGTCGTCTGTTCGGCGGTGGTGTCGCAACTTCAACATGGGGAGGGGGAACACACACGACGATGAGCGTTCGGGGAGACCGTCTGTCATTACAGACCAACTGGTGAGCTCAGTTGACGAATTCGTGAGGAACGATCGGCGCGTCACAATTGATGACATCTGTGAGCATTTTCCCAATGTTTCTCGAACAATTGTTCATGAAATTGTTAAACACCATCTGCATTATGCAAAAATTTGTGCAAGATGGGTCCCTCGCATGCTTACAGATGAGCACAAAACCAAGCGTATGGCTGCAGCACTGACGTTTTTGGGACGTTATTCTGATGAAGGAGACTCTTTCTTGACTCGCATAATTACTGGTGACGAAACATGGGTTTGTTATGCATCCCCTTCATTATGCATTCATCTCTTTACAAAGCTTAAAGACTTTTTGGCAGGAAAAAGATTTGACAGCGATGAAGAACTTAAAGAAGGAGTGACCCTGTATCTCAATGAGCTGGCGGCGAAGGACTATGCAGCAGGAATACAGAAACTTGTCACACGTTATGACAAATGCCTTAATTTGCTTGGAGATTATGTTGAGAAGTAGTTTAAAGTATCCTCTTTCAAATAAAATTTTTTATGTTTGTTAATATTTACTTTTGTGTCTTTATTTCACGAACGGGTACTACTTTCCGGATGACCCTCGTATATGTTGATGCTTCTATTATTTTGACATGTAAATTTATATATTTTTTCATTGAGGGGATGAATTGTTTTAAAAATCGAGTCTGAAGGTCTATAGAAAGAGCAAAAATTAATGTTGGATTGATTAGATCGAAAAATGTTGCACCAAACACGTTCTACGTCATTATTTTCAAATGCAAGTTGTCTGATTTCAAGATTACTTCTCACAGCCACGAAAACTCCTCCTCCGGGTATTGTACCTCTATCGTGTCGGTGAACTGTGAAATCTATTGGGACAATTTCTTGGTCATTGATGTCATTACATAGCCAGCTCTCTGTGCTTAATAGTATATCAGCCGAATGACTTTGGATTATGTGCTAGAGATCCGTTGTTTTATTTTTGAGGCTTCTGCAATTTAATACAAGTATATTTAGATTATTTTTCTCTTGAATAAATCCCTTATTTGTGTCTGACCGTAATTTAGGACGCGTTTGTGGGGAAGTGCATGTCAAATGTCTTTCTACGTCAATGCCAGTGTTGTCGGTTACTTTTACATGATAAATAATCATATTATCTTTGCTAGCCCTAGAAGTTACCGACCCACTAAATGACCTACTCTCTATCCTAAAAAGGGCTTACAGTGGTCGAGTATCCTATCCGCTACCTTACTTGCCGCATCCGCCATGTAACGGACCCCAGATTGGTTTAGGGGAGTTCTGCACATTCGGAGGGTTGACCTTAGGTCAACGAAGGAGGCTCCTATGTCCGAACAGAAACGCCAAATTCTCTGGTTTATGCCTTCCACTCGGCTCCAAACCAGAGACCCGCCATCCGCCCTTGGAACAATACTAGAGACCGTCAAACACAGCCACACACCCTCGACGTCCTGAACACGTTTAACTTCGGAGCTCGGTTCCTAAAGGGAATGGAGAACCTCCTCGGATCCACGGTCCGTGACGTCGTTGGTGCCCACATGGACCACAACCTGCAGCCGAGAGCATCTCGTTTTCTTGACCATCGTCAACCGGTCAGGCCTTCGTCACCTGAGGAACTCCTCTGCCTGGTATACACCAGGAGTCACCCTTTGATCTACGCCTACACGGCGCGCCCTTTCCCTCAATGGGATAATCGTACGTCGGACATTCAAACTACCTGTCACTACCATTCCCTCCCTTCCCGTCCGCTGACGTCTTATCGTAGGCAGGATTCTCGGAGCACGGGTAGGGGCTGCAGATACGCCAGTACTCTCTTCCGAAAGCACCTGGTACCTATTGGAGACGGGGATTGGAACTGCCGCTGCGTGTCCGATTCCCGCCGCAGAGTTACTTTAGCCTGACTCCGAGAGACAACCGTCCAGTCGTCCGATCTACGGAGGGGCGACATTCCTTCATTGGGAGGTGGGGCACAAGGAAGGTCCTTGATCGCCCAGCCGCTTTAAGCAATCGGACGATTCCGGGCCGCCCTATCGGCGTGGCGGACTTTCGCTCTGTGTGCCCCTTAGCACCATCCCCCTCGAGAGAAACCACCCGGCCGTCGATCTCTGATTGAAGCTCCAGCAGCATTTTCTCCAACGTGGCGATACGAGCCCTTAGAGCCGCCCAGTTACCAGCCTTTTTTAGCATAGCAACAGTAGACCTAGTTGAAGCCATCATAGTTTGATTAACGAGTTCCCCCTCCTAAAAAAACAAAAAAAGCTAACCAAAATATATTATGCCAAATATATGTCTTTTTATTTAATGCGGAAGCATAAATTAGTTTGCACGAAACTGTAAAATTAATGCTATGGACTCTGTAACTTAAGTGGCTACTTAGTAGAAAATAAGAGAAACAGAAAGAATACACTACCAATAACCAGTCAGAGGAGCGGGAAACAAATAACTACAAGGCACTAAGAATACCTATTAAGATTACTGCCACACTATTCAAAATTAGTAACAAACAACACAAAGACTAAGTAAACTGAAATATATCACAAAAACACCATACTTCACTTTACTAGAGAAGAACAAGCACAGGGGCACACAAGTAACAGCAGACACGCAGTTAGTCTCGTGTACGGTGCAACCGGTTCAGCGAGCGAGCTCGACCACGTCCGTTTTCGGCAGAAGCTAGGAAGAGAATGAAATATTAAGCTTAATGTCTTCAGTTGCGGAATTCTATTCGTAGTGTATTCCAGATACTAAGGTTAAACTGCATTTTAATTAAATGAAGATGGGGGATCTCATATTATTTCCATTGTTTTCAAATACGACATTGTCACTAACTCGCTGTTTTGGAGAATCCACAGACACAGGATACGAGTTCTGCTCAAAAGGTTTACAAACTATTTCAATAAAAAAATACCTTAACTAACAAATTAAATGCAAATCCCTCGAAAAGTATAACAGAAATGACAAAGTAACCACAACAGCCAGAGACTGAGTAATATTCATCCTAATGGTTATGCAACACACTATTCTTGTAGTATCCTGAAGTGTGAGCAACCCACAATACGGGGCGAGAAAAAATGGCCTCGTGACAAAGGTGAAATTACTCGTATTTATAAACAAAATCTGCTTCCATAAGTGACAACACGATTGAAAATAGGCGGCGAAGTTATTAAAGTTATAATTGCCTTTGTTTAGCCTCGACATTTAGACTATGGAGTCACATCTACCACCCAACCCCTAGGTGCTAAATAGGCATCCAAATCAGCATTTAAACCGAAAGTTTACGATACGTATTTTGATATTTTTAGAGAATCCATTGGATTCCTAGGTGCATGTGCTTTTCTATATTAGAGTCTTGTATTTTCATTTTCTTACGTGTAAGTTAAAATAAGTTTTACTTGAATAAATAGTCTGTGTGGTTGTACATTGGCATGTTTTTGTTTCTTTCCTGTCGCCTCCCGGCATTTTCTCTCGTAG
Source organism: Hetaerina titia (assembly GCA_037158775.1). Lineage (NCBI taxonomy): Eukaryota > Metazoa > Arthropoda > Insecta > Odonata > Calopterygidae > Hetaerina > Hetaerina titia. Next base: position 14,088,639 of record CM073769.1, on the reverse strand, counting down.
TGTCTCGCGGAGTGTTCTGTAGTTGTAGATGCAGCAGTGTATGCCAGTTCCACTGAGTCAAGGGGAAGCACCTTGCAAGAGAATACCTTAGATTAATCTATAATGCATGCATATAAGTAAATCTAATTATTCTAAATACAGTGAGGATGACAATTGACCTTCTTGTTATATCCAATGCTTTATTTTTTATCCAAATTGCCCGTGGGAAGTAGGAGTCCTTGAGTCTGCTACTTCTGGCATCTAATTCCCGAATTTTATATTCATGACCAAAGCGACCAATGTATGTTCGAGTGCGAATAATTAGCGAGACCTCGGTACTAAAACATACGGATCTGAATTTATTTAGTAAGTTACACCTAGCATTGAATCTTTTTTCTACTGATTCCCTACCGCTTTTCCTTTTTTGTCGAAAGAGTTTTTCACGAAACGGGCTGCCCGGCGTTGAACCTTCTCGATTTCCCGAATGAGGCCTCTTTAACTCGGATCCCATACGCTACATGCATATTCTGAATAAGGCCTTACAAGAACGTTCCTTGACCTTACAATCACTCCTATCAACAATACGTCTAATAAATCTCAATTTTTTATATGCATTGCCACAGATTTTACATATGTAGGTGCCCTAAGTTAAGTCATTAGTAATAGTACCACCTAATTATTTTCCGTATCAACTGTTTGTAGGTCAACTCCAGCAAGTTTGTACACAGATTCTGTTGTTCTTTGATAAACCTTGGCCGCTAAGTATTTTTTAAAGTGTCATCAGGCTTAGCTAAGAATCTTCAATGAGAATGTTTAAAAAAATTTCTTTTATCCTAGGTAGTGTTCCCACAATATAATGATAATTAAAGGAGAATCAATAAAACGAAACTTTATGTTAATAAAATGGCAGTAATCCCTGTCAAAAATTGTAATGGAGCCTAATGCTGGTACTCTCTCGCCTCAATATTTTTGCTGCAGGAACATCGAGTATTTTCTTTATGAGAATCTATTATTATTTAATAATTAGTTAAACGATATTTATAGAGTGTTTTTGACTGAATATTTCCAGATCCTATAGTTAAAGTACGGTGTGTATGTTGCGTGTGTTTGCGTGTAGCTCCACGCGAGTGAATGCCCACTCGGGGGGCAGAGGAATCCGATCCCGGCTTTATTCCTCCAATGTGGCCCCTCATTTCCACCCCATTCTTCCATCCCCCACCTCACTACCTCCTCGATGGTGCACTATCACTATCATATATCGCAACCTAGCATTTATCGCTAATTTATGCCTTCGCTCGAGGGCTGCCACGTAAATATTCTTCGGGTACCCCCTCTCGCCGACCATCGCTCTCTCGAGCCGACGTCGGAACTGGGCCACGGCACTTCTCCTCCCTGTGGACATCTCCTCCTTTACTCCTTGGCATTGTAAAGTGATCCACTTTTCGTAGTCCCTGCTTCGGTACATTTGCGCCAGAGTGCGCACTAACACACATCTTAATCTGATAATATCTTTGCGTTAAAATGTGTGGCACTTACTTGCAAATTTCCCACGTTCGGAGTTAGGAGCCTTTGTAGAACTGCAGTATTGACGATTAACCATTTGGCGCAATAATTTAAATGGTTTGTACAAGTTATGACAGATAAAAATTCATATGGCTCATTAAAATTGGTGAGGATTTTTTTCCTTGTTTGCTGTAAACCCTGCATGGATGAAGGATAAAATAATATTTTTAATCATTGTGGTGACTTATTTTCTCTCGAATTTTCTTATTGGTGTTGTAATAAAATGAAACAAACAACTACAAGGTGTATGCACACACACACATGCCCGTCGTTTCACCTCATTGATGATACGGAATTAAATAAATGAAGTTGTGTATGTGCTCAGGGAATATTCAGCTATTTATGTTTACTGTCGCAGGTGTAGATCCAAAGAGATAAAGAATCAATGAAAAATCCTATTATTTCAGAAAAGTTATGATTCTTAATTACATGAATAAATAGAAATATTCCAGGAAAATTATCTCAGACAGGATATCTATAGCTAAAAAAAAACATAATATCAGAATATAAATTATACATTAGAGTAGTTTTTAAGGGTATGTCAATTTTGACGGCACCTAAATATGATATTCTATCAAAAACAGTGTAAAACAAGTAGGAATTATTTATCACAATAGCCTAGGAAATTAATCTATTTCTCCAGAACAGCTGAGCACAGGAGAAAACATTTTCATACACATCTATGCAAGGAAATGATTTAATGACACGTGGAAGCAGTGCCCGCTCCCTTCAGGGTATCTGAAATAATCCAAGAAGAAAAGAGCAAAGTGCGTGCCGCGGAAAAACAGGGGTCCGAGAAACACATACACAACGAAATACACAAGTTGATGCAGTGTTTTTGGATTTCAGGGAAGTCTTCGGTATAGTTCCGCAGTATAAACAGATACATTAACTTAAATACTATGGCATCAATGAAGAAGTGATAAAATGGATTTGAGGCTAAGTTATCGATGGGTTGTGCTCAACGGAGGTAGAAGTACCTTCCGGCATCTCCCAAGGAAGTCTAAAAGGACTTCCAATATACTTCTTATAATTTTATGACTAAAGCTCATGCCTTAATAGCAATCTTACAATATTTACAGATGACACGGGTACCACGATTTACCATATTTTAACCATATCATCAAAAGTACAAATAACTGTATAATCATAGTTTCCATGAAGTAGTTATCGCAAGACATCGTACGAAATGGATTTTTCCATTAGGATTTAAAATATATTGAAGGGGTGGAAAAGATAGAATTGGAGGAGAAGTTTTCAAAGTTGCAAAAAATATACGCGAAAGCAGAAGTGAGTCTTCCGATAATTGTAACGTGGGCTACGGTTGGTGCTCCATAAAATGTCGAGAACGGTTTATGCTCGCAGGTCTCCCAATACATCAATCTGACATTCTTTGAATTGGTTACCTTAACGTCACGCGGTCGGTAGTAGAAAAACATATGCCAATCGAATTGAGGAGTGACAGGACAGACATTGAATGGCCGGGAGTGCGGGAGTGCGTTAAACCCTTAAACAAAAAAAAGCATGGCATTAAAAATGAAGATAGTAAGCAAGGGCGAGTCTACTAACGAAAAAAAATACTACGAGGGCTGTCAAGAAAGTAACTTACGTTTCGACCTTGCGTGGCGGTGGGTAGGGCTAGAGCCACCATCTTGTCGCCAAAATTTCTCTTCGCTCGCATTGTGCGCATCCTGCTGATTGCTTATCAATTAATCACTTAGCTATCATTACGGCTCATAATCTGGTATTTATGCGTCCTAGAACCTTGCATAAAATTGATCTCAGAGAATTGATCACTAATTAGCAGATTCTTCCTTATCGCCATTCTTAAATTTTCGCATAATGTTAGCTAATTTCTAATCTTTGGGTACCGTGTGATCCGCTAATGATTAATTGGTAAATATTGTTTCTAAGCATGGAGCTATTTTTGATGCCATTTTCTTGTAAACACGGATGGAAATTTCATCGTGACCAGGAGACTTGTGTTTGAGTGTTTTCAACTGACGCCATATTCCACGATGCGATAATTTTATTTCATTTGTCGCATTCTGGTGTTGATTATGTCATATTACGATAGTTATTTCTTGAAATGGATTGAAGACACCCTTGAAGAAGAAATTCAGTTAATTAGCGTTTTATAAGCTAAATTTAATAGTTTGCCCTTTCCTGTCTTTTATTGACCATGCTTACGGTAGACTTCTCTGATATACAATCAGAAAGAAAGTTTTGTGGAATTTATCTCCCATAATTTTACATTTGAAATCAACCAGCGCTTTCCGAAAGACTATTTAAGCTGCCATAGTATGTTGGGGGTCGGTAATAATTGTTAAACATGCTTGAATAAGTGACCTACTTACAACTTACACAGTAATTTTAAACCGTACGGTCATCGAATGGTTAATTATTGGCTCCCCTTCTTATTCTTTCAATAGTATTGTAACACTTCTATCTTGTTCATAACAACTTTTTTAAACCTGGCCGCTCTATTTATCATCCAATCTATTCTGTTTAGAATACTCTGCATAGAGCCAAACTAACGTAAAATAAGAAGAGAGTTTAAGTCTTTCATTACATTTCCCAAGTAATATTTGTATGAATCCAAGCTTTTTATTTGCTACCCCGCAATATTAACGATTTTTTTCCCAAAACATGCCTTTTCTTTACGCAACACACAAATATTTTACCGATTCTACGTTTGTTGCGTTGTTTTCCTGGATGGTGTAAGTGTTTTTGATTGAAATACTCTTCCTCGTAATTTATCGAGACACATTCCTTAAAGTTATTCTAACTGCCTTGTCACGAACCACTTTTTGATCGCATATACATATAATTAGATATTGATTCCCTATCTGCATGCCTGGATAAAACACAGTAATCAACCCAAAGGTCGGTTTGGTCGTGATGGTAGAGTTCACCCAGTACTAAACCCGATGGATTGTGAAATTCACACAATAGGATAGGAGGGCCAGTTCCTTTCCCTTTGCCGTTTATGGTTTCCCAGGAAGATCTGGCACCCCAAAAATCATATGCCTTGGATGGAGCTATAGGTGATCAGAGTGTCTTGCCCGGGAATCGAACACGAGCCCCCCAATCAATAGCCCAACGCTCTATACCTGGGCTACCGCGACCCACTATGGCTGGATATGTCCCTATATATCACGAAATCGTCGGCAAAGAGGCGAATTTTACTGGAAACCTGAGATCCGATATTTTGAATGCATAAAAGAAACAGAAGCAGACCGATAACGCTTATTTATTGGACACCCGATTAGACGCTTAATGTGTAGGATAAGACGCTGGCTGGGTGAGCTTCTGTTTGGCATTGACGGCGGGGTGATCGAAAGCTCATGGCAACAATGGTGCTGAACGGGTTCACTCGGCTGCAGAAAGTGCCGCCTGCGACATCATTGACCTGCTCCGGGCTTGCAGGGAAAGTGTCGTGCCTCTTCGTTTGCTTCTTTATGCCAAAACTTTCCTCTTTACGCTTGGCTTGCAGCTTCCCGATGGCTTAATTATTCAGCTTCTGTGTATTCGGTTTTTTAGTCTGCCGATAAAGGAGGGTCCAATCAAATCCTTTTTTTTTCAACGGTGGTTGGTCATCTATCCGTCCCGTTGCTGCTCTTGGGCGTTTCTACCTTTCCCAGGAGACAGGTTTTAGGCCGCCGATCGACTGTAGTTGTTCATACTTTTTCCTTTCGAGCTCCTCATAAAAAGCCGTCGCGTGAGTCTTAATGATTTCTCCAATCGACGTAGTATCAGTTAATGCGTGGAGAATTTCTGCGGCATACTTCTATCCGCAAGTCCAAGTCTGGTATGTCGCCCATGGTCCAACGGGAGGTTCGCCGTGTGTAGGTTAAAAAGTATCGGTCCGATCACCGATCCTTGTGGCACGCCTGCGTAGACCTGTTTCGGCTGTGATAGCGAGCGTCCCCAGGTGACACGGAAAGTCCTTCCTATCAGATATGATGTCAGTAAGCTCCGCTGCCAATTCGGAAACCACTGTTGTGCAATTTTCCGTCTGACGTGCCAAACCCGGTCGAAAGCTTTCCTGATGTCAAATAACGCCGCCGTTGAGCAGCATTTCCGATTGAATCCGGCAGTCACCTGTTCCACGAAATGGACGAGCTGGTGTGTGGTAGAACGTTCCCCCCGAAAACCGTACTGTGAAGCCGGCAGGATAGGCCACGATTTGCTTTAGGATATGTGGCAGCAGTATCCTCTCAAGCAGCTATCCCAGGGTGGCTATCAGGGCGATCGGGTGGTAGTTCTCTATGTTCCGAGCTGAATTAGACAGCTTCGGCAGCAGGATGACTTTTACCAATTACCAGAGGGCCGGAAAATATCCCAAGGAGAAGCAGGCTGTGAAGAGGTGATAATGTAAGCAGCGAGCGATACAGGCATCTGTCAAAGAGTCTCGTTCGAGATTTTGTTCTCTCCTGGTGCTTTCTTGGCGCATATTCGTCCGAGGGCTGCTCTCAGGTCGTTTTCGGTAACCTTCGGTGCCATCATGGTGCTCTCCTCCGTTGTTTCATCCTCTTCAGGAAAGTCAGTAGGGCCAACTGATATCAGTGGATCCGGTATCGATGTGAAAGTAGCCTCCAGCATTGTTGCTCAAATTCAGCCTTTTCCTCTTCCGTGATAAGAGTGAGATCGATCGGTGGATCGATCCAATTTTGTTTCGAAGATAAACTGCCGTTTTCCAGCAGACGACTGGAGGGATGTCTCTCGGCTCTTGAACAACGAAAATGCGGCGCGTTGTCAACTCCGAACTCTTTCTCGTCTTGTTTTTTTTTAATCTTTCGTTTTCGGACACACAGCATAAATAACATGTGCACCTTCATCACACCGAGAGGTGTTTATTTGGATCATTGCGGCCCCTTCTTCATCTTTTACTTGGATTGGATAAATCCAGCCTTTGGATGGTAACGAATTGTCTCTGGGATATATCGACAATTACAGTTAATATTTGGCATTTTTCATTTGTTTTTATGAAAATTGTTGCTATTTATAGATTTTATTGTGTCAATATGTTAAATTTTTGCAACGATGCTATAGTAAACCCAGTGCGTATTGGGAGATCTAGGTTTTAAATCACTCACATACCATAGATCAAATTATGGATGAAGCTTCCCTCAAGAATTAGCAGTAGATCTCTCTAATAATAAAATTAAAACTCATTAATAATGCCGTTATACGACGGTGGTAGAAATTATGAAACTATGATTCAAGAGATTAGTTATCATCCCGACATATTGCGTAGATTGGTAAAGAATCCTGTAAATTTTGGAGCCGGGGAGTTAAAAATATTTTTTTTCAAATGTAATGGAATTATATTACAGCTGTCAAAGAAGACCCTCAGAAAATATCTTTCAAATAAAGAAGCCTGCATTGTTCCTATTATTATATATCTCTTATCTCAATGAAAATAAATTACCTCGCATATATGTATAGAATAGGGTGATAACCTTTGATACTTCGGTACTTGCACTGCTGAGTACATCAATTCTACCATCATATCACCTCGCTAGTAGCTTAGCTAACGCTGGAATTATATATTATGTGGATAGTGCATAACTTGTGTGGAATCATCCCCAGGTAATTTTCTGATCCATGGACGGTGGGTGACAGGCAAGCCTTTAGATACAGGCGGCGTGAAGGATGCTGTGTTTGTCTGCCGAAATATTTGCGAAATATGTACCAATGCTCTCCCTTGTGGAATTTTCATTGTCATACTAATTGAAATTTCTTTTCTTTCAGGTAAGTCATCAGTCCTTATACATGGTGATGTTTATCTTGTTCAATGAGCTGAAACCATCGACTGTAAGTAATCTTCAATTATTTCCTATTTAAAGAAAAAATTGGTGTTTTAAAGTGACTACACCTGCTACATTCACTGTGACTTGATATATTGTGAACACGAATATCAGTTCTTCATCAAAATGTTATGCTTCGCATGATAACTGCGATTTATAAATATTAATCATATGATTATAAGATAAATCAAACTTTACAGTGTTTTTATAAAGACCAGCGAGTACTAATGTTTTGTCAGGAATATGGAGGGTGCTGTAGAAATAAAAATGTTGGTAGTTGAACTTAATAATGTTCACACATTAAGATACGCATACAAACGTAAGGGAAATGATTAATTCTCGTCCTTGGAATTGGTTTAGAGAGTCCATTGAGTCAGTTTCGAAGTACTTCGTTGTTTGAAACATGAACTTATTCTCACATATCGCTGTTGTCTGGTGCCATTTAAGTCACTGATAAAAACCATAGCTTTTCAGTTTGGAAGATTACAATTTTTTTTTCTTCAGAGAAAACTTAAATTGGCAATTGAATGTTATCATCTAAATTTTTTTGTGAAATATCAAATTTATGTATTTATTCATATATATATATATATATATATATATATATATATATATATATATATATATATATATATATATATATATATAGGAACAGGATAGGGATGTTGGACGGGTTGAAGGGAGGAAAGAAGTACACCGAGATGAAGAGGGACCTGATATAGATTAGTTTGCTAGGTGGGGAGTCACAAAATGTTTATTTGATATTTGTGTCCATCCAAAAACCTACCTTAACCGGTAGATTACCTAATAAATAAAATATATATATATATATATAATATACATGTATATATTCATACATTCATTCACTTAAAATAGATATAAGGAAAAGGGATAGGAAGACATAAAGGACGAACACAGGAGAAGGTGGAAGCGAGCAGATCATAGGCGCAAAAATATTTCCTTGATCGGGACTTGAACACCAGATATTTCGACTTGCCGGGCCGATGCTCTAACCTTTTCATCTATCGCGGAAATGTAATATACACTAAAATCTGCGGGGGCTTTGAGCAACCAAGTGCTATGCGTGCCACGAAACGTGCTGTTCTTATCCTTGATAATGTATTATGATTGCTTACCTATTATCATTTCCTCTTGTGTATCGTCTATTTCTTCTTTGTTGGGTTAAACAGCCCCTTGACAGGCCTCTTGGTCAAAGAATTGGGGCACTTGGTTGGCCTGGCAAGTCGAAAGATCCGGTGGTCTAGCCCCGGTCAGGGAAATATTTTTACACTATTGGTCTGCTTGATTCCGCCTTCCCTCCCTCCCCTGTATTCGTCTTTATGTGTTCGTATCCCCTTTCCGTATATTTATTTCCATGTGAATGAAAAAATATATATATATATATATATATATATATATAAATATATATGTATGTATATGTATATATTTGTGTTTGTTTGTGTGTGTATCGAGCAATCCCCTGTGGTGGTATGTCGAAATTTTAGCCACAATATATAGTATACACGGGGAATAAGTCAGCGCATTTGCATGTTCATAAGCTGAGTCCTGCCAGGGCTGGTTGCACCGATTGCACGCAAGGAGCGGGATTACGCCCCCTTCACCCCGTGCGTTCCACAAGGGCCGCGTCCGATCTCGACTCCACAGTCCCACGTGGCGCGCGCGCGCAATCGCCCATTCAGGCTCACATCGACCGCTCGCTCCCACTCGTCCGATGGAAGGCTCATTTAAAACAATGGCTCCCTATGAATTAATCTATCATTGCAAGCAGAGCTCTACCAAATTTAAAAGGCACGAAGGGTGTTCGCCATGATCAGAAGTTATCGATAGGTTTGCAGCAGGTCTTTAAACTAGAACCTTTTTTCGAATCAACAATAGCTGTCGATGCACCCAAAATAAAACCCTCGAATCAACAATCTCTTCATCCTCTCATTGCTCCTTGCAACGAAATGTTACACCACCCACTCATCTAAGTTAAGCCTTGTATTCCTTTTTTATACTCTTCCACTCTTTAAGTTTCCTTAAATTATACGCCCATAGTAAGTTATCATGTCGCAGAGTGTGTGTGTGTATGTGTATCCAATTAGTTGATACCTTCTTGTTCTCGCTTTCCATGAGAATATCTCTTTTCGCTAATTTTTCCAATTATTTCTTCACCATTTACTCCATGTTATTTTATGCAGCATGATATTATCCATCACCTCCAATTTCCTTTTCTATGTTTTCCTTATTATCCGCAGGAAAACAGACCCTATGCGTTGGTTTTGAAGAATTACTTCCTAGTGTCAGATCTTGAAATGTTTGCCGTTACTACATCGGTTGTTCATTTGATAGAAATCCTATTATCAAATATGATCCTCATAGTTGTTTCTTCTCATAGAAACTCTTTCTTCCATCCTTATACGCATCTTATAGGAAAACCACCTGTTCCATAGCATTGTCATCTCCCTCACTCACTTGGGCATCATCGTTCAACAATCGACTGCAAACTGCGCTGCACTGGCTTCACCGCCGTACACCCTTTCCTTGATCTCATTCATTGCCTCCACAGTGTTCCCATTTGACACCGAGGGAGATAATCACTGACCCTTTCTTGCTTCTTTCACTAATTATAGCATCTTCCCTGCTTTCGACATACTATCAAACCACTGCTGCCTGTCCTCTACCCATTATCAATCTCCTGTCATTGCAGTAAATTCTAATTTCCTTTAGGGTATTCGGCGCCATTTTCTAGTCCACGGTATCAAACCCTTTCCCCAAATTAGCGTTTATGTTTGATCCTCTTGGTTTTTCCTTCTCACCGGTTAGTCTAAGAGCGAGAAAAGTTCCTGTAGCCCTTTCGCCTCGCTTAAATTCAAATTTTTCCTCAATTAACTACAAATCCTCTTCTCCTTCAATCTTCCTTCTTTGGCGAATGATTATTGCCAGAATCTACAATGTGTCGTTAATAAGAGTGTCAATTATGACGCTTTCACATTGGAAACCTTCATCTTTTAGGTAGAGGAAAGATTGCATTATTCTTAAAGCCAATCGCTACTTCTTGTAGCAAGTACTGAAGTGTATGCCTTATTTTGTTGACATAGCTATTCCAGGATCAAATTTCCTGATTCTTTTATTAGCCTGAGATTATATCTTCGATTAGTGCTATTCAAAATGGCTATTATATTTTCCCTGCGTTCATTAAGAAGTAATACAACAATTCCTTAAGTTAATGACATGTTTTTCGTGGACAATGTCAAGTTGCACCTTTTCACTTGGACCCTGTTTTCAGCTTTTCCTAGGAATTTCTCACGTTTCGGTTGATTTCTTTTCTCAACTCTCTGGAGCATATTTTTTTCCTCAGTCCTAGAGTGTTTGCACTTCCCTGCTGCGCTAGCACTTATATCTTATTGCTCTTACAGAAGATCAATACTAGATCATCTCTTCCCAAAACTCTCAACGGTGTATCTAAACTTGTGTTTAAATAGTGAAACACAGAGTCAAACATTTTCGCAGTATATCCGCTGATGCCATTTTGAATTCACTCTCGATCAGTAATATTTCCGTATCAGAGGAGTGAAACAGATTTAAAATTCATCTATAACACTGTTACCTATGTCAATAATAACCCTGAACTACTTTCTCTGATCCCTGACCTGCTTTTTCTGAACAATAGAGTACCAATCCCCTTGGGATAGTTCAAATACTTCATCAGGTCATTAGCTGTTTTGTCTTAAGCGATCAGGTCAATCAATAGGGCTCGTGTGCAAGAGGGAGTGCCCATTGGTGGAGCATTTTCCTCGAGAGAGAGAGAGAGAGAGAGAGAGGGGGAGATGAAGAGGGGGGGGGAGAATGGATCCTAGCGAGGTACCCGTCTTGATGAAGGCAGCTGCTTCAATGAAAAGGAAAAGAAGAAAGAAGAGATTTATTTTGGAATTTGAAGTTAAGGGAAGAGGTAGTTAAATAGTCCTCTATTGAGTTCTCATACACCCATTGGTTTATTAATTAAGGTAAACTTATTTATAGCGTATTAGTGCTATATTTAAAAAATAAATGTAATTTGTCAACCGTCCACGTCCATTGTTGACTGATTTGCATTAAAGAACACGAGCAACAAATGACAAGTACAACAACCAAATAGCACTGAATTACACAATAGTTCTGTTATTTGAAATAAATAGAGGCAGTAAAGGAAAGGAAAGGGCAGCTGGATGGGGAGAGCAATCGCCGATGTGGTTGATCGCTCACCAGTAGTCCGGATCACAGTGCGTCGGAGAGTGTTTGGAATCTCGTCCGGAGAGTCGGGTCCCTCGAGGCTGGCGCATTTCGCTCGCAGATGGCTTTGGAGAGGGAGACATTTGGGTGAAGTGAGAGAAGGAAAAAAATAAACCGTTGGCAAGCCTTTGCTTGAAATCGTCTTTCCCACCCCTTCCTTTGGCTGAGGAGAAGAACGATACGTGCCCGTCCTCCCCTCTCGGTTCGATCACGCCCTCCCCGCCCGTCCACTCGAAGCGCCCACTCGACCCAAAAACATTCCCCCGCAGCGGAAGAGGGGACGACCCACCGCTCTTGACACGCTCCTCGGGGTTGACATCAGTGCACACACCGCGGCCGGCTCCTCCGAGGACGGCGGGCCCCTCCGAGAGCCACCCGGCATGCCCCCAATCGCTGCTGCGGAAGCGTCTCCGCTGCGACCTGACGCGAAGACGCGTCCCTTGGCTGAGAGGGTTCCGGGTTTGAACTCCAACGCGCAACTCATCTCCACCCCTTTCTCCCGTTAGCGGTCTCGGGTGGTCGAATGCCTAAAAGAGGAGAACTTTGGTTGAGACGTATAAGGAAAGAATCGTGCAGGGAGTGTAACGTTATTTAATTTGGAGAAATTCTCTGCTGCAATTGAACATAAGTCGACCCTGCTGCGATTAAAGGGAGACATGGGAGAGGAAAGGGGACGTGGGACTGCAAGTAAGATTGTCAAAATGTGGAGAATCGACGAAGGATATAGTGTTGGGCAAGCGAGAATATATGGTCCAAGATCTCTCTACGAGTACGTGCATCTATCAGTTTATCAGTTTTGCGAGATTTTGTATCAGTTTTAAGCGGCTGCACTTGATGGAGGCCACCTCATAATGATGTGTCAATTTTACTGGATTTTTTATAAACGGAAAATTAGTGTGAGTTCCGCCCTAAGATGAGTTAGGCGAATACATTCAATCTCCTTGCTTTAAACACGCAAAATAGTTTTTGTATGAAGCTCTCTTGGCTTAGCTCCGTATTACATGGGTGTTAAATGAAAATTTATTTATATGTAATTGTAAGGGATTTACAAAGAGCTACGACGTTGGAGCAATTCTGAAAACATAGCGCGGGTTCCTCGGGTGACATGTTAAATTGACGACATAATGTAAACATGGCACTATGAGAAGGATACATGCGTAAGTGGCAAATAATGCGGTAGCGCAAATTACATAAAATAATTCACTATAAACATATATCGCTTCTTTGAAACCTCGTGGTAATGTATTATAATTCATTTTGAGTAAATCTGTGCAGAAGTGCATGTTAAGTTAAAAGTCGAAGTATTTCGGAAGTGGGCGACGAGACAAATAGATCCCTGAACCCATGGTGAAAGGTAGCAGTTTCACCATTATGCACTGGTGGCGCCGACCGAGTGGATCGGCCGAGCATCAGCTGCCACAGCTTGAGGCGTGAGTGAAAGTCGCGGTATTGGCCGCAGTACTGCGATGAGGAAGGCAACGAGAAACCACCACATTATGCAGCCTTGCCTCACATTCTAATAGTAGAATGAAAAGATATGGGCTGCAGGAAACCAATCCTAGGATTGAAATAATGATGATGATGTTTTCCTAATTCTATTTTTATAGTCTGTTTTTATGTATTATCGCGGATTCGTTTCACAGCACTCATATTCCCATCATGAGCAATTGGATTGCTCATTGGGCATTGAGTGCCAATCTCCGTGCGTTCTATAAGTGGAGCCCTGCTCTATCAAAGTGTCCTCCGTGGTCATTTGCGCATCTAGTCTTTCATCAATTTTGATGCGGTGGGTGGGTCCATTTTTTCCCGCGGCAGCCCAATGAAGGTGGCGCAATGTTGATGTTGTGCACCAACGAAGAGAACCTATTACATGTTGCATCCCGTGATGTCCCCCTGTAAGTGTATCATATTAGTATATCTGTAGTATACTGTAGTAATACCTGTAGTATAGGCTAGCAGTGATGAGGGTAAAACTCATGGCATTATTATATTTGGGTATCCAAGGGTTTGCGCCGAGCATCTGCGAAATTTCAATGGTATTTAAAAGAAAATAGTGTGTAAATATGTTGATGCGAAGGGTAACAACGGCCGTATGAATATTATGGGAAGAATCAACCCCAGCCTTACTCTTGGGGCAACAAGTACGTTACGGTTCAAAGAGTACGGCTGAGGTTGATTCTTCCCAGTAAGTAAAAGGGCGATAAAGATGTGCACACTGATCGGGCTGATGAGTCGCAGTTATTGTGGCATTTTGCGCCAGCCTGCCTCGGCCAGCGAAGTCATTGGAGGATTTTCTCTGAAGTCTTCCTCACCTCCTTGAATGCCTTCGGAAGTTTCGTCTTGGCAAAAGTTCCCATTTCTTCGGTTGTACTTTTTCCCGCCTTTTAAAATCCTCGTTCTTCTATTTTCTGTTTGTTTTCGCCATCAATGTGGGCATATCTATATCTGTTAGTCTATCTCCAAGTGGAAAGTGATCACCATCTGATGTTACATTTTACAGCGAAAAACACGCACGAAATATTAATCACCTCCTATTTGGGATATTGATAACACGCCGTGCTCTTGCAATTGACATACAAGTAGGTGGGTGGTGGGTGACCACCGTAAATCCCAGGCAAGCCTTAGCTGTGTGCTTTTGTCGCGAAAAAATGGGAATTCTTGTTTACAAGAAATGAATAATTAATCGCATTTTAATGCTTTGTGAAAACATTTTTTAGCAATAATGCAAAACTAAATGAATTCATTTAATGTGAAAATGATAAAACGTTCTCTTTAAAAGTTTGAAAATGTTGAAGACCGAAACGGAATGAGAATAAAATTGTCGGGCTGAGAAGTCAAACACAAAATAGTATTATTTTAGCGATTCGGTCCTCGTGTTCATTTGGGAGTGGTATCATCCGAAACTCAATTTAACTCTGGCCCTATACGCAAGGGAGCACCTGCTTGCCTCGCCACAAAACCCGACCACCTCGCCAGTGCCCAGGGCTCCATTCAAACCTGCTGGCCACCAACAATGCGCTCTGCACTCGACTCTTCGACCGCTCCTCCGCCGATTCCTTCGTTCGCTCGGCCGGTCACCCCTGATCCCGCATCCATGGAGTCATTTGACTTCCCCGACGGCCACTCGCACCAGGGCTGCCCCCAGCCATCTGTAATCGTCGCATTCCCGCGGAGCGGAGTGAGGCCGGCGGCATCCGAGGAATCCGCCCTCAGAATTCATTGCCTCCGCCTGGAGGAATCCGGGGTCAACGGCGCGCGCCCCTCGGTCCGGGGGTCAAGGGCGCTCCTCTCGTGCAAACAGTCGCATCGAGAAGCCCAATTATGTGGGTGTTCTACACTTCTTAAGAGCTTCATTATCTCTTAACCTGGTCACCGAAAAACAATGACAGCCAAAAATGAAAACCATTTTGCCTTACGTAGACAAGAATGTCCACGTAAATAATTTTAATAAAGCATATTAGCAAAATAATAAATTAAGGGCATGAATTAAATAAATTACAATATTCATTGCAATCTGTATTTTCTCGGGTTCATCATCGTTTTGGTCGATTATTTACCACCTCTTTCTTCGATTAACTTCTTAGTCAAATTAAAATATGAAGAAAAGCTAGGACTTTCAGCCCGCCACTGTGTCTCGAGGGCATGTGGCGGGCGATGTTAGGTCATCGGAGTCAATCACAGCATGAATGCTCCACTGCTTCCAATAACACATGACTACCCCTAATCCACCGATAGGACAAGCGAAAGGTGGGGGGCCGAGTCAGGCAATATTCATTATACACATGACAATTTTTTAACTGTTATTCACTCACTACTATATCAATATATTATTCCACAGGCGTAGATTTGGGATTGTTTCATGAGACTCGGCCAGCCGACCACAGATGAACCATATTTGCTCATATCTTTCCCCCCCCCCTCTTAAAAATTGCAATTCTCGGTCTTCTGCACGCCGAAGTCCCGTCGCAGGGCGGAAATGTGACAGCTGAATGTGATTGTCAGTCAGGGTCAGATTGTCAATACGGGGTTGGTTCAATTCTCAGGCAAGTCACTCTGGGTACCAGCAGGTCCACCCAAGCAATGTGATTTTACGGGTACAAGATCATCCCGGGAAACCGTAACCGGCAGAGGACAAGGAATTGGCCCTCCTACCAAACCGACCTTAGGGTTGATTACCGTGTTTATGGATAATAGTATATATATTTATATATCTAGTTTATATGCATTTATTTTATGGATTATATAGTTTAATAGTTTAAGCGAAGAAGCGAGATAGCGCTAGAGAATAAAAACACAGAGAAACACATTCAAATGAAACACACCTTTTCCGAATTTTAGGTGGCCAAACCACTTTCACCTAGGGAAAGAAAAAACTCAGTTCCTTCTACCGCAATTGGAAGCTAGCTTGGCGACCGTAAATTCGGAATACGTGTGAGTTTAATTTTTATGTTTCTCGGTGATTTTGTCGCTAGCAATATCTCGCTTTTTCATTTAATTTTTTTCTTACATCCGTGATATTTTTCTTCATTATATATATATACATATATATATATATTTCATATTTCATGTATTCATATATATACATATCATATATTTATAGCATATATATATATATATATATATATATATATATATTTCATATTTATATATATATCTGACCGGAAGATTTTGTGAGATCGGTGTTAGTGCCTATTCCGAAAAAGGTAAAGGCTACATCATGTGAGGATTACAGAACAATAAGTTTGATATCCCACGCAGCTAAAGTTATTCTCAGGATCATCAACAAAAGGATAGAGAGTAAGGCAAATTATTACTTAGGGGATGATTAGTTTGGGTTTAGGAAAGGAAGAGGTACGCGTGATGCCATTGCAGTAATAAGATCACTAATCGAGGGGAATATAGAATACAATCAGGACGTTTTTGCCTGTTTAGGTAGATTTCGAAAAAGCGTTTGATAGAGTGAATTGGGAAACATTAATGCGTGTATTGCAGAAAATAGGAATAGCTTGGAGTGACAGGACACTGATCCGCAACCTGTACATGTCTGAGACTGCTCAGGTGCGAGTGGGCAACGGAGAGTCCGAATGGGCAGTTTTAGGAAGAGGGGTAAGGCAGGGTTGCCCATTGTCACCGGTGCTGTTCAACGTATATGTGGAGGAAATGATTAAAGAGGCAAGGGATGAACTGGAGGTAGGAATGAAAGTCAGAGGAGAATTTGTAAAATCTGTTAGGCTTGCTGATGACCAAGCATTAGTTGCTCAGTCAGCCAAGGGGTTGCAAGCATTGCTGAGTGAATTGGAGATTCAGTGGGATAAATTTGGGATGAGAATCAATATTAATAAAACAAAGGTTATACAATTTTCCAGAAAGAAAAAGGCTAAGCTAAATATTAAAATAGACGGGGAAAAAATAGAGCTGGTAGAACAGTTTACATATGTCGGAAGTGTTCTGGACCAATACGGGCAAAGTAGTAGGGATGTAAGGAGAAGAATTGCGCTAGGCAAGGAGGCTTTCACAAGGAGGAGGGAGTTGATGACGGGGACGTTGAGGAGGGAGGTTAAGACAAGACTCGTAAAAACTCTGATATGGAGCGTAGCTATGTACGTCGCGGAAACGTGGTTGCTGAAGCAGGAGGTTAGACGTAGATTTGAGTCTTTTGAAATGTGGGTGTGGAGAAGAATGGAGAAGGTGAAATGGACCGAAAGGAAAACCAATGAGGAAGTACTGGAGAGAGTGGGTGAGGAGAGGGGTTTGTTGAGAGAAATCCTATGGAGGCAGGAAAAATGGATGAAAGGTGTATTGAGCGGCAGGGGGATGTTGAAGAAGGTAATAGAGGTGAGGATGTTGGGCAAGAGAGGAAAGTGCAAGAATAGGATAGGGATTTTGGATGGGATGAAGGAAGGAAAGAAGTACACAGAGATGAAGAGGCACCTGTTATATATTAGGTTGCTGGATTGGGTTTTGTTTGGAGTTACAAAATGTTTATTTGATAGTTGTGTCAATCCAAAAACTTACCTTAACCGGTAGATTACCTAACAATAATATATTTTTATACACATATTCGTGATACACACACAGACACATATATGCATATTCGTGTATTTTTAAATCTTGAGTGGTCTAGATAGTTTCACATCACTTTAATATTGCAGTCACTCTTATAACTCAAAAGTTTTTAAGGGCATTTGGTTCAAAAATTCGAAGGGGCGAGATCGATGGCGTCCAATTAAGGAAGACCCTTGTGAGCGCGGTTAAATGGTTTGTATTATTTCGATTGAATCGCAATTTTAGAGCCTTCATCCCTACGTAGTTTACTTTGTCAATCTTTTTAAAGTTGTAGAAAATCAGACTCAATTGCAAATGTTTCGCTTTGATCTTCGTGTGGAATTCTGCTTCGTGTCTTCTCTCTCCAAGGTGACTCTCTTATCGTTCACATTTACCAGTTTCCCTCCTTTATTTGCCGACTCGCCAGCAAAGACTGCTCTTAAGTCGCCCGCCTTTCTCGTCAAGAATTTCGGCTTGGCAGGAAACGGCGTCGATTTGTTCATAAGGACCCTACCAAATATGCTTTTTATTGGTCGAGAGTGCCCACGCCTCTGTCAGACTTTTAGGCTCGCCCGCCAGGCGGTCGTCGTCGGCGTTGGCCACCAAGAGGAGGAGGGCGCGATCCCATACCCTCGTCCCCACCTCGGCGCGCATCTCAACCCCTCCCTTATCCTCACCTGTCTCATCTCAACACACTCTGAGTCTCCTGCCGCCCCTGAATGCTGACATTCGGACGGAAATGAGATGATAAGAATTCAAGTCGGTAGGATTGCGACACAATCTGAAACTTGTGCGGAAATTTAACAGCCTTGGGAAAAGTTTTGTGCCAAATTACCTGAAATACTGTAACGTTGTGAAGGAGTCCAGCTCAGTCACTGAAAGCTTAACTTTTTGTGTGGAACTGGCGAATGTCAAATGATCGAATGGAGTCAGATGATTTTTCGGTTAACATCTCATCGATCTTTAACATGTTGAGGTCGTTTAATGAGCGGGATTGGGATCAGTAACCTTTGCTTAGACTTTGTGTCAACAGCCACGATGCTTAGGTCGAAGTGGGCAAATTATAATAATATTCGTGGAAGTTGTGATCTTAACAAAAGTGCCTTTCTATATTTAAGAAATAGAAACGTGCGTTGTTTATTTTCAAGCCTTGGTTGCAACAGGCGAAAGAGTAAAGAACTTGTAGCTCAAGAACCGTCTTGTGTGAGGAAGAAAATGGAACGGCGAGAAGTCTGTGGTTTCGGTTTGTCTGATTAGCTTATATAATACAAATAAATTCATGACTTTTTCGAAACCAACTCTGTACCACTTTATGTGAAATTCCTTAGTCAGATTTTGAATTAATTCAGAAGAAATATTGAAAGAATTATTAATGTATATTAAAATAAAACAGTTTCTGGCGTAAATTGGTGGAAAATCTTCATACTGACTTTTAATAATCAAACCACTTTACTTTTCCACATAAACTTTTTAATTTTTACAACCCATAGCGGGTGACTCCGTTAAAGTTACTGTCACAGTTTCTTGAAATTTAACCCAGGTTTCGTGATAGCATAACATCATCAGGTCTATTATGTTATGCTATAACGAAACCTGGGTTGTAAAAATTAAAAAGTTTATGTGGAAAAGTAAAGTGGTTTGATTATTAAAAGTCAGTAATGTATACTAGATAATTTTTCGGAAAAGCGTCACTGTCTTTCCCAGGTACTAAATCGCAGTGTGATAGCATGGAGTGACTGATGTCTTCACTAGCTAAATTATATAACATGAATCGAGTTTTTCA
>CM073769.1:13725238-14069084 GCA_037158775.1 Hetaerina titia | reverse complement strand
GTGAAATTTTTCCAAAATCTTTTTCCGTTAACAGAAATAACAGAGCAAATAAAATCGGCTGTGGTATCTTTATTACAGTTTAAAATTCTTGCGTCGGCAGGGCTGTGGTAAATCCAGGTAATGATTGGAAAGCTTTTGGTTCTCAATCGAAAGTCTTTAATCCAAAAGAATTTATGTATGTGCATTTTACAGACTTCGGACAAAAGAGATAATTCAATACTAGAATTACCCGTATGTGAGTAAATGTAAGTTTTCTTCACACAATACAATGACCGTGACTTAATAACCGATTGATATTTCAATGTCCCATCTATTGACTGGAACATATGCAGCATTAAAACGGAGAATAAAGACAAAGATATCTTTCAAATATTTTTCGTTCAACTCCTTGCATCTTGCACTTCGCCAACTTTGAGGGATAATATTCTTGATTGATCAGATATCCTAAACAGTCTTAACTAAAGAAACTACAAAAAGGGAATTAGTGACCACAGGGCAGTAAATGCTAAGTTTTCGCTACACATGGTAAGAAATAAGAGGCCTAAAATAAAAATTTACTTGGTAAAGAAGAAGACTCTAATGGCCTAAAATGCGTGCTACAGAGTCAATTTGCAAATTTTAAGAAAAATAGTAATCACCAAATTACTGAGGATACATGAAATCACTTCCTTGAGATCACTTGCTCAACACTCAACAATTTTACTCCCATTAAATTCATAGAAGATAACACGGAACCTAGACGGTACAACGTGGAGGTTAAGAAAGCATTGCGACGTCGAAGGCCATGCCACGCCAAGATCAAAATTATTAGGGATGATATCTCTAGCGAAAAAATAATTGAGATCACTGAAGATTACAAGATATCTAGGAATAATGCCAAAATTAATTTCGGAAAGCATAAACATAATTCAAAAGGAAAAGGTTAGCGAAAAATTTGAAAGAGAATCCGTAAGCATTTGGGTCGTACGTAAGAGAGGCTCAGGGAAATAAGTCAAGAGTTAATTCGCTTAAAAATAATAAACTATTAATAGATTAACCAGAAGTTTGGAAAGGGCTAACTTATTAAATACCTTCTTTCAAAGCGTCTTTACGAATATCCCACCGAATGCTCAACAAATCGTGAGGGCCAACCGATGCCCAAAATTAAAACCTCACATGATGGAATAGATGCTAAAAATTATTAACCCTAATAAATCCTCCGGACTCGATCAAATATCCAAAAACTATGCAATAGTGCGCTGATGCTACATTTGTCAATTAGAGTTAAACTTTAAAAAGTGAGTAGTTATAAATTTTTGGAAAAAGAGCAAATTCCCTCCCGAACGCCTACTGCATGGGGACACCGAAATTGAATGTGTGGACTTAATTAAAACCTAGGCGTTTTTATTACTCACGATTTCTCCTGGGTGAAACACATACGTGGGGTATGTGAAAAAACTAACAAAAATTATGATTTATAAGAATAATAACTCGGTAAATATGATAAAAAGCAGCTATGATGGGAATCAATCATTGAGTGAAGGTTTAATTGCAGAAAAAATCTCTTTCATGAATTGGAAGGATGTCTCTATAGCAAAGATGGTGGAAACGTATTATTAGCCCCATCGTACGACCGTAGGCGAGATCATTTTAATAAACTTAGAGAGATCAAGTGTAGAACAGATTGATTTAAGATTTCGTTTCTTCCACGAGCAATAAGGGATCGGAGTAACATTTTTCGATCATGGTAGGAGCCATGTTTGGATCAAAATTAGTCTGGCGTGTCTTCACCCCCTGCCTAGTAGTCTTCACCCCCTGCCACACACCCCTTGCGGTGGCTTGCAGGGTACTAAAATATTTATAATATCTAAGTCATTAGCTTCTCGGATAGCTTTGCCACACTTATTATAATGTTTTCTTCATTTAGGTGGTGAGTGTTCTTTTTCCTTTTGACTTGTTAGGAGTTGTTACTTTAAGAAATTGATTGTCATTTATCGATTAAATAATTTTTTTTGCAACAAATCTTCTTAACTTTGTCGAATATTCCGTTCCCGTACCTATTTCCATTCTCTCTCAGTCGTTCGACGAAAACTTGAACTCGCGTGACGTCGCCCCCGCTCTGAGACGCTTGTCAGTTCCATTTCCACCACGGACAGGTCTATATTCATTAGGGAGCACGCTCAAGTCTCAGTATGGAGCAAAATAAGATTGATAGCTAAATCTTCCAGAGGTAATAAGTTATATTTACAGCTCCTAGACCAACCATTTAATCAACTGTAAAATATTTCACCTGAACTGATATTTCGATTCCTTTTCTGTAATTATTTTGGTTTTGAAAGAATAATTTCTATTTTAATATTTTAACAGTGAGTAGATCCTTCTATTGGTTATCATTAAAATATTTACCTTAATTGTGTTGTTTCTGTTCTCTTACTCGGTATGCTATACTAATGCGTATGTTTCGAAGATTTGTACTCATTGATACCGATTTTTCAAATACCTCAATCTGCGCCATGCTCTAATGTGCGTTTTTCTGATCATATGATTTCATTGCTCTACATATGTTGTTTTCTTTCATGATGTATTTATCATGCTTGTCGGCTATGACCATCAGTTATTTTTCGATTGCATCGATTTTTATCCCAAGATCTTTAAAACATAAATATTTATGTGCACTTAATTTTAATGCTTTTTGCTTTCTTTTCCCCTTATCAATAATTGACCCTTATGGAGTCCTTTATTTCACGCTCATAGAGATTGGATAGTAGTCCTCCTCTACTAGGTTTTTAATTCTAATCTTCTACATCTACACCTTAACCTGCAAGCCGCCACAAAGGCATGTGGCGGGGGGTGTTAGGTTACCACCCAAAAAATAGGAAAAAAGAAAAACCGCGTTCAAAACCAACACATACATGCAAACCCAAATCCACAGTAGTCATACGTTATCCCACAGGGAAGTGTAATAGGGCCTCTTCTATTCTTAATATACATTAATGACTTAAGCGCACACGTTAGTAGTAATCTCAGGTTATTTGCTGATGATACGGTGGTATACAGGGAAATAAGGAGCCAACTAGATCGCGAGCTACTCTCTAGAGCCTTAGACACAATCTCGGATTGGTGCAAGGAATGGGGATTAATGCTTAATATAGACAAATGCGCTGTTTTGAAATTTTGGAACAAAGGAAGTGACGAACAGGACATAAACTACGAAATAGAGGGTTCAGTACTAACTACGGCCAAACAAGTAAAATATTTGGGGTAGTTCTAACATCACACCTTTCATGGGGATCACATATCAGTACCATATGCGGATCCGCCTTAAAGAAACTGGGCTTCATTAAACGGGTGGTGTGGAAATGTAATGAGAAAGTTAAAGAGAGGTGTTGTTTTGCTCTACTTAGACCACATTTAGAATATGCCATCAAGTACTTGGGATCCTTGGGAGAAAATCTGGCAAAAAGAACTAGAGTGAATTTTCGTGAAAATATATATGACAAGAACACAAGTGTAACAGGTCTCTTAGGGGATTTAGGCTGGGAGACCCTTGAAATACGAAGAGAACAAGCAAGACTTAAGACTTTTAGAAAGATTCAGAACCAGCGAGTTTAACGATGACACAAAAGAGATAATAATGGCCCCACACTACATCTACATCAATCTTGTTTGGATACAACCAATATTTTTATATTCCCTTGAGATATTCAATATACATTATCTAATAATCACATATGCTACTCATATGAATCATACATTTCATATCGTTAGTGTTTAATATTTACATTAATGAATTTATCAAATAACATGTCTCACTAAAGAAGTTTTTATCGTTTCCATGCTTCTTTTTCACTCTATTATAGCAAGAACTATATTTGGACGTTTTTGAAATATATAGATTGCTCATTTTTATGTAGAAGTAATTTTTGAAAATTTTCTTTGTTCCTTCCTAGTGTTTTGCTACCAAGTTGTCTCTGAACATAGTTTAACTCTTAAAGTTTTTTTATTTCTATCAACTTATTATAGCTATCAGATTCATCAAATATCAACACTCTATGCATATATTTTACTTCAACTAAGTATATACTATTTATACTAAATATTTTTCAATTCGTGTATTTTACCACCATTTTACACCGGAGTTGAGGAAATTCGATTTTATCAATTGTGCTCTCTTGTCCGAATGTTGTTTCAGAGTTTCATCGTGAATCCCTTTCGATGATAGGAATTTGTCATTACTCTACCTTCTCGAAGGGAATTATCAGGAGTATTTATTTCATCGCTATCAGTCTTTTACGATTTATAAACTCCGAATTAAATATAGATTCTATATCCAAAAATATAAATTAATTTGGATCAAAAATATTATAAACTATGATTATTTGCCAAGAGTATACGGTGTCGTACAGAAGTATAAAGCCGGTCACTCATAGAAGAACCTTCGTGGGTCAGCATATGCAGCAAACCATACACCCACCTTTAGTCATTCATTTATTACCCATAATTGAGATAATTTTCTTTTTTATTCTCTAATTGTGTCATTGTTTAAAATAGTAGCAAATTTTTCAGTTTGGCGACGAGTAAAGAATGCTACGCGGCTCGCTGTCAATACCAGGGAGTCATATTTACTACAAACGCTGTCAGGGGTCACGTATTCCCTACTGTGTAGTAGTGAACTTCTAGAGAGAATGAAATTAACACCTATTGGGAACTTGCTTTCCACTCGTGGGAACATGGTTTTGTGCCACAATGCACGTATTTTGATGTATTTTGAGTTAATGATTCTAACTTTTTTCTGACCCTTTAAATACCCTTCCTCTCCTTTATTCCTCACCCTTTCCGCTTGGTGCTTTCATCCTTAGTCACACAAATTTATAGCTGATCGCGGAGTGTTTATGTAAACCTTTTTCATCAATTCCGAGTAAGTTATACAGCACTGGTATATACCCAGAAAAAAGAACATTTATTTTACGTGGAGTGAATTTTACTTTCGTTTTCTTTTACTCCCTTCTTCTCAGGCCACGTAATGCGTTTCTTTAAATCAATTTTTTAGATTCGTCAAAATTGTTAGAATAAGATGGCGAGTGTGGGAAGCCTTTTTGAGGAATTAGGCTGGGAGGCACTTGAGATGCAAAGAAAACAGGCGAGACCTTGAAATGTTCGGAACAAACGAGTTTAACAAGACACAAAATGAATTCTTACGGCCCCACACTATTTAGGGAGATCATACCAAAAGTATGGGATGATTGAGACACATTCCAGAACAGACAGATGCAAATACTCATTCTTTCTCCGCAATATCAGAAATCAAAATAGTGTAAGAGACCGAAGTCACTATAAAAATATTGAAGACATTTGATTTACAACTGAGGACAAGATTAAAGGCTACGTAGATATCTACATCAACATAATACATCGCAAGCCGCCGCAAGGGCGTGTGGCGGGGGATGTTAGGTCACCACCCAAAAAAGGGAAAAAAGAAAAAGCGCATTCAAAAAAAAACCAACACATGCATGCAAACCCAAATCCACATTGTTGCATACATTCATGGAAGCAGTCAATCATTTACACGCATGCAAATACATATGCTTTAATCTAACAAATAATTGCACCTTAGGATGTAGTAAGAAATTTATCCAATAATGTGCAAGCTAGATTTGGTAAGTAGCAAGGCGAAATTCCACCACCACAAGGATGTGCAACATAAAACTCTCTCCTACCCAAGGTGAGGAATCTGGCCCAACGCTGCAGGTAGGAGGAGGACTCCTGCACGGAGAGGGACAAGGGATGGAAGGGGAAATTTAGGGCACCAAAAGCAGAGCAAACAATACTGTAAAGAACACTACATTACTTAATGGCATTCCAATGCGGTCATGCGGGAAGGGTTTTGACAACAACACACAAGAGGTTAGTGAAAGAGGTCATAAAGTCAAAATATTTGGTACATTTGTAGGTACGTGTGCAATGGTATGTGAATTGGTAGTAAATTTATTAACATTTGTGTAAGTTAAAATGGTGTTTGCATGAACATATACACCTCTATGTGTGTGTGAATTTGTATGTATCTGTTTGTTTTGCACTTGGTTTGTCTGTTTTACGGATGGTGGCCTAACACCTCCAGCCACACGCTTTGCGGTTGCTTGCGGGGCACTATATACGTGCAGATGTACAAGATCTGTTGTCCCAAAAGTAGTATGAATTATTTTTTCCCGGATGGACGGACGGACGGGCCGGGGTTTCTCTGACTGGATTCGAGGGAGGGGAGTCTCAGGAAAGGCTGGAGGCCGGTGGCAGTTGGCTCCCAGCCTTTTAGGAGTGCGAATCATTCGTTTGCGAAACCTCTATAGCGAGACCTAATTATGCTCCGTCAAAGTTTACGTGAAACAGAAAAAAACGGGAAACTCATGATATACTCTAGGCAGCTTATGGTAATCATAGCATGGGTAGATCGGTACTGTGTTTTTGAGTGGCACAAGTTGTTTTGGGAGGGTACAATAGATGTTGAAGACGGCGACGTTCGGGACGCCCTTTATCTCAAAGAGTGACGAAAATCTTGCAAAAGCTTTGCTTTGCTTGCTTTGTTGGACAGGGATCGCAGATTAAGTGTTCGCTTAGTTTTTGATAAACTAGGCATCACTAAAAGTGATGTGAATCGCCCTGTGACCGAAAACATGGGTATGAGAAAGGTGTGTACGAAGTTAAATGCCGCGAGTGCTCTCGGACGAACAAAGGAAATTTGCACGCGGATCTGCCAGTAGCTTCTCGACAATGTGAATGAGGGTCCAATTTTTTTAGACACTGCCTCAAACAGACGTTTTCCTCTTCCGCCGCCTCAAAACCGCGGCTAAAAGGACGTCCCCACGGCTCGGTGGAATCGTTCTAACAGGCCGTAACGAGAGAGCTTAGTAACCGGTAGAATCGGTAACCCGCTGGGAGCGGTGTATGGACGCACAAGGGTGCTACTTTAAAGACTTTTGCTTTCATATGATATTTATTTTCTATCGATATTATTACTAGAATACAATTTTGTGAGTTTTTTCAATAAGGAATTGTTACCCCACTGCCCTATTCTAGAGTTACATTCTTCTAGACATATACTCGTCACCATTCCCCTCCCTCTTTACCTGGTACTGTAGAGAAGGAAAGTAGCTTAGTTTTGGGAATAAAGACATGCCAACTACTGTGATTAACCAACCCTTTCACCCCTCCTGAAGCAGAGCGAATGAGGACACGGATACGTGGGAGGCTGTCCTTGAGCACGAATTTGTTAAGAACACGACATTAGAGTTTTTGGGCCGAAAATTATACAAAGAAGTTACACAATCTCCGTAGCAACGAAAATAAAGCCATCTTTTGACTGAATTTCCTTTCTTTCGGCTATCTCTTCGACGAACTCTCATTATTCGTAGTTCACATTGGCGAATATTTTACACCACATTTGAGTTTCTCTTCTTGTATTTTCGTTTTACGTTAAATACGCCATTGACATCAAGTTTTTAGATCGCTTTCCCACCATATTGACGAGCTTACACACACACACGCATAAAAATTCGTGTGATTGTACTTAAATGTATATCGATTTAAAACATTCCCGGAGTCGGTTGTAATGTCCTCCCGAATTGCGGGATCTTGGAAATACATTGAACCATTGTTAACAACTTACTCAATTTATTTATTTATTTAAGGACTTACTTGGGGCGAGGTTGAGACTTTATAGTCCCTCCTTAGACTTTATAATCCCTACATATTATGCTGACCGAATACGACTTTTATTCAACCAGAATCGATGTGACCTAAAGTAGTTTTTATCGAGCGATATCGCACTACCAGAATTGCTGGAATATATTTATATTTTCTCCGTGAAAAATGCATGAACTACATTTGATTATGGAGTAAGCACGCCGAATGGGGAAGATCTCCGACGATATGCGAGGCAGATAATTCGTAGGTTCCCGCCGTGTATCCTCAATTGATCGCCGGGCCATACCAGGGGATGGAAAAGACGGATCAATTTCTCACGGTCCGTTTTGCCACGATTCCGGGACGGGTTGAGTATTTAATCCGGAACCCCCACGAATGGTTCGGTTGTCATGAAAGCGGCGTGCCGGCGTAAGAGCGATCGCATCCCCTCCGGCGG
The DNA here is from genome assembly GCA_037158775.1 of Hetaerina titia. Lineage (NCBI taxonomy): Eukaryota > Metazoa > Arthropoda > Insecta > Odonata > Calopterygidae > Hetaerina > Hetaerina titia. The sequence continues at coordinate 14,060,971 of CM073769.1, read as the reverse complement.
CCACCGCGCGTCGGCCTCCCTCCGCCCGTTTTCGCGGCGCCTGGTCATCCGACATTCCCCCATCGCCAATTACCGCCAAGCGTATCCAAGGGATTACCGGAAAGCGGCATTCCCAGCACGATCTTGAATACAATTTCAGAAAGTATTAACAACAGGCTTACAGTTTAAATTAAATGGCTTAAACGTTGTGGAGTTCCAAAATTTTGAATTTTTTTCAGAATCAAATCAACAGAGCCACAGAATGATATTCGTATGTGACCCAGGCTTCATTGCCTTAATCAGACCTTTATTGGCAGAATAATCTCCCTCATATAGTATTGGCGCCGGATAGGGGATCATTACGTAACCTTCTAGAATAGGGAGAGTACATAAGTAAAATACCAATAGATTTTATTATCCAAGCAATTGAACAATTATGTCCTGTTCATTACTTGTTTGCTTGAAAATTTAAAATCCGCGAATTTGGTTATGTTTAGTTTCTCTCATGCCGCCGCAAGGGATTTCAGACTCTGCTGAGAGTATTGGAAAGCCAGTAAAATTGTATGGGATCAGAATAAATGTAAATAAAACAAAATGTATGCAATTTTCTAGAAAGAGAAAGGCTAGGTTAAATGTTAAAATTGGAGAACAAAAACTAGAACAGTTGAAAAAGTTTACGTATCTCGAAAGTGTTTTTACCAACATGGTCAAAGTAAGGAGAAGAATTGCCCTGGGCAAAGAAGGCTTTAACAAGGAGGAGGGAGTTAATGACAGGGACGTTGAGTAAAGATGTTAAGAAAAGGGTCGCTAAAACTTTGATGTTGAGTGTAGTTATGTACGGCGCGGAAACATGGTCACTGAAGAGGCAGGATGATAAGAGGCGTAGATTGGAGGCTTGTGATCTGTGGACGTGGAGAAGAATAAGTTGAAGTGGACAGAAAGGAAAACAAAGAAGGATGTGCAGGATATGGTGGGCGAGGAGAGGGGATTGTTGGGACTAATCATAAGGAGGCTGGAAAGGTGGATGAAAAGCATATTGATTGGCAATGAAATGTTGAAGACATTTACAGAGAGGATAATGTACGGTAAACGAGGAAGGAGCAGGAATAAAGCATAGTGATGTTCGACGGAATATAAACACAGGTATATATTTCTGTAGGAGAGACAGTGAAATGAAAACCTAAAACCCGCTTCAACAACCAGTCCGCGAACCAACAAGGACATAACCCAACAAGTGCATGCACCTGAGAGTTGCCATTATGCAGTTCTCATAGTACAAAAATGCCTTATCGATACGTCACAAGCTACCTTCTGAATTTGTGTGAATTTCACACACCATCTGGCTTAGTAATGGGTGAACTCTATCATCACTTATCAAGCCGACCTTCAGAGTTGATCACTGCTTTTATGGTGTGTATATATATATATATATATATATATATATATATATATATATATATATATATATATATGTGTTTTCGAAATTGAGCAGAGAGGGCAAGGATGAGTTTAAAAATAAACGAGATAAAATAACTCAACACAATAAAACAGCTAAAGCTTTATCAAGAAAAGCATATTGTCAGGCGTTAACAGAAATGAAAAATAAAAACATTTGGTAAACATTTGGAAGATAGTCCAAAATCATTTCGGTCATATGTAAAGGTCAAGGGAAATAAGTCGACATTGCCGTCCCTAAATAGCAAAGGAGAAAAACTTACGGCGAATTTAGAAATAGCTAGTGTACTAAAACAATATATTTGTTAGGTTTTTCATAATTGCTAGCCGGTTCGCTACCCGATAGTTTCCATGACCCTATGTCTAACATAGCAATATCTTCTCTTGGAATTGAACGCCAACTTGAAGACATCAGTTCAAAAAAATTGCCAGGTCCTGATCAAATACATGCTTATGCATACAAAACGATGGACTTAGAAATAGCGTCTTATCTGGAAATGATGTTTAATAAGTCCCTGAATGATCGCGAAGTACCCAAAGGCAGGCAAGTAGCCGATGCCCCCCCACATTTAAAAATGTCAATTCAGGAGATTCTGGTGATTACCGACCCATCTCTCTCACATCCATCTCATGCTAAACCTTTGATCACAAATTTGTAAGTGCATTCGTGAAGTATCTTAATTTCCTGAGCTTACTGATAAGAAAAACAACACAGTTTTCGCACGGGTAGATCTTGCGAGACCTAACTGGCAATTTTCGTTCATGATATTTTGGTATCGGGAGAAACTAATGTTCAGGTCGATGCTATATTTCTATATTTTAAAACTTCCTCATAGGAAGTTGTTCCATAATGTGAAAGGGAATCTACAGGACAGATGAGTGTCAGTCACTTTTAAAATGCCGCGAACAGGAGCGTTATCGATGCAGTATCATCCGACATATTAAGCGTTTCATTCGGTGTCCCATAGTGATGCATTATTATTCCTTTTATACAATAATAATTTAAATTATCAGGTGATACTTATGATGATGATAGTGCAACCGTAGGTGTGTGATAATAAATTGGGAGTTGTGGAATCGCAGTGATTTCATCATTCCTTGCAATACGGAGAAATGACACATCGTTAAGTGTGAGAATTCCCCAGTAGGAATCTCAGTTGATTTGAGGTCGCGGGGCCATGCATCGCGTTGACACACCAGACGAACCTTATTTTTGCACATTAAACCAACCTTCACTTTGATTGATGTGTTGAGCTTAATTTTATAAACACGATTTTCAGCCTTTCATCAATGCAGAAATCCCTCGGCGCTGGAGTCGAGCAGTGCACGCCATGCCCCCTGATGTACGTGGGTGCTCGTGAGTAGAATTCGCTGAAAATGTTATCAAATTAATTTCTTCTCCCGGTTGAGCTTTGCTCATTAAAATAATTGTCGGCGCGGGGGAAGGGGAGGAGATCCCGCCGTCCTCGGTGACGAGCAAGGGCCGGCCTGCCCCTCCCGCCCGTCGTTGTGTCCCGGGGGGCAATTTGGCGCGAGGGCAGGACCCGCCAGCTTGGTTTAACGACGCGCATTGTGCTCGACCGGCCCTTGTCCACTCGCGCGCCCCTCAGGAGAGGAAGAGAGAGTCCTTACCCCCCGTCCACCTCCGCCCGAGCGCCCCTGTCGGGGGTACGAGGGGGACGTGCCTATGGGGCTGGTAATCGAACGCTGCCGGCGCCACACGTGAAAACAAAGCACGCATTGTGGACACTCTCCATTGACCAGACTACGCTGTACTTGAATTAATTTCGGAGCAGACACCACGTCTACATTTTGACCTGCAAGCCAAATGTGCGCTATCAGGCAGGAATGTATTTTACCTCTGGGGCGTAATGCTTTCAGTGTTAGGAGCTAGAGTTATCTAACATTAGCAAATTTATGCAATTTTACATTTACAAGTCAAATCTTCCAAAAAACTACTTTTTAGTTTAATACCAAGGACTTAGTTGTTTTGTCTCTGCAAAACACATGCACATGGTACGCCACGCAAGTATGACCTCAAAAGCAGGGTTCCTTCAAACCCATATACGGCTCGTCTCCCTCCTCCCTTGCTCTGGTCCAACCACAAAGGCAACACTTTCATAAAGAAATCGGCTTCTGTGATCACCATTTCCTTTGGTCGCAAAGGCGGCATTTTCCTTGGTATCGTAGTTTACGATCGTGTTTGTAGTAAGTAGCTCTTTCCAGTTCCTAAGGGAAGAGCGCCAGGGGTCGCATTCTGCTTGGTTCTTGGCGCCGCAAAGCGCTGGTAGTGTTCTGGTTTCCATCGCGTATACTAAAATTTGGTCCTGGGCCTCTTTTGAGAGAATGAGCATTAAACCTCTTCGAGTAGAAGTTTCCAGCAAAAACATTTTGATTCATGTTCGCTTTGATTACTTAACCTGTATGCTCGCACTATTATCCTTTCTTCGCAAGTAAATTACAATATAGCTCTAAAATATAATCCAATAAGCATATCATATGTATTTTATCATAATATTGCATTAGAAATCTAGGTTATGTGTTTTGCCTTGCGAATATTCGAATCGCTTAAAAGATTGAAGGCACAACATTTTGAAATGTATGATAATCATCTAAGTCAATCCATATTGGAGCACAAACAAATTAATTTGAATACCGTTTCCGCAGCTCTGCTGGGGGTGAATTTCATTACACTCGCTGATTAATGCGTCTTTAAACAAAGGTGCATGATATCCTCTCTAGTATTTACGTTAAGACTAAAAATATAATGATTCCCCAAAAATAAATATTTTTGCGGTTAAAGTAGAAATATCAACAGTATAAGTCTGCGAATTAAAAAATGACAGGACTGCCAACTTGGATTCAGATCATCTGTAAAGGATACTCTTCGAAATGTTTCTCTCGATACACTGAAGGCAAAATGCATCCATCAGGAGTGTGAGGAGTTCAACCTGCGCAGAGAACTCATCCACGATGCTGATTGTGGCCTTCTTTGAAGATGAGTCGTTGGAGTCATTTGACCAGTTTTTTGCAATACATGTCTCAGGATATGATAAAATCCGTAAAAAAATTTTAATATGCAAGGCAAATACAAAAGAAAAATCATGGGAAATTTCTTCATATTTAACTACAGTTTTCGGATGGAATATCGTATGTCCCTAAATATTCGAGAAATGTTAATTTTGATAAACATCTTAAGGCTTAAGGAAAAGACTCTGGCTGAAATTAGTTTCTTTAATAGGTATACAACAATCACTTGTCAGTGTATGGTGGCCAACTGTGATTATTTCATTTTTACCCATAGTCTACCGTTTAAGGTAGATTTTGTTTGTGTACAAGCTAAACACGCGTGTATTATTTAGCTTCATCTACCGTGCTAAATTAAGTTGATCTTCAAAATTCCGCATACTCAACCCTTTCCTCCCTCCTCTTCGCTTGTCCAATTAAAATGTTCCGCATCCACCTTTCCTGACTCATTTGGATCTCTCCCAACAACCCCTGTTTCCTTTTCGCCCATTTAACCTTCTCCATCCTTCTCCACACCACTTCTCGAAAGCCTCCAATCTGTATCTATCCTCTTTCCGCAATCACCATGTTTTCGTGCCGTACACATCCGTGTCTCACATTAAATAACATAAGTATTACCGAGTATTTTCATGACTTCACTACTCAGTGTCTCTGTCACCTATTTCCTTTTTCTTTTTAAGCATACCCTTCGAACGTCCCTACTACGTCGACAATATTGGTCCAAAACACAACCAATTTTCGTAAATTGCTCCGTCTGCTCTGGCCTTTACCTTCTTATTTTAATGTTTGACATAGGTTTTCTCCTTCCCAAAAACCTCATGACATGTTTTTTTGTTTACATTAATTCTCATCTGATATATATTACACTGATTTTATAATGCATATAGCCATAATTCCATCCCATGGACTACAACCTTGTCGTAGTGGAAGGGCTTCTGTGTTCCGATGACCCCTAGAGCTGTGCTTGCGGGGGTAATAATAATTACTCCTGGAAGGGTCACCCATGCCAGATAGGTCGAAGGTTAGGAGCCAGACGAAAGGTAGTCCACGCAGCGTCTGTTCCTCAGTGAGGCGGCTGCAATGGCGTCTGACCCCAGTGGGGCGGCCATTAAGTGATGGTGTCACGTTAAAAACACTATTGAGGAAGGCAACGGGAAACCACCTCAATTATGATTCCCAACAATATAATGATGGGCACTATAGATAATATGAGTCCTGGCAACTACGGGACTCGGCCCAAGAGGCCGTGTGTCGTGCCCGGAAGAGGGCGAGGCAAGGCTTCCGCGGTCGTCATCCCACGAGACCCTTGCAGGGAAGAAATAACTGCAGCAGGACAGAAGACTCAGAAGAAGACCAAAGTAGTAAGAATGGGAACATGGAACGTCAGGACAATATTGAGGACAGGAAAATTAGAAAATATTAAGCGAGAGATGGAAAGAGGTAGTATAGATGTTTTAGGTCTCTGCGAGGTGAGATGGAAGGATAGCGGGGATTACAATACTGGAGTGACAATTATAGAGTGATATACAGCGGCGGGGACGAGAGCCAACGAGGGGTGGCCGTAATTTTAAATAGAGGGGTAGGAAGAAGCGTAGTCAACATAGAGCAAGCAACTGATAGAATTTTACTCGTAGAGATTAAAGCAGAGCCGACGAACTTGGTCATTGTTCAGGTATACATGCAACCGAGCAACCATAAGGAGGAAGAAGTCGATAGGATGTACGATAGGATGAGTTAGAGGATATCATCGCGAGTGTTCCTGCAGGGAAACATTTGATAGTGATGGGGGATTGAAATGCAACGGTGGGCGAAGGAAGAGATGGGTGTGAGGTGGGGGACTATGGGTTAGGTACGAGGAATGAACGCGGGGAGAAAGCAATTGAATTCTGCAGGAGACAGGGGTTAGTCTTCACCAACACATGGTTTAGACACCACAAAAGGCGTAGGTATACATGGAAAATGCCAGGTGACTCAGAAAAGTATCAGTTAGATTATATTTTGGTTAGGCACAGGTTTAGGAACAGTGTGATAAATTTGCACAGTTTCCCAGGAGCGGATGCGGACTCTGGCCACAATTTAGTTGTTGTGAAATGTAACGTTCGTTTCAAGAAGATAAGGCAAGGGCGGCGGGTTAGGAAATGGAATTCAGAAGCATTAAATGGATTAACGAGGAAGGAGTATCAGCAGGCTGTAGAGAAAATAATGGATGACGGTAAAGAACTGAGTACTATCGAAGAAAAATGGGAAGGTATCAAGAGAGGTAAATTGGAAGCCGCTAAAGACACTATAGGAACCGTTAACGGGAAAAGGATAAGGAAACCATGGGTAACGGATGAGATGATTGCAAAGATGGATGAGAGGAGAAGATGGAAAAATGTAAACACAGAGTTAGGCAAAATGAAGTACAAAGAGTTAAACAATAAATTGAGAAGGGCCACAAATAAAGCAAAAGAAGAATGGTGAAAAACGCAATGCGAGGATATGGAAAATTTACAGAAGAAGGGTGAAATTGGTGCTCTATACAGCAAGGTTAAGTTATTATCGGGAAGTAAGAAGGCAAGATCTGTGCTAACAGTTAAAGATAAGTGGGGTAAGATAATAGTTGAACGAGGAGAAATCCAAGAGAGATGGATGGAATATATAGAAACACTGTATGGTAAAGAACTTAGGCCGACAAGGTTAGACATATAAAAGGGACATGACGTAGAAGAAGATAGCTTAGGTCCAAGCATACTCGACGATGAAATAGAAAGGGCATTAAAGGAGATGAAAGCAAATAAGGCTGTAGGGGTGGACAACATTCCGGTAGAACTGTTGAAATGGTTAGGAAAAGGTGGAAAGAAGGCCATATATGGACTGATTCGTAGTATCTATGAGGAAGGAATCTGGCCGGAAGATTTTGTGAGATCGGTGTCAGTTCCTATTCCAAAAAAGGCAAAGGCTACGTCATGTGAGGATTACAGAACAATAAGTTTGATATCCCACGCAGCTAAAGTTATTCTCAGGATCATCAACAAAAGGATTGAGAGTAAGGCAAATGATTACTTAGGGGATGATCAGTTTGGGTTTAGGAAAGGAAGAGGTACGCCTGATGCCATTGCAGTAATGAGATCACTAATTGAGAGGAATATAGAATACAATCAGGATGTTTTTGCCTGTTTTGTAGATTTCGAAAAAGCGTTTGATAGAGTGAATTGGGAAAAATTAATGCGTGTATTGCAGAAAATAAAAAAATGGATTGGAGGGACAGTAGACTAATCCGCAACCTGTACATGTCTCAGACTGCGCAGGTGCGAGGGGGGAGCGGAGAGTCCGGATGGGCAGTTTGAGGAAGAGATGTAGGGCAGGGTTGCCCATTATCACCGGTGCTGTTCAACGTATATGTAGAGGAAATGATTAAAGAGGCATGGGAAGAACTGGAGGTAGGAATGAAAGTCGGAGGGGAATTCGTAAAATCAGTTAGGTTTGCTGATGACCAAGCATTAGTTGCTCAGTCAGCCAAGGGGTTGCAAGCATTGCTGAGTGAATTGGAGATTCAGTGCGATAAATATGGGATAAGAATCAATATTAATAAAACAAAGATTATGCGATTTTCCAGAAAGAAAAAGGCTAAGTTAAATATTAAAATAGGTGGGGAAAAAATAGAGCTGGTAGAACAGTTTACATATCTCGGAAGTGTTTTGGACCAATACGGTCAAAGTGGTAGGGACGTAAGGAGAAGAATTGCGCTAGGCAAGGAGGCTTTCTCAAGGAGGAGGGAGTTGATGACCGGGACGTTGAGTAGAGATGTTAAGACAAGACTGGTAAAAACTCTGATATGGAGCGTAGCTATGTATGGTGCGGAAACGTGGTCACTGAAGCAGGAGGATAGACGTAGATTGGAGGCTTTTGAAATGTGGGTGTGGAGAAGGATGGAGAAGGTGAAATGGACCGAAAGGAAAACAAATGAGGAAGCACTGGAGATGGTGGGTGAGGAGAGGGGTTTGTTGAGAGAAATCCTATGGAGGCAGGAAAAATGGATGAAAAGCGTATTGAGCGGTAGTGGAATGTTGAAGAAGGTAATGGAGGGGAGGATGTTGGGCAAACGAGGAAAGGGTAGGAACAGGATAGAGATGTTGGATGGGATGAAGGGAGGAAAGAAGTACACAGAGATGAAGAGGGACCTGATGTAGTTTAGGTTGCTGGATTGGGTTTCGTTTGGAGTTACAAAATATTTATTTGATAGTTGTTTCCATCCAGAAACCTACCTTAACCGGTAGATTACCTAATAATAATAATAGCCATAATTGTAACTCTTTAAAATACTCCCTAACTAAAGCTTGATCATCCGCTAACCTAAATGATTTCATGAATCCATTTCCACTCTTATCTTCAGCTCTTTCCATGCATCTTCTACCATTTCACGTATGCGTTGGAATGCACGGGCGATGATGGATGTCTCTGCCCTACTTCTTCTGCCAGCAATTCCCATCTTGACTTGTTTTTTTCTCCACCCGTACCTCTGCACTCTGAGGCTTTTTACTTTAGAAGTTATCTGGTTCCACAGCGTGAAAATTCGTATTTTAATCAAATAAAAACAATTAGTATTGTTCACGAAACGTTTTTTTTATACCACTGGTTCAATGCGTAGGCGTCATTCTCGGATACCTTGGAGGACGCCTAATATGCGTTGAAACTGGTGGCGGGAAACAAAAGGTTTTGTGGAAAATAATTAGTACTCTTCAATTATTCGATGAGTTATTTGCCCAAAAGGTCACCCTGCCCTCCAGTCTACTAGTATCATCTGTAATATTTTCATTATTCCAATCCAAATTTACTCTATCGAATACTTTCTCAAAACTCATGACACAAACACTAGCATCAATCAATCATTTGCAATATTAAAGTTATTTACATCGTGTCAGCTATGTATGTACCCCTATCCTTTTTTTTTACCCAAACTGACCTTCCTCTAATTATTCATTAGATTTCTTCCCCATCTTTTTGTTGATTTTTATAGTAACTTTCCTCCCTACGCGCGAAACAAATGTATGGTCCGTGAAAATCAAACTTTTATGTATATGCACATGTTTCGTGTACCTTTTTCTTATCTCTTTTTTCTCCTTTTCACTTTTCTGGGGCTTCTGGTTGAGATCTCTGCATCATATAAGCCATTAATTAAAAATTTTCCTTCCATATTTACGCAAACCTGTAAGTTATTCTACATGGAGTATACATTTGTTTTAACATTAGCAAATGTTACTATTGAACATCAGCGTTTAACTATCCATTCTCTAATCATGATTTATGTCATAAGATGAGTTCAGGAATTCGAGAACGAGGAGAAATTCCATTCTTTAATTGCACACATGTCGGCATGACTCAGCACTCAAATATTTATTTTAATTTCATATTTACGTTCTGTGGCATCCGTTAAAAACCATTAAATTGATGAGCGCTGCTGATTCATAATGAAATTACTCTAATTTTTTGCATGAAATGAAGTATTTGCTGAGTTCATTTAACTGAATGTTTGCCATTTGCGGATTTAGTTTTTTTCAAAATAACGAAATTAGTTACCTAGGAAGGCCGTGAACGTTTATGGAAATAGAATCGCTCACATGAAATGGTTCCCGCGAGGCAAGAAGGGCTCCTAAATCGCAAACAGTTGAAGTTGGAAGACTCAAATCTTCGCCATTTTCTCCAATTCGATGCTGAATGTCAATACGGAAAAATTGAAATGTTACCCTGCCAGAAAACTTTTAATTCGCTAAACGCGAGCGTAGTCGTCATTCCCTCCCCGCCCCCCTCTCGCTCCCCCCTCCTCTAACCCATCCCCTCGAATCGATATGCCCAGGGAGAGGGGAGCGCGCCGAGCATCCCTCTAATTCGGGCAGAAAGGACGGTCGCAGGGCTCCCTCCTCACCGGCAGGATCCCATTGTTTCGCTTTCAGAGGTGTGGTTTGTTTATTGAGGAAAAAGCCGCACCGAGTCTCCCCACTTATTATTTGGTTGCACATCTCTTGAGGAAAAAAGTGACGGATGCGGGCACCATCACCTACCGATGGAGGGGTCACATGCGGTTTGGTGCTTTTCGGAGGGTCGCTAGTGTGCGCCGAAGAGCACCCTTGTGGCCGCGGCCTCGAGTGGCTTTCTTGTCATTATTTAGCGCCAACATTTTGCTCTCTGACAATTTCTGACATTTTGTGGCCATGCCTGGGGATCTGAAACTAATGCGTCCACTAAAATAGGCAAGAAGTACACTAGAGGTGGCAACACTTTACGCCTAACCACGATATACGGTAGACACGGTAAGTGACAACGTCAGTTCATGGGCATTAGTTATAAAATTTGGTCGAGGGCACTTGAGTATGTATATATGCATACTTACATGTATATATATATATATATATATAGATATATATATATATATATATATATATATGTGCATTCAAACACGAAATTCCGCCATACGGCGAACAAAAATATTCTTTCACATGGAAATAGATTTATGGAAATGGGATAGGAAAACACATAAAAGAAGAACACAGGAGATATGGGGAAGGCGGATTTGAGCAGATCACAAGCGTAAAAATATTTCCTTAACCAAGACTTGAACACCGGACCCTCAACTTGCCGGGCGGATGCTCTACTAATTGAACTATTAAGAAAACCTAATTTACACTGGGATCTGCGATGTTTTAAAGCGCCCAGGTGCTCCGATTCCTTGGTCAAGAGATGGCGTTAGGGAGCTGTTTCACCCACCAAAGGAGAAATAGACAAAACACACATGAAGAAAGGATCGTAGGTTAGCAAGAATACACCATCATAGAGGAAAGGAACAGTGTGTTTCATGGCACGCATGGCCAGAAGAAGAGACGAGCCACATTGGTCAAATACACATTCAAACTCGAAATCCCGCCATACGGCAAACAAATATTATTTCACATGGAAATAGATACAAGGAAATGGGATAGGAATACACAAAAAAGAAGAACACAGGAGAGGTGCGGAAGGCGGATTTGAGCAGATCACCAGCGTAAAAATATTTCCTCAACCGGGACTTGAACACCGGACCTTCCACTTTCCGGGTGGATGCTCTACCAATTGAGCTATTACATCAATCTACATCTACATAAATACCCTGCGAGCCACCAAAATAGGTGTGTTGCAGGGGGTGTAGCACCAGGAGGAAAGTGTAAGGGATGAGGGGGTGGGGTTTTCAAATAGGTAGGGGAAGGTGGGGGGAACCTGGAACAAAAAATCAAAATATTTTGTATGCATGTATATTTTGTATATAGTATGTATAGAAAAATAATAAATATATATATTTATAAAAATTTTTATATTATATATATTATCTATTCATAAATATATATTATATATATATATATATATATATATATATATATATATTCTATCACGAAATCCCGCCACACGGCGAACAAATATTCATTCACATAGAAAGAGGAGGAGAGCATCCGCCCGGCAAGAGGAGAGATCCGGTGTTCAAGTCCCGAGCGAGGAAAATATTTTTACATTAGTGGTCTGCCTGAATCCGCCTTTCCCACCTCTACTGTGTTCGTCCTATATGTGTGTTCCTTTCCCCTTTCCTTATTTCTATTTCTATGTGAATGAATTATATATATATATATATTGTTTCAGGTTCCCCCCACCTTCCCCTACCTATTTGAAAAACCCCAACCCCCTCATCCCTTACCCTTTCCTCCTGGTGCTACACCCCCTGCAACACACCTTTTTTGGTGGCTCGCAGGGTATTTATGTAGATGTAGATAGATGTAGATACCGGTCTCGCCGAGTGCCTCCTTTGCCTCGATGAGTCAAAGTTCCCCAGGAAGCCATCCTCCCCCCCCCCAGCGCCCCCATCTCCCAATTCCTTAGTTACGGAAGATATTAATGCTGTAGGGAAATGTTTACACTGTTGAGGCTGGGTGCGAGCCCTGCAATTGGAAAGTCTGAGGTTTAGAGACCTCATTCTCTCATGAAGTCCATGGCCCCATTAATACGTGTTTGCATTTAAAATTGTCCCAGTATTTGGAGAAGCAAAATGTAAAATGAAATACCAAGCCAAGATGGGAAGCGTTTGGAACAGTAAAGTGTGTATTTAGATTGCGATCAATTTTTAATCGCATATTGACTTACGGACAGGAAAGTTGGAGAAGATGTCCAGGACAGTGTGAGTTTATACGGAAAGATTTTCTTTCTCAGTACTTAGCCTCAAGTGTTTACCAAAGTAAATTACATTCCACCCTGGGTATTATAGGTCATCATTCAATGTCAAATCACCGAACAAGGTAGTATTTACGTTGGAGTTAAATTTTGCATATTATCTGCTTATATTTTTATCTGCAAAAATGTATGTTCATTAGAAACCTTCAAAATGAATACTAAGTCGTATTACTGACCATAATTATTGTCCATGTTTGAGTAAATATTAAAATATTATAGTCTTGCAAATATTAAATACTCAAAGTATTATAGAGATTTATAAGTAAAAGTTTTTGATATCGTCAATTTTGTCTCAGTCTGATATTTAGAAATGAGTTTTTTAGCAATAGCTATCTTGAAATTAGTGTTCTGATAACTTAGGATTTCCAATATTTTTTGCCCTTGACATCTCAATTTCAGTCTTTTCGATGTTCCTTGTAATGTTAACACCATCATGACTAGATGACCAAATAAACATTTTTTTGCTCATTTAAATTACTAAATCATTTCTCTATCCTTCATCTTCATCTTAAATCCTTCCGTGTAAGCTACCTTCGATTCTTCATTTCATAAATACCTCAAATCTGATTCCATTATGGGTAGCAAAGTTTAATATATGGCTATACATTTTTAAAATAATAGAAAACCAAATCACTAGTATTAATTAAATTCATTCTAATCTCTCCTGACAAACTGATTGCACACGTCGTTTCACAAATACTCCAGAGACTTCGACTACTCATAGTCTTGGTAGTTCTTTCTATCTCCTTCACGCATAATCTTCTTCCCCTTCCTCTCCAAATATTCCGTAAACACCCTTCTTGTTTTAGTTTTTGAATTCTGATCAAAACCCCCATGAGGCCTAACCCCAGCAGCATACTTATTTCTTGAATTTCCGGTGCATCAGTTTCACATTATTTGATGACTACCTCACACTTCATTTCAATTTTTTACTGTAAAAACTCTCCGATGCCGACCTCATTTGCACCGTATTTACTAAACGCCACCTTTAAGAGTTAAATGGAAGAGGGACCTTATGGTTTCAATTTCGCCGGAATGAAGACGTTTATCTATCTACCTATCTATCCGTCAAGCTTCACTCACATTTCATTCTCACAAACCAATCTGGGAAAGAGTACGGTTGGGTTATACACGACCTTTTTTGCTGCCAAACATCGAATTTCATTTTTTATATTCTTTAGGTTTTCTTTCACTACTTCTGTTCTCCTCTCATCAATTCTTCCGTATGCATCCACGCACAGATGGAAAATGCATTTATTTCACTCTCCTGTTCGTCATTGTCCATCTGAATTCTACTTCTACAATCCTTACCTGCAATGTCAGAGTGGTATTTAGGCTTCCAATGACGTTCCTTTCTGGCCAAGGCTGCCATAAATTCCTTGATGAGTCAACACTGTCTGCAGAATCACAGACCAGTTGAACGCATTTTGATCTTTTACAAACTCTTTTGTATATCAACAACTTGGCACTTAACAAATACACAAACTTGTCTTCACCTATGAGGTCGCTTCTTCTATCATTCAAGCGTGAATATTACCTTCTCCAGCTAACAACCCCTATCACTTTCACCCTACTTCATCCTACTCTATGGAATGGGAGCACTCATGCTGCTCCCATTAAAGTGAATTTCCTCTCTATATATCCTCTTCTAATGACCAAGTCTATTTTCCTATAATCTCTTCACAGTAATACATATTTCTCAATTCTCTTCCCGTTGCATAATTAATATCCACTTTTTCCTGGATTACCACAACCCTAGTAAATTATTTTGAAATAAATTCAATATTAAATAACCAAATAAATCTTAAAAGACTCTCAGATATATATTATTTGGAGATATTATGGGCATATCATATTTGAATACATATTTTTTTCCAAATCTGAAACTTTCGAATTGGAAAATGTTCTGTCCTACAGTTCTTTTGACCGGACCCTTCAAATAGAATAAATGTGGGTGCGTCTCTTCGATTAGGAAATAATGGAGATGGCGTGACTGACTGGGCGGACATATACCTGTTTGTATGTTACATAGGAATTGATTCGTGCACGCTCTCCCTATCGGTGCACGGAGGGGCAGAGAGCGGCGCGAGAAAGGCGGCATCTGGGCGGGTGCCAGCCCCCCTGCTTAACCTCACCATGACCCAGCGGGAGCGCATCACCCGGGACTTGGAGGCGGCGGAGGCGAAGGCACAATCTCGTTGGTCGCACCACCCTTTGAGATGGCCCTACTTTCGGGGATCCCATCCACCCCTGCTTTGCGTGCGAGATTCAATTAACCCTTGGGAATAAATAGAAAAACAAATTATTTTCAGTTGATTTTTTATTTTTCAACAATCTTCTTCAAAAAAATATGGCTAAATTAAACGTGTGGTGGGGAAATAAATTGAGAAAGTTAACGGGAGGTTTTATATCACTCTATATAGGCCACATTTGGAATACACCGCCAGTATTTGGAATTCTTGGGAGAAAGTTTCGCAAAAAGAATCAGATAAAGTCCAGAGAAAATCCACCAGATTCGTCAAAAATTGTTACAATGAGAAGACAAGTTTGACACACCTTTAATGACCGACAGCTGCTTGAGATGCGAAGAGAACAAGCGAGACTTAGATTAAAAGAGAGATTTAGAGCAAAGGAGTTTAACAATGATACAAAAGGAATTATTATTACCCCAAACTATTTTGGTAGATCAGACTATAAAGATAAAATAAGGGAGCTAGATTCCATAAGAGATAGATACAAACATTAATTCTTTCCCCAACAATCAGGAATCATAATCGGTGAAAAAATTGAAGTCATTATAGAAGTAGTGAAGACATTTGATTTTCAATAGGACATGATTAAACACTGCGTAGACATAAGGCATAGTCGTAGGTGCATGTGTACGTTAGTATCTGATATATATATATATATATATATATATATATATATATATATATATATATATATATATATATATATATATATTTAAAAGGAATTAATGCATGAATATATACGCCTCTGTGGTTGTGAATAAGCGTGAATTCAACAGCCTTGAATGTTGTGCGGTTTTATTTTACGGATGATGACCTAACGCCCTCCGACATGTGCCCTTCCCTTGTAATAGCTTTCAGGGTTTTATGTAGATATAGATAAATTTCCAGTGATTTCCTTAAACTTCTATATGGCTTATTTATATCAGTTGCTATGCAAGATTGTCCCGGCCTTTTTTCAGTATCAATGGCTTTAGAAAGTCGCTTATGAGAAACTCTTTTCCATGGATATGTAAAGACTTTTTATTGATAATTATGAGCACTTGATGGTGCGTAATGTTTGTTGTTAAGAAAATGTTTAAGGAAAATGTGTTTTTCTTGCTTTAAATTTTTTGAATTTTTATCTTGAAATATCAGAATGATCATGTGTACCTTAGCAATTGGTTTCATCTTGATCCGAGTCTCAGCCTTGTCTAAAAGTTTCTATTCCAGATCCTGTCGCATATTTGTGAAGATTTGTATTTTTCTGCACGAAGATATCGCAAATCTAGCGTTCTCCTTCTACGTGTATATCTTCTTTAATTATGTAATCGGTGGTTCTTAAGATGGATCACTTATCCCGGCCGCACACTCTATGCTGGATCTGAGTTAAGAAAAACAGAACTCCTCTTTCAATTTCTCATCTGTACATTTCCGACCACCACGTTTGATGAATGCCAGGTCCTTTTAAAAACATACGGAAGTAGTGCTTATCTGTTTACCCATGTAATATCGGACGCGATGGTGACACTCTAGTATTTTACGTGATCTGCAAAGTTCAACCAGACACCTTCGAGTGTGTAATTTGGTAAAGACTGCTAAAGACTCTGCGGAAGCAGTTCCCATCCCCGTCTCCATCAGGTACCAGGCGCTGTGGGGTGAAAGCACCACCGTATCTGTAAACTCCCACTTCGATGACTAGACAAGAAGGCATCACGTACGAGAATGGAGGGAATTATTATGATAGGAAGGTCTAACTTTACCGAATAACGACTCCTTTTCAACGTAGGGTCCAACGAGAGGAGATGTTGGATCGTGGTTCGCATGGTGTACGTGTATACCAGGGGATGGGGTTCCCCAGGAGACGCAGGCGGTGAAGGAGGCCGCATGGGGCTTGGGTTACTCCAAGCTACGGATTGTGGCTTAAGTAAGGGGCTAGCGGCGCTTCGCCCCGCGAATCCGAGGAAACGCTGGGTTCTTTTGAGGGGCCGAATTCGAAGGTGAAGCGGGTTGGGGTGAAGTTTTAAATCACCGTAAAGTTAAGTATTTCTACTTCAGTCCCTTGGGTTCAACGTGGGCCCACGGATTTCAGTCGGATCGAAGGGGTTAATAATTGATTGTAAAATTGATGTCGGAATATTTAAGTCGATTGAACGAACTTGGGGTCTCTCCTTTCGGGATTCTCTCAACCGTTTGGGAGATCATCATATGAGGGAGGCATCACAGGAAGTAGCACCTAGGAGAGACAAACATAGAGCGATAGTTTGGTGTACTTGGTAGATAGGTTTTCTTCCTGAGAAATAAATATTGGAGAAAATTACATTGAGTAGAGGGGCACATAAAATAGTAAACTATAGAAATAAAAGTAAGCAATTTTTACAATGTGAAACTATCGCCGAAAATATGTCTCTTGGCACCAAAGAACTGTTTTCTAAAACGGATATTCCTGAAAGTAATGATTTTAATCCAGTTAATAAGATCCAACCATTTTTATAGAAAATAACGGCGGATTAAATACTCCAAAACTGAAAACTGTACTGAAGGTTGAGACGGGAATCAGGAGCCCTAAAAGAGGACAATGAGCGAGTTCATCATGGAAGCGGTGGAGGTGGAGAACTTGAACCGCTGAAAGAGCCGGGAAGAATTTATTCTGGTGAAAAATCTTGGAGAGAAAGAAATTAATAAGTTGGACTTTTCTGAACTGCTACTAACTCTTTTTTATTTTATCGCTTTTGCTGAATCAACCCTTCAGTTACTTCCATGGGCCTCCCTGACAAGGGGTCGCAATTTTTTGGACTTTCGTTTAATTTTCAGCTAATTGCTATCTTTTCGCTTATTTCTTTTGGAAATTCTTTCTCGGTATTACCGTAGATATCTTAATAACGTGAATAATCTCATCCTGCTCGTCGCTAGAATAGACATCATCTCGTGTATTGCTTCTAAATTATCATTTTTAAGCTGTTGACGACTGAAAAATTTTCTAACACTTATTTATTCCAAGAAATATTGATTTAGACCCAAACCGGGTTCCAATATTATACGTCTTCAACAGGTTTTATGGTTTAGGTATTTGTGTTTCAATTCAAATTGAATGAATATGTCAAAGCTACGCCCGTTTTCTTGAATCCGCGTTGTACCATCTACGTTCCGAGTGTTCTTTTTAAAATTTATTTGCTTTGACCTTGCTGACATTTGAATATGTTATGCGGTAAAATTAATTCCACGAAAACTCAGTATTTTGGTGTTGGGTAATATGAGTACAAATTAACTCTTTACTCGAATTTAAAACCATTTCGTTCCGTTTTTTAAACAAGTTCATTTTACTTTGGCCTCGTATTTCTGACTAAACGACTATTTTAGGCAAATCTAGAGTGTAGTATTCTGTAGCCAAAAATTTCCAAATGATTTCTATATATTTAACTTTTTCCAGTGAATTCTTTGATACCATGTCAAGAATACTATTTTACCTTGTTGGTGAAGTGACAAGATGGTGCATGGAGTTCAACGCAAAAGAATGTAAAATAGGGTTGTAGATATCTCTGTCATTACTCTCTTCAACTATACGTGCATTCAATCATAAAATTAGAAATTAAAATCTCCACAGTCAATTATGACTTGTTTCTTTTCGTATAATAAGTTTTTTCTCTAGTTGTTTATTTCTAGTGTTTAATTCAACGTTCGAGATTGTGTTCTGTAAAAATGGCAATGCGTAAATTCTTTTAGAACGAGTAATTCTGAATTAAACTGCAAAAACTTTCCCAACAGTTTTTAAATATCTCAGGATCTTCTGGCGTTTCTACGAGTTATTAACGATTACATTTCCATTAACCTTATGTCTTGATCTTTGGTGATAATTTATTGTTACCCAAGAAAGTATGTAATGGCTAAATATTTTAATACTTTCATCTTTGCCTTTGACCATAGTTTCACGGCATAGAGTGTTACATTATTTTACTATTCTCATTACACATAGTTGGTTTGCTACTGATTCCACAGTATATTATTCTCCGATGTTAATCTACATGACAAATTGCTATTTATTATGATTTTGTATTATTAGCCAAAAGGTGGGCGCGAGAGAGAGTCTCAGAGGCCGCATGAAATGGACCGATGTTCTTATTCAATGAAGTAGCTCATAAAAAAGTCTGTTGATCGTAGTTATCTTCAAATCTGCCCCAATCACAGGAGTGAACTCGTGCCAAAACACCTTCAAATAGGTTTTCCAGGGAATTGGAGTGGATTTCATGGACTTACGGCCTGTCCTTGCATCGGGTCAGGAGCCTCTCAATCGTACATTATACGGTTGAGGCATCGCAGAAGGTAGCGACTAGTATTCAACAACCTATGAGGAGGGTGTAGCATATATCGTAGGCTAGAGAGTAAGTCAGCTAGTGGTAATTTACTTAATAAGCATTACATGGGTCATTCACAAAAAAATTGTTGATTCTTCGAATTGGAAAGTTGGAACTTGGATTGAAATGCTGAAACAGCTTTGGATGGGAAAAATACACGCGAAGTATATAATGAAATATTAGAATTAGTACTCGAAAATAAGCAGGATGAAATAATTCATCTACATCAACACAATATCCAGCAAGCCACCTCAAGAGCGTGTGGCGGGGGATGTTCGGTCACCAGCCATGCACTCACCTACCCAATCATGACTCCTCTACACAAATATTATTTTTATTATGCACTCCAAAAAGAAAGTATTTATATGCAAGAATTTTCAGTAAAAGGTAAAGTATATTCAAATTACGCTAAACAACTGTTAAAGAGATGGGTCTATTAAATAAAAAAGAATAACATGTAGGAAGAAACATTCAGGGTATTGAAAAATAAATGCAACATCAATTCTAACTATCTCAAACGCGATTTCTGTCGTAACTATTTTGGTATCGGATAGTTCGAAGAGAAAACGACATTTAAATGTATCCGATCTCTTACATATCTCCATGATTTATGTTGCATGTCCATGTGGGATTGGAGTTTCGCCTTATTACTCTTAAAATTCTAGCTTGCACGTAATTATATATATTTTTACTATATTCTAAGGTTGCATGTGTTTGTTAGTTATAGAAAATGGATTTGAATGCGTTTAAGTTGAAGGATTTTTTGCATGAATGTGTACATCACTGTGGGTGTAGGTTTGCATGGATGAGTTGAGTTTGCATGTCCTTGTGTTTTCTTCAACGGGTGGTAACCCCCCCCGTCACACGCCATTGCGGCGGCTTGCAGGTTATTATGTAGATTTAGCTATAACGTACGTAATCGGATATACCATAGTAAGTCGGGACCCGTACTATGATTTTAACATTCCCGGATAAGTAGCCTGCCTTAGATTTACGCAGTGTATTTAACCTTTATTGTAGCGTACCCTCAACTAATGTCTCTTATTCCATTAATTCTTCCAATAGTGTCGTTACATTGCTACCTTGTTTATGACAACTTTTCATAAACCTAGCTGCTCTACGTTGCACTCGATCTAGTTCCAAAATTAAGACTACTTCATGAGGATCCCATACTTTTGCCGTATACTCAAGTGAGGGACTAACTAACGAGAAAAAACGAAGCTCCTTGGCCCCTTTCATTACAATTACCAAATATTCTTTTTGTGAGTCCTAACTTTTTATTTGTTATTTTGCAAATTTCACGAATGTGTTTTTCCCAGAAAATATCCTTAACTATCGTTACACCAAAGTATTTTCCCAATTCCACGTTTCTAATTTTGGTTCTCTGAACGGTGTTTTCGGGTAAAATACTCTTCCACTAAATATTTATCGAAGCATATTTATTTACACATAATTATAGCTGCAATGTCTCGCACCACTTTAGGATTGCATTTTGGTCGCTAGCTAAAGATAATCTCTCCTAATGACTGGATATTACCCTAGATATTACTGCATCTTCAGCAAATAGATGAAGTTTACTGGAAACCTGAGATCCAATGTCATTGATGTACAATGCAGATCCCGCGTCGTTTTTTATCAGTAAGCTCTAGCAATCAAGATACTTCATGATTGGGCTTACAATTTTGTGATCCAAGGTTTTGTATGAGATGGATGTGACAGAAATTGGTTGGTAATCACTAGGATCTCCAGAATTGCCTTTTTTTAATATGAGCGTGACATTGGCTATTGCCGGAGTTTTCAAGCAGTATTTCCAAAAGAGGGTATATTCTGAGGCAATCGTTTTGTATTTGAACGTTTTCGAGTACATATGATCGAAATGCTTTTGGATAATCGTCCAAATATTCACGTGTTGAGACGTGTCTTCCTTGCTAACACTTTCATTTATTTCATATTTGTGTATCATTTCATGTTGTTTTTTGCTGGACTCAGTCCCAGACTGATCTCTCCTCGAATTTGAATAACATATTTGTAGTGTTTTAATCATTTCGGTGCTTATAAGTTGTACCATTATCTAGTCCTCCTGTCAATTTTAAATTAACCAGCTCTGTGTTTTTCTATTGAACCCCGTGTGACGTCGAGGGAAGCACTCCACAAATTCTAATTGCCTATTTTGCTACTACCTTCCTTAAATGTACCGTAAGACTGCTGCAGTGACATGGAAAGCGTTTGGTACCCCATAGAACACCCTAGGTCGAAAAGAGTTTACATTCGTTCCTACCACATACCTTCTGATTTTGGGAATCCATCAGTTTTAGAACAAGTAAAAGAGGTCGCCAGTTTGAATTCCTTTTTCCACAATAGGAGAGTTATAATCGGAGGGGATTACAATCTCCCATTCAAAGGCTGGAAGAAACTATAATTTTATAAAAGGAGGTAAGGACAATAAGTCATACTAATCACTGCTTCGTGTTTTTACATCACATTTGTTAAACCTATCAGTGCTGATACCCACCAGAGGAAACAATATACTTGATCTAGTAGCCACAAATGTATCCAAAGTCGCGCTAAATACAGCAACACTTGAAGGAAACCTCGGTGCTTCAATGCATAGTAAACATCGGAAGCATCTTGGTTTTTCTTTCGAAAGAATAAAGCAAGGAGCAATAGAGAGTGAAATAATTCTCATTCATCCTTACTTCCAAAGTCCGCCCGGGGAGTTCGAGATACCAACATTTTATCAAAATTGTTGGCAAATTGATTGCGAAAGCGAAGTTGAAGCCCATAAATTTGAATAATGAAATCCAAGGTGTGCATATGATGTATAAATTCATAGTGGAGAATGGCAGTACTGTGCCACTCATGAAATTGTAATCATTTTAATGTTTTCATTTCGAGAGAAACGAGTTGGTTTTTACAAGTTACTCTAACCTCAGGATAAAATGGACAATCTCGAAGAGTTGGAAAACCTTGGACCCCCTCTAAGGCAAAATGTGACGCCGTGCCGGTAGCATGTATTCCCGGCCCTAAAGACCTGATTCCTTGTGTTCCCTTTTGCTGGGAGTGCAATCCGGCCGCTCTCGCCTTCTTCCGCCACCGTCTTCCACGCCGCTTAGTCCAGTCACAATCCCTACGGAATGCTATCCCGGCCCAACCCCACTCCTGCCGCGCTTCCAATCCACCTCCGCTCCCTCCCATGCTTCTATTTTGCTCATTGCCCCCCCTTCCTTCTTGGTCCATTGTTTCGGGTGCTTTTGTGCCCTTATTAACTACCCGTCCTCGTCCTTTCATACCATCCCTCCCTCCCGCAGCCCCGCCTCAGCGAATACCTTCCATTTATCATGACTCCCTCCCTCCTCCACATCTTCGTTTCCATTCCCTTCGTTTATGACGCCTTTTTTTATAAGTACGTATGTAGGCCTAGGATTTGATTGAAAACTTGCCAAAGCATTTTCTCCGTGCATACAAATCCAGAAACATAGTACGAAGTCGTCGATAAGTACTGTCTTTGTAGCTTAGCATCGAGTTAACTTCAACGCTTCGCTACCATTGCACATACAGTCATCCGCTTGAGTGAAACAGTTGTCATGGTGACCTAAAAAGACGCTTAGACTATTAAAAATTCCCCAATCAAACGCATATCGTTTCTTATTGGTAGATAATGGCAGTACTTTTAACATAGAAGTCCCTCCCTAGCAGTGACCACTCTCCTTTCTTCTTCTGAATTTGTGTTCTTTGTTTTAAAAATTTAAACGCAATCGATTTCTCAAATGATGCTGCATTATTCCGAGCAAAATCCTGCTTGGAAGAATTCTAAGCTCCAGATTAACTATTTCCTGTGATTTCCCAAAGTCAGTATGTTTGCCTCCTTTTTCCTAGAACTATAGTAAGACGAGTGTCTAAGGCTCCCCAATAGTTTGATGCATGATTCTTGAGACTCTATGTATCCTTCGCCTCCTTGTTCACCATTTTAACATCTATTTCCTTCCCCAAGTATAATAATAACCAGTTCCATCCAGTTATCATCCTAATCATGGCGCTACAATCAATTTAACTCTTATCAGCATTTAATAAGCTTTAAGTGAAAGTTTTACGAAAAATGTGACCATACTTATAATAGGTATTAATTGATTACATATATATATACACACACACAATGGTATGTGTGTTTATACACACAGACCATCCGCGCATATATTAAATATTGGGAGATTTGTGCAAAAAACCTGTAAGCTCATTTTTGTGATAATTCGCATTTTTCTCCAGGCGTACGTAAGTTTATATAGCTGGGGAGGGAAGAGAGGCCTGGAGAGGGGCGGTGGTTGAGGGGAGGTGAGAAGTAAAGAATGAGAAAGGACGGGGAGGAGTGCAAGTTTGAGAGTTCCAGGGCGACCACCTCCCGAGATATAATAACTGTTCCTCTTGGCGTGGTTTGGGGGGAAACGGGCCGCAGTGGGGGAGGGGAAAGGCGTGGGGTATGGAGGAAGGGGAGCGAGAATGGGAATCCTTTGCTGGTGGGGTTTAAAGAGATGACGGGTTAAAGGAAATGAGGCCATGGATGGTTCCTTGAAAACCCTTTACATTTCTCTTGGATTTCTACACTGGTAAAAATTATTTAGGGTCAAATATTTCTATATTAACATTAGCTTTTTCAAACTGAGAAATATATGGTGATATTTCCATTATGAAAATGAACTCGGGAGCTCATTTTCATGAATAATGTGATGAACTTTCACGAGGATTCACGCTCTGTGTTTTGTATATTTTAGTCGAATCAGAAAGTGTACATTTCCCACACCTCAATCCGTCTCGGAATATAAGCCAAAGGTTTCATATTTTCTAAAGATACCCAAACGATAAGCTTTTCTGAAATGAATGAAAGCTAATGCGGAAGGTGTCTTCTTTCGGAAATCGTGTTTCGGTAGGATATGTTTTTCGTGTCGAGAATGCAAATGAGAAATTTTGTTTCTCATACACGCTTACTTGTTGGAATCTTTTACTTAAATTTGCCTTTTTTTAACAAGAGGATGCAGTATTATTCTTCATCATTAGCAAGACTTTTTACCTTCAACTTTGTTTCAGAATGGGATAGACTTCTCTGAAATGTATGCATCTACCCTGTATATCTATGTATATATCTACACATAATACCTCATAAGCAAACGCAAGGGCGTGTGGCGGGTGGTATCAAGTCACCAGCCATTGCACGCACAATCCTAATCATGCTACCTCTACACAAACTAAGTTAAGGAAACGATAGAAGGTCCCTACAATCGGTGCATCATTACACCTACCACATATTCCTAATATTTCCTAAATAGACTGAATGAACTCTTATATTCCCATCACACTTTGGTTAAACCTTAACTCCTAAAGACTTGCATTTCAATTAATCAAATATTTCGAAGAGGCAATTGTCACACCAAACTATTTTGGTAGGTAAGACACACAAGGATAAGATATGGGAGATCGACTTCAGGTCAGATAAATTCAAACATTTGTTCTTTCCCTGGACAGTCAGGAATCTTAATTGTAGAAATAAGAGTAATGCAATGCTGTTACATGCAAGAACCAGAATTAACGCAGCGTACAGGTGTAGTGTATTTCGAGGTGCATTTGCTTGTGCATATTATTTGTTTGTATATGCGTTCGCATTATTTTA
This sequence comes from Hetaerina titia, assembly GCA_037158775.1. Classification (NCBI taxonomy): domain Eukaryota; kingdom Metazoa; phylum Arthropoda; class Insecta; order Odonata; family Calopterygidae; genus Hetaerina; species Hetaerina titia. Next base: position 14,036,042 of record CM073769.1, on the reverse strand, counting down.
AGTTTAAAATAGTTTTGCATCAGTATATATATATATATATATATATATATATATATATATATTCACATAGAAATAGAGATAAGGAAAATGGGAAAGGAACACACATAAAAGACGAACACAAGAGGTTACACAACACAGGTTAGAGCATCCGCCCGGCAAGTGGAGAGATCCGGTGTTCAAGTCCCGGTCGAGGAAGATATTTTTATATTTGTGATCTGCTCACATCCGCCTTCCCCACCTCTCTTGTGTTCGTCCTTTATGTGTGTTCCTTTCCCATTTTCCTTTTCTCTGTTTCTATGTGAATGAACATTTATTCGCCGTATACGTAGTTTAATTCCATTTTGCGGGTGGTGTCCTAGAATCTCAGCCACATGCACTTGAGGCGGCTTTCGGGGCATTGTGCAGATCTAGATAAAAAAGAGTGATTTGGTAAAGAAAGCTAGAGGACCGCAGAAAATACTGGTTTTGGACATACCTTAAAAAATGACTAAACAAATATTAATTATAGTAACAACATTTTATAAATACAAGGCATGTTAATAAAGTAAGAACCGTTTGGTCACAGGAAAAAATATAATCATATGGAACACATTTTATTGGCACTTTAAGTTAGCTACAAACCTACTTCTCTACATAATCGCCGTTCACTTCTTATCATTTTTCATACCACTCCTCCAGCTGCTTTAACCCTTCTACATAGAAGCTCGCCGCCTGAGAGTTGGACCAATTGACAACGCCATTCTTGAGTTCCTCGTCGGTTTCGAAATGTTGTCCACCGAGCCACTGTTTCAAGTGCAAGAAGAGGAAGTAGTCGCCAGGTGCATTGTTTCATCATCTCCATCTTGTTGGTAACGGCCCAAAAACTCTCGTCCCCTGGACATTCTTTGCTCTTTGTGGTGGTCGGTGAGCATTTACTGTACCCACCTTTCACATAAATTGTGGTATCCGAGGTTTTCCGTGACAATATTGTAGACAGCAGTGTGTCCAAGTTGAGGACATATTTCAGCCATGCCATTAATCGTCGATCGCATCGCAGTTTTTGTTCCACATGTGAAACAATTTCATCGGTCAGAATACTGGGCCTACCACTTCGCTCTTCGTCATGGACATTTGTTGGTCCATTTTTAAAATCACGGCACCATTGTATAACCTCTTCGTTACTTATAACTGTAGGTCTATAAACTAGGCATAACTTTTGATAAATTTCAGCAGCCGACAATCCTTTTGTATTCAAGAATCGTATGACAGAACGCACTTCATAGCTGGAGTAGTGCAGGAGTAAAACTGTGTTCTGAAGCGCCAATATTTAAATACAAGCAAACGGCTCTTACTTAATGAATGTACCTCGTATATCGGAGAGAAATAGAATGAATAGGACTCGGTTGACACTTTTGTCTTGAAGAGCCCGCCAAGTGTACGTCATTGGCAAGTGATTATCCAATTCTAACCCCTCCATGGAAGTGAGGGGGTCAAAATTCAATATTTTAGGCGTCCTACTACGCCGTTGCTATGACAACTAGCATGAAAATCTGTACCATTATTAAATTTCAAAATAGTAGAAATATATATAGAAGAAGTGATCTTGAAGAAACCCATTCGCGTCGACCTGATGAAAACATCTGCAGAACATGGTTCTTGCTATTTTGCTAGAATATTTACGTCTATGTTGGCATATATTCGCATGTTTTTGTTGCTTTTCCATGTAGTTGAACTCTATTTTTATGTGTGACGTCGAAGTATGAGCCGCCACACTCCCTTGAAGTTTTTTGCGGAGTCCTATGCAGATGTAGATGCAGGAAAAATATGAGAGGGCGAGAGTTGGAAGATGAGGGAAAGAGGGAGGGAGAGTTAGAAAGTGAGGGGGTGGGAGGTGGATAGTGAGGGATGAGTGATTTAAGGAGGAGAGATTTATCGATTTAGGAGATAGGGGGGAGAGGGAAGGAGGGATGAGGAGAGGGGGGACCAAAAGGCGGGGGAGTTGCTGTTGGGAGAGGAGGGTGGGCTTGGGGGCAGGGGAACGCAAGTAAAAAGGAACGAGAAAGGTAGAAGGACTTAAGACACGGGTGGGAGGGAATTCGCTTGAAAATTGATAGCCTATTCTTTTAATATGAGTCGAATAAAACAAGGTGGCTCAATTTTTCTAGGACATTCCTATAACCTTTTTGGTGTGGTTTTCGAGAGTATCATAGAACACTACGAAATTTAACCGCTCCAATAATATAGTTAGTAGTTATATGACATTAATGTCGTATTTTACTAATATCAACACTTGGTCTGTCCCTTTAATGAATTTACATTTATACAAAAACCGAAAACAACTAGCTTTTAGGGCATGTACGAGGACGATTTATTATGTTGGCCTATTTGTCAGACCAGCAAGTTGCTAAAGGTCCCCTTATCTTTCGTTTTAAGACAATTTTCATCGGTATAATACGGTGTCAGGTGTTCCCTGGTTCCCTGCCCTAACAAGAAGCGTACGCAAGCATGTTGGACAACCTGCCGCATTTGCAGTTCTTTAACCAACGAGACCCTACATGGTGGGATACGATAGTCGAGGATAGTTAGAAGTAATGCTATCAAAAGCTCCTGTTTGTCCCTTAGTGACGGTACTGCAGGCCAATGAGGAACACCCAACCCCCAAATTCATCTTTAATATCAACCGCGATACTCTTTTCTGAAAAATCAAATGAAATGGTGACCCCAAAGGTACTTGAAACTAGGGGATCAAGCATACATACATATATATATATACATATATATATATACATATACATATATATATATATATATATATATTCATATACGAAATCCCGCCATACGGTGCACAAATATTCATTCAAACATAGAAATAGGAACAAGGAAAAGGGGATAGGAAAACACGTAAAAGGCGAACACAGGACATGTGGGGAAGGAAGCAGATCACAAATGTAAAAATATTTCCTTAACCGGTATCCCGGCCCCCACATGTCCTGTGTTCGCCTTTTATGTGTTTTCCTATCCCCTTTCCTTGTACATATTTCTATGTTTGAATATATATATATATATATATATATATATATATATATACATATATATATATATACACACAAGTATAAATAAAAAGTATTTCATTAATGGACAATATATTCCACAATACCATGCAGATAAAATCGACACATCAATTATCAACAATACTTACACTAAAACAGTTGCCACCCGTATCGCAAAAAATGCTTCATTCCATATTCCCGTTCCATACGAGGACTCTGAATCTGTAAGCATCCCGACTCCCTGAATTGATTTCACTCAAACCTACACCATTTCCTCCTCCAACGAGGTTATCCTGACTCCTTTCTAAATGAAAGAATCTGAAGACATGCTTACACTCTGAAACTTTCGTTTACCGCAGAAACCCACCCCATTCCAATTTGTAATACCTACTTCCCCGGCACAGAGTCTCTGAGATCAATCCTAAAAAAGATCTATCCTATCCTCAAAAACCATAATTCCTTGAGCAACATTTTTTCCAAATGCCCCCCCGTTACTTTCAAACGCCTCTCTTCCTTATTAGATCTCCTCAAGTCTACCAATCCACTCATTAAATCCTTACTAAATTTCGAAGCCATTCCCAGGCCCTGTAATAAATCAAGATGCAAAACATGTCCTATTTCCAAATCCTGAATCCCATCTCTCTCCCACTAATTCCCTACACCTCGCACACCTCCAATAATGTAGTTTACCTTCTGAAGTATCAACTATAAGTCCCTGGCTTCTACATTGGACAGTGTACCACATCCCTATATATTAGGATAAATAACCACCTTGCCTCGTGCAAGTATTTTCCCCCGATTGGGATTCTCCAAATCCCAAAACACCGTCTCCGAACATAACACACCCTTTGTTAAATTCTATAGTGCCTCCATTCCAGCATCCCTCCCATCTTCAATTCTCCATTTAAACTCAAAATATTATAATAGACATAACATCTGACTCCTCGATTACTGGAATGAGCCAGGGATCAATAATTGCCCCAAACTCCAGATATTTTATCCCTCCTCCGTTCCAAAAACCCAACATATCAATTCCACACTTCTGAACTTTCCCATCTCAAACCTTTTCCCACCTCCCCCTTCCATCCAGCGTCCTCGTCTTCTCCTGACGGTTTGTCCACCAAAAATTCTAAATATTTAGAAATTATCGCTGCGATTTGGCAATTGTCCTGTTTGGAACGGTCAAGTATGGGCAACTGTCATTCTTATGATGGACATGCACACATGCACAAGAAGAACAGGAGACAAAATGCACTTATATACGATGACACTTAAAGATTACCAACCGTATCTTTACCATCATCCATGGGCTAGGTTCACACCATACCTACTCTATCGCCCCACTCCGTCCATAATCACGCACGCTTCAACTTCATATACCGTTCAAAATTGTGCACCGTTAACACATCATTCACTTTACAAAAATACTTCTAGCGCCGTCCACTTCACAAACAAACAATATTTTAATAATTATAATAGTATAATAATCACTGATCAATGAATTTCGTCAGGCTGCTTTACACTTATTTTTAAAACTCCTAAAGTTGGATGGAAAGGGCTCAAACAAACCTATAGGCAGCTGGTTCCAATCAAAAATAGTTATGTTTGAAAAAGGGTATTTTTTATTATTTGTTTTTTTCGTTCTTACCTTTATTTTAAAAATGTGTTCGTCTTTCCGAAAAAAGTTTCGTTTTTCTATTTCTTTCCATAAATCTTCCCACGCTTCGTCATTTTTAACAATTCTAAGCATCGCGCCTAACCTACTCCTTTTTCTTTTTTTCAAACTCTCCTTTTTCAGTACATCCTACATTTCCTTAGTACTATCTGTCTTTTTATACCTTCCGAGTACATATTCTGCTACCTTTCTCTGAAATTTTTTATCTTATTAATATGTCCCACCTCATCTGGATCCCGTACTATGGACGAGTATCCTAGGATAGACTAAACTGTACCTTATATGCTTTTTCTTTTGTGTCTAAGTTACTTACTTTTAAATTTCTCATTGCCGAATGAAGTACTCTATATGCCTTCCGTGTAACATTATCTACTTGGACTCTCCTAGATAAGTAAATGGCTAAATATTTGCAATGACAGCTACATGGGATTTTCTCCAAAGAGGGTGTAAATATCCTTTTGTGCATTATTTTCATTTGAAAAATTTACAAGCTTACTCTAACTAACATTAATGCCCATATTATTATTTGTTATCCAGTCACCAAGGCGATTGATTCCATTTTTTAGTATTACGCGGTAATTTACATCCTCTATCCGCCTGTATGTAATTCAATCTTCAGCTGAGAGTCTTATTTGGGAATGTATATTGTTTGGTAGATCGTTTGGGTAAATTAGGAATATTAATGGCGCTAGAACATTGTTCTGTGGAACTCCTGGTATAATGTTCGCTTCTTTTGAAAATGCATCCCCTATTTTAACTTTTTGAATACTGTCTGTAAGAAAATTTGTTATCCATTTCTTGAGCCTTAAATCCAATGGTAACGACTGCAACTTTAAAAATAACGTACCGTGATGTACTTGGTCGAAAGCTGCCGAAAAATCAATGATTACTGCATCAACATCCTTTTCTTTATCTATTGCGTCCCCTATATATTGGCTTAATCCCAAAATCTGTATTTCGCACGATTATTCCGTTCTAAACCATGTTGGTGTTTGAATAGCCATCTATCTCTTGCCCACCATTTCCAATTATTGTCAGCGTTTCTTTTTTCCATTATTTTGCAAAAAACTGACTTTATGCTTTCGGGTCTGTAATTCTTGGTTATTGTTTTATCCCTTTTTTTGAAAATTGGTGTAATTATGGCTTTTTCCAATCATTAGGGAATACAGCATTATTTAAAGTTACTTTGAATAAATGAGTTGGGTACAAAGCTATTGCGGTATCATCCAGCTTTAGAATTTCAATTGATATATTATTCGGTTCCACTGACTTATTTTTCCTCATCTGCATTATTTTTTTCACAAAATACGAGTTTTCCGCAATAATACCGTCCTATTCTACCGAGTTACAAATTTACCGTCATTTGACTGGGACACATACTGCGTAGGAAATACTGTCTAAAAGAGAGATTCATGCCAAGAACTCCATATATTCGCAAAACACTCTTTAGAACAAATTGTTAAATCGCCAACATGAGACCAGAGCATACTTGATATCTTCGTCACTTCTACGCCCGAAATCATAACAGGTATTGAAATAATGGACGGAATCCGTGACCATAAGGCTATTTTTGTAGAGTTAAAAACGAAGCTTGTGAAAATAAACCAAGAAAACCGAAACATATACTTATTCAACACGGAAAATTTTAACGGACCACGAGAATATTAGTAAACAGAATTGCCTGAATACAAGAATGACTGAAGAAAAACACTGACAACCGATACAGAGAACATTTGGAAATATTTTTTAAATATTTTACGCGAAGGATAGAAGACACACATCCCATCCTAAATTAAATACGACCGTAAGGAACCTAGATGGTACAACGGGGAAGTCAAGTCGATATTAAGAATGCAAAGAAGACTACAGTCAAATTTTAAACAGAATTTAAATGGTGATGACATAGTTTATGATAATACATCCAAACAGAAACTTAAATAATATCGTAGAAAAACAAAAAGTAGCATGCGCAAAGCTCTACGCTTTTTTGAATCTAAAATTCTAAGCTAGTATCTTGGGAAAAATCCAAAGTCATTCTGGTCCTATGTAAGGAAAATACAGGGTAAACGTCCAACTGTACATCCTTTGAAGACGAAAAATGTTCTACAGACAGCGGGAAAAAGTCAAATACTTTAAACAAGTTTTACCAGAGCGTCTACAGTAAGAACACAAACGCACCAAACGATCCTCCACACCCACCCAGGGAACACATGAGCGAAAAACATTGCCCAAAAAGGGAATAGAACATCTGCTCCGTAGTAAAAAGTAAACAAAGCACCTGGTCCGGAAGAAATACCTGCTAGAATATTAAAGGAATTAGCCGAAGACATTGCCCCGTTTTCCTTAAATCGATAGAAGATGGCTCAGTACCTCGCGACTGGAAGCTAGCCCATATAACTCACATTTATAAAGGCGGGGATAGGGATAAACCAACCAATTACCGACCCATTTCTTTCACATCGATCTCCTGTAAAATATTACAACATATTATTGTCAGTAACATAATGAGGTTTCTTGATAGTAGGAAAATACTAAGCCAAAACCAGCACGGATTTAGGAAGAGCAGATCTTGCGAAACACGATTAGGTCTTTTCATTTACGACATACTTAGATCGGGAGAAAACAACTCACAAGTCGATTCCTTGATTTCAAAAAAGCCTTTGATAAATTTCCACTCAATAAATTGTTACACAAACTTAAATGTTATAGAATCAATGAGAAAATTATTAATTGGATTAGAGACTTCTTGTCAAATTGCAAACAAATAGTATTCATCGATGGGTTGTGCTCAACGTATAGAGATATAACTTCGGGCGGTCCCCGAGGGAAGTGCAAGAGTGCCTCATCTGTTCTTAATATACATTAATGACTTTGGCGCACACGTCTGTAGTAATTTAAGACTATTTGCTGCCGACACGGTGGTGTACAGAGAAATAAGGAGCCAACTAGATCGCGAGCTATTCTCTAGAGACTTAGAAACAACCTCGGATTGGAGCGAGAAATGTAAGGAAATGCAAGGTGCTGTAATGATGTGACATCTCTTAACTTTCATTCTTTTATCTGCGTGCCTGTCTTACCACTTTTTTTAGTTTTTTTATGATTTTGTTTTAGTACTCCGAAGCCGTATTCTTTTTCAAATTTTTATGGGAACACACTTTATTTGCCCTTCAAGAATTATTTCATTGAATGGTTCCCATAACTTCTCCGTTTTACGGTCGCTCCACTATCTGCCACTTCCGGAAATCTGCCCTTTACAAATTCCTGAAATCCTTCTTTATATGTCCGGGCACATTGCCATATTTTCTTTTCATTCCCCATATCTCTCTTTGTTGATCTATACCACTCCACACACTGCTGCGTGACCACTTATTCCCGGAAAAACATCTACAAGGCTACTATACTGTATTCTAATAAAAGGATTTGGAAATTTAACAAGATAAACATCGAGTGTTTTTTCTCCCCTAGCGGGCTTATGTACTACCTGGGTAAACAGTAGAAAACTATGAGAGACATTCAAGCCCTAGATGGAGAAAAATCCATCTAGGTACGAATCGAACCTACGACCCTTATGTTGGCTATTATATATATGTTTACATATATATATATATATATATATACACACACAAACACACATTCAAACACGAAATCCTGCCACACGGCGAACAAAATTAATATATATTTTTTTATATGCAAACAATGATTTGAATTTTTAAAACACAGAGACACAAAAGAAGGACACTCACATATGTAGTTTTGATGTTTCGACGGCACGGCTGTCATCATAATCAGCTTCTGATGATGAGCAATGCTTGCAACCCCTTGGCTGACTGAGCAACTAATGCTTGGTCATCAGCAAACCTAACCGATTTTACGAATTCCCCTTCGACTTTCATTCCCACCTACAATTCTTCCCATGCCTCTTTAATCATTTCCTCCACATGTACGTTGCACAGCACCGGTGACAATGGGCAACCCTGCCTTACCCCTCTTCCTAACTCTGCCCATCCGGACTCTCCGTTCCCCACTCGCACCTGAGCAGTCTGGGACATGTACAGGTTGCTGATCAGTCTCCTGTCCCTCCAATCCATTCCTATTTTCTGCCATACACGCATTATTTTTTCCCAATTCACTCTATCCAAAGCTTTTTCGATATCTACGAAACAGGCAAATACGTCCTGATTGTATTCTATATTCCTTTCGATTAGTGATCTCATTACTGCAATGGCATCCCGCGTACCTCTTCCTTTCCTAAACCCAAACTGATCATCCCCTAAGTAATCATTTGCCTTACTTCCTATCCTTTTGTTGATGATCCTAAGAATAACTTGAGCTGCGTGGTATATCAAACTTATTGTTCTGTAATCCTTAAATGATGTAGCCTTTGCCTTTTTTGGAATAGGAACTAACACTGATCTCACAAAATCTTCCGGCCAGATTCCTTCCTCATAGATACTACGAATCAGTCCATATAGGGCCTTCTTCCCGCATTCTCCTAAACATTTCAACAGTTCCACAGGAATGTTGTCGACCCCCACGGCCTTATTTGCTTCCATCTCCTCTAATGCTCTTTCTATTTCATCGTCAAGTATGCCTGGACCTAAGCTATCCTCTTCTACGTCTTGTTCCTTTTCTTTGTCTAACCTAGTCGGTCTAAGTTCTTTACCATATAGTGTTCCTATATATTCCTTCCATCTGTCTTGGATTTTTCCTGGTTCAACTATTTTCAAAACTGCATATGTAAATGCTTTTACATAAATTATATATGTATGTATACATAAGCTGTATATACACACATATTTAAACACGATAATCCCGCCATATGGCGAACATACACCTGTATACTCATTCACAAGGATTTATGTACAAGAATAAGGGATAGGAACACAAAAGAGGTGGGGAAGGCGGAATCAAGCAGATCACAAGTGAAAAAATATTTCCTTGACCGGGACTTGAGCCACGGACCTTTAGACTTGCCTGACCGATGCTCTATTTGAATATGTGTTTATATATATATATATATATATATAAACACTGATTTAGATTTTTAAAACACGAATGCACAAAGAAAGGACACTCACATGTGTAGTTTTGACGTTTCGATGGCACGACGGTCGTCATCTGAATGACGTTCTCGGGAAAGAGCGGAGAGGACATGTCCGGGGGAAGGGTGAGGGTAGGAAAGGCAAGGGACGAATAGGAAACGGACTAGGGGGTGAGAGGGGATATGTTGGTGGCTATTGGATGGATTCAGTGGGCTTCATCCCGGGAGGTTTAAAAGACTAGAGCACCAAGATATGCGCCACCTCTATGCTACTTGCAGATTTGGGAAGGGTTTCAATCACCGAAACAGAGAAGCAGTCATCAAAAATTGGTTGTGGAAAGTAGTGTGAGTAGGGATGGGATAATTAAGGAAGGTGGGAAATTTGGTGGAATAGCGATGATTATTCATGCGGAGGGAAAGGGTGGTGGTGTAATCACCCACGTAGAAGGCAGGGCAGAAGTTAAGAAGAGGCGTTATGTGTGTTGGAGATGCAGGTGGTTTTGGGTTGTGAATTAGTTGTAGGGGAGGTGTCGGCTCTTAGAAGATGGCAGAATTTGAAGCGTGAGCGGTTGCATGGTGCGGACAGGGGTGAAGAAGACAGGGGTGCCCGCAGGTGGTTTTGTTGACTTGAAGTTACGCAAGTTTGACGGGCAGTTTAATGAAACGGAGGGACAAAATATTGTGAAGATTTCCTCTATAAGGTGATAATACCACTGGTTTAACGAGTGTGAGAAGTAAAAACACGAAGCAATGACTCGCATGACTCCCTATCCTTACCTCATGCTTTGAAGCTACAGTTTTTCAGCCCATGGATGGAAGATTGAAATCCCCTCCGATTATAATTCTCCTATTGTGTAAATGGGAATTCAACCTAGCGACCTTACTTTCTAGTTCTAAAATTGATGTTTCTCCGGAATCGGGAAGTCTGCAGTAGGCACATATGTAGACGCTTCTCGATCTAGGGATTTTTTGGAGCACCAAACGCTTTGTCCCTATGTCCTTATCAGGGAAAGACTCACTTCTGCTTTTGTGAATAACTTTAACAGCTGTCAACACTCCTTCTGCATTTCTACTTTCTCTGTCCCTTCTGTAAATTCTACAGTCTTTTGGAAAAATCTCCTCGTCTACAAAATGTCTTGTGGTAACAGGCTCAAGGCTCTTGTAATGTTACAGGCGTCGGCACCTTGGATCATATGGTAAAAGTCAGCTATTTTGTTTTTCAAGCTTCGGTAGTTGTTTGCGACTTCGGGGATAGCTTCACCTTAATACAATTTTCTTTGATATTCTTTCCCGATGCTGATCACTCAAGGATCATTTCAAAGCAGCATTTTCAGAGTTTAGAGATCAATCGCCTTGACCGGGTTCCCGGTCTAAACCTATAAATCTAAACCTATTGATCTTTACACCCTATTTTACCTAATCTCTAGCCTACCAGTTATGCTAAACTCTCCTTACATGTTCCTGAATCCTATGTGCTACCTCTGAAATGCCAGAATCGTATAAATCAGCCCAGAGCGATCAAGAGGTTTCAATCACGATAAAAGGACGGTCTTCAGTTCAATAAATGAAATGAAAAAATTACTCCTTTCCATTTTGAATAACTTAAATTTGATTCAAAGCCGTACTACGCCGGGAACGTCACAAGGAATTATATCCACTTGGAGGATGTCATGGTAGTTTTAATGTAGAAACACAGAAGTGTAAGAAGACGCAAGAAGGCACCAAGAAGAAGGAGACTACGCAGATCTAGCATGCTGAGATATCAGAGCACACTAGGAGCACGAAACCATGCATGCAGGCTAAAGAAAGGCTTAAGTATTTAAGTATCCCTTATTTTGCATGGTGTCACACTTAATCGGGATCGAAGTTTTTTTTATTTTTAACCGTAAACATTGGATTAACATGAAAAATATTTACCGAAAGAATGCATAGAAAATTAATGTAATCTGCGCATAGATTAGACCTAAAGATCTATTTTTCATTTTATTTGCAGCCCTTGAGTCAGTCAGTCTGGTTCTTGAGACCAGGATGAGACTCCCACACTCAACTTTTATGGCGAGACGGAGAAATTATGAGTAAATTCACACGTGGGGGAGTCTTTAAGGAACACCAGAATTTGTGGAATGCTACGAGTCGAAGGTAGGGGAGGGGGGGCTGTTTGAGGAGGGCGAGGAGGAGGGCGAGAACGTCGGTAGCAATGGGGGTTGATTCGCGACGATGGACCCCGTGGCCGACCGTCTGCCCCCTTGTTTGGTCACGGAACCCCGCTGCAAGGGACGCATCGGCGGGGATGATCAGACGGCGCTGGAAGGGGCGGGAGGCGACGCAGACGATTCGGGGCGCTGCATCGATCGCCATTCGCTCCCTCTCTCTCTCTCTCTCTCTGGGTTTTCACGGCCAGGGCATATACACCCTCACTTGCTCACCACAGTGCTCCTCTTGAGCTTTTGCGTGACTCCTTACTTGAGCAGCACTCACCCCCGGGGATTCGCGCCCCAAATGTCGCCGCCATTTGTCTCTTGATTACGTTTCCATGAAACGTAGTCGACGGGACTCCAGAGAATACATTTTACAATAATTTAGCCATTACATGTCAATGCAGTTATCAGGAAATTTTTCTTGTAAAACAAATCATTGTGGCTCCAAGGGGTCCGCAGCTTAACGTCCCGTCCGACGGACGGCGTACTCACTCAAAGTGATATCCACAAATCACCCAAGTAGGGATCGGGATAGCACTAAAAAAATCTGCCACCCTCGGGATTCGAAACCGGACCCTCACAGTGGGAAGACTGTACGTTATCCAACGCACCTTCCCGATCTCTATTTTATTGAACTGCCGAAAATTTTCAGGTTTATGTTTTCATTCAAACAACAGACCTCGACGAATTATTTGTATAAACACGAGTCAACTTAAGCAAAGAAAAGATTCCTGTCATGTGAATGAACGGGAGTCTGCGATCGCGGTAGGGAATGAGTGACGGATATTTAAGGAGGGTGCGAAGGTACTTGAGTGGTGCTAAGTTGTGCAGTGGCACCACCTGAGTCAGTGCGGCGACGGGAAATTCCGAAAGGCATCCAAACCAATTCTTTTCCTGGCGATAACCAGTACTTTTTGAATTTTAAGAATATTGTTTTTCATTCATCTACAACAACCACCTGCCTTTATGTAGTCGCTACAGTTGATGGAGAGTGCTTGATAGAGATTAGTTAAAAATATCATATTTCCGTATCGTATACCGTATTACCGTAAAGCAGATCTGGGGATCCAGCGGTAATCGAGGTGTAGAAGCCAAGAAGGAGTCACGAGCAGGAGAAAATTCTGACAGCGTAAGGTCCAATTACCAGGAATGCTCCTGAAAGAAACCGAGGGATTTTAATGGGGGACAACCATGCAGTGCTAAACATTGAAAATAGGTGGAAATGAGGTCCGCGCGACCTTTTTTGCGGCAATGAAAGTGAAAGAAAGGTGTGGATAACTCGAAAAAGGAATTAAGAAATCTTCGTAAGAAATGAAATGGACGATAAATAGGAAATTGGTTTGGAAGTAATTGAATGCAGAACATATGAATAGGAAGATTTGCTGATGCAAGAAAATATAAAAACGTGACCAGTAAATAAGAGAAAAATGAAAAACAAAGAACTAAAAGATAAAATGGGGACGAAACTAAATGAGCAAAAGAAATGTTGTGGAAGATGCGATACGATGGCCTAGGGACTAAGAGAGAGGAGGTGAAATAAACGCCAAAATAGCGAAAGAACAGCCAGAATGTCAGATAGGATATTCCATTTGCACTAATAGAAATTTTACGGTAAAATATGATTCAAAGAAGAAGAGTTTCTGGCAAGACGGAAATATTGTGATACATATACTTTAATTATATCAATATATTTTCATAAATATGATGATAAATATATATATATATATATATATATAACCAGATAGTTTGTGTATAGGAAGGGTCTATGATAGTAACGAGCATACCATAGGTTCAGGAATAATTTTATAATATTATATCAATTATATTAATATATTATCATAAAATAATGATGAATATAATTGACCAAATAGTTTGCATATAGGAAGGATCTATGATACTTACGAACACAGCTTAGGTTGAGAAATAATTGACTGCGAGGTAGAAAAAACATGAAAGGAAATAAAATAAAACAAGACATATGAGAATATATGTAATCCTTACACAACTACCCTACCAATTAAGAAAACGGAGAAGAAAGATTTCATGTTCTAATTGGTAGTATTTATGTGAAAAGAATTTGACCGGCAGCCTTAGTTAGATCTACACTGACACACATTCCGAAAAAGGGAAAAGCGACAGTATTAGAGGACCGTATACGTTTGATTTCACTCGTTGCAAAGGGTTCTTTAATTAGGGTCCCTAAAAGAAAATGGAAAGAAACCAAATGAGTACTCAAAAGAAGATCGGTTTGGACATGAAAAAGAAAATCACTTTGGACATGAAAAAGAAAATCATTTTGGGCAGAGAAAAAAGATCCGGCCCGGATTGTGGAACAAAAAAGTGGAGTTTAGACGTCCTAAGTATTTAGACAATGATATTCCAGTGCCATTTAATCTTTTCAATCTGGACAGAATGGTAAAATATGCATGAGAAAGACTGGAAATTGAAGTGAAATAAGGAATTCTAAAAAAATCATATTTGAGAATGATCAAGCGTTGTTTAGTCAGTCAGCCGAAATATGCAATCACTACCAAGCACATTGCAGAATCATTGTGATGGGTTCATATATGTGATCATAATCTTTCGCGAAAAGACTAACTTAATAAGATTTTCAATAGATAGGAAAGCTACAAAAAAAATTAAAGTCTGTCGGATATAAATTAAAACGGGTAGGAAAGTCCAGCTTTTTTGATAGCGTTTTGGAGGAAGATGGACAGAGTAGCAGGGACACGAAAAGACAAATTGTTATGTGAAGATACTTCTCCAAAGACGATGGATTTGATGACAGGCACCTTATGTAAAGATATAAAGGAAATAACAGTGAAAAACCTTAAATGATTTGGAACGGATCGGGATCTTGACAGTTAAAGCTAGACGATAAGCAAAGGCTGGGCTTTTGAGAAGTGGGTTCGGTGAAGAATGAAAAAACTAAAATTGGCATAAAGACAGAAAAACCATAAAGTTCTAAGAATGACTGGAGAAGATACACCTCTGTTGGGAGAAATTAAAAAAAGACAGAATGGTGGATCTAGAAGATGGTGAGAGGTATAGAGCTTCTGAAAGCGGTAATTAAGGTTAGAAATAAGGTTGGAATAGAAGAAAAAGAGATTAATTGAAGGAGAGAAAAGGAATTGCGGGTTAAATTAAGGGGAATGGAAATGTATTCGAGCTAAAGAACGAGGTGATGTAATGTTTAGCATGGGTTTAATGTATTTTCATGCCCATGCGAGGTTAGCACTACAGTTCTGTGTATTTCCAGGACTCATCATATTTTACCCTAATATTGTGGAATACCAACAGTAATATTATACTGGCATTTTACATCACGCAGAATTGAATCACCAATTTCATGGTGCTTGTGCATCCATGTATGTATGTATGTATATATATATATATACATATATATATATATAAAATTAAATATGGCTCTCTCCTAGGCATCCATGGATAGGATAGACGCTGAAGGGGGAAACCATAGGTATCGGAAGACACCGCTCTTCTCACCATATCATACGATTAGCTGAGCTGTATTTGGTGATGCGGTGAGCAATAACAACCGTCCCCCGCGCCGGGTGACTGCATTGCGGGTCAAACGTTAGGGTAGGAGCGAAACGCGCAAGCGGAGCCTTCTCCTTCCCACGGGACCTCCCTCGGTCCCCTCGATCCGATTCACAGGAAGAGAAGGCTTTGATGATCTGGAGAGCGGGCCTTGTTGGCAGCATCTGGGATTTCCCTCCAGGTGACCTGGAATTCAAGGCGTCCATCTGCTCTCTCCTTGGAACATCACTGCACGGATGCGTCAACTCGCGAGGATGAAGGCAGTGGAGTCGGAGGGAGGTACCCTCCGACTCCACTGCCTTCCGTGGGAGAGGTAGCTTTTCACAAACTCCATCCGCTTTCGAGATGACCTCTGAATGGGTCTGACGTCAAAGTTCCCAATGGATGGTCCTGCCCTCGTCATTTCTTGATGATCGGAGTCTTCCATTCATTCAAACAACCCCTTCAAGAATATTTGTTTTTATCTGTGTTTTATTGTGCTGTCCAAAAGTTATATTGCTCTCGTGAGTACTACCTTATCTTATATATATATAGAGAGAGAGAGAGATTCTATCCCAAAAATGAATAGAACGATTTCTCTCACCAAAAAGGACGAGTAGAGTGGGACGATTTGTGAGAATAAAGATGGAAAAAAGTCTTGGAAAAGCAACGCGATCCGCATCAAATGTCTGCGTGCTGTTATAGTGGTTAGATCGCTGCCAGAATGGACCCCTATCGGATGGAGAAAATCGAGTCCGGTTGGTTAAGGATGCTTGCGGAGATGAAGTAATGTCCCGAGGATAGAGGTTGACGACGAAGAACGCCTTGGAGGTCAGTCAACTACAGAATGGGACGAAAATGAGCAAAATGTGAGAGACCCGCTCACGACGCCTGAGTATCAGAATAATATCAGAAAAGTGGAATATCCGAAAGACCACAAGGCTTGGCACTCTTACAGCCGATTTAGCCATGAAAAAAGTGTGTCGAGATGGTCTCCGAGGTGCTGCTGGAAGATCCGAAGGCCTCTCGTTTGACAGTCTGCTTGATCTCCTAGACATCTGTGAAAGTGACCCGAATATTTTAGATAACGTGCTTACTGATATTTGATCCCAAGAAGAAAAGGGAGCATGAAAGGCAATTATTTTAAACGCTGGATACCCTCAAAGAGGCCGTGGCGAGGATAAATACATACAGTATATACATGTATATATATATATATATATATATATATATATATATGTATACACACACACATATATATATATATACATACATACATTCAGTCAAACACGAAATCCCGCCAAACGGCGAAAAAATATTAATTCACATAGAAATAGATATGAAGAAAAGGGATAGGAAAACATATGAAGGACGAACAGAGGAGAGGTGGGGAAGGCGGAATCAAGCAGACCACGAGTGTAAAAATATTTCCTCGACAGGGACTTGAACACCGGATCTCTCCACTTGCCGGGCGGATGCTCTAATCATTTGGGCTGTCGAGAAAACCTAATTCACTCTGAGATCTGCGATGTTTTAAAGCGCCCAAGCGCAAGTCAAGAGAGACGGGCCACATTGGCCAAATACACATTCAAACATGAAATCCCGCCATACGGCGAACAAATATTATTTCACATGGAAATAGATATAAGGAAATGGGATAGGAAAACTCATGAAAGAAGAACACAGGATGAAAAAAATATACCACTATCCGGAATGAAACAAACCCACACCTATTTACTTTAACCCTCCATAATTAGTGATCGATTTTTTTCATGCGGGATAGTGGGATACTTTGTTCATCTGCATATATTTTGTCATTCTTTGCCTGGGTTTTGACTTGTTAAGTCCTGATGATGACTTTGTGAGTTGACATCTGGGACGTGGATGTTGTAATATATGTGGATGAATTATTTGTTTTCTGTATCGCTTGGAACTATTTCCACATCCTCCCTCTCATTCCTATCCCATCTCTGCTCCCCTCTGGCCTCCTTTCTCCCTTTCTTTCTCCACAAACCCTTCTTTCAACCCTCCCCCACCACCTGTTCTCCCCTTCCCTCGTCCCCCTCTCTCTCTGTCCCACATACCTTTTGCCAGTCAGCCCTAACTAATCTTCCGAGGAAAACGGAGCTCGATGCCTTCGAAATTATCAATAAATAACGTGTGGGTGTTCCTTTTACGTGTTCTCATGTTGTGTGTTGCTGTCTAAGTTTTTTTATTTAACACTGCCGTGTTACTTCGAAGAAATCATCTATATATATATATATATATATATATATATATATATATATATATATCTTCGAAAAGGAACGCTCTTTAGCGACGAAACTATCTGGGGTCAATAGGATTTAGCCTCAATTAAGGTTTTTTAAGAATCAGAGAAATCTGCAAGGTTTGTTAATGGTTGCAAAGAGTGGCGGGTATGTTGATGGAATTATTTTGGTAATCTCTTGATTCTCAAATATAGCAGGAAAGGCAGATGCTTTAGATTGTTATAAAATGCCGTATTTCTCTGCAGCACAGAATTATTATTAAAATTTAAAAGGTATGTCCCATTAGCTGTTTTCAATTCAGTAGTGACGTTTTAGGGTCCTCTTATATATTGTCTGTAGCCATATTCAAATGACCTTATGGCAATATTTTATACGCTAGGTTCTTAAAGATACGATTTTATAATTAATAAACGTTCAAGAGGAATTATTAATGATGGATATTTTCAGCGTACGTTTTATTCCGTTCCATATGGTTTTAATTTTGTGCATCGGAAGAAACACTTTGATATGAGATTGGATGTATTACAAGTGGTTGAAGAATGCATTAGGCGCAGTATTTCAAAGGTTGTTTTTTTATTTGGTAACTATTATTTGTGCAAATTTTAATCCTGAATATCCTTGCCTGACTTGGATTCATCCCCTGCCACACACTCTGGCGGTTGCTCTCAGCGTGTGGATGTAGAAATTCGGCGAGAACAGGTTGAAAACACTTTGGAAGAAGGAATTCAATGAGTTAGCATTTTCTGAATAGCTAGTTACTCATTATTGAAAAAACTGTGCAATGCTCCTCACTTGATAAAGCACTTGACCGGTTTCGGTGTCCCCACATCATTATCTTAAGTGCCCCTGGTAACATTCACTGTTGTTTACATTACAGGCACTTGAGATGAAAGGATAGTGTAGGTGGGGAAGGGAGGGATTGGTATCGTTGGGGGGGGGGGGCGTTGAGGAGACATGGAGAGGGCATGAAGTAAAATGAAGGTCAACTTTCAGGAATCCATTGAGGGGAGTGGCGCAAGGCTATAGAGAAGGCGGATGGAAAGTGAGAGGGAGAACTTAAAAAGTGCTGATTGCTTTTGCGGATAAGTGATATTTAGCAGTTTTTGTTTTAAATAGTCAAATATGATTAGAAATGTTTTACTTAAATTTAAAAAGTCCAGTTTTCTTCTTTTGTTCAAACATTTAAATGGGATTTGGTGTTGCATGCATTTGTTAGTTTTCAATGCGGTTTTTCTTTTTTCCCTATTTTGGGTGGTGACCTAACACCCCCCGCCACACGCCCTTGCGGCGGCTTGCGGGTTATTATATAGATGTAGGAAGTCTGCGATAAGACCAGATACATTCATTTCTTCCAGCAAATGTTAGCGAAAACAGAATTATTCCCCTGATATCGAACATTTAAATGGTCTGAAGTCCAGACTTCCCAGGTCTGCATAAAAAGTATCGGGACAGTTTTGAAAAAATATATTTTTTTCAGATATTGCTAAAATACCTCAAAATTCTTCAAAGTACAGGCTTTTGGCGTTGACACACTTTTCCAGTGGCTTATCCATGACTCGAAGGCTCCCTGTCCTTAAGGGTACGCGTGCAAGCTTCTTTGACGGTTTGACTTAGGGTCCCATAGGACTTAGGGTCTCCCTTTGAGGAGGGATTGCACTTTAGGAAATAGGAACTTGCCTGCTGGTGCCAAGTTGGGATTGTAAAGGGGTTAGGGAATCATCACGATGTATCTGTAGAAGGCATTCGCAAGGAGACACTCGACTCTTGGTCGTCCGTCATAATCGGGAGGAGTTTAGCGCAGATTTATCGCATCGCCGAATATTCAGTGATAATGGTGTCATCTTATCGATGCAAATACGATTTGCGATCACATTTAATCGACGCTCTGCATTCAGCACCTTACGCACAAATTGCACGGTGTCATCTGTTCTTGACGTCGACGGCCGTCCAGCGCGGGGCTCATCCTTCACACTCCCTTGGTCGTCTTTGAAGAGAAATTTCCACTTAAAAATTGCAGTTTGTGACTAGCTTTCATCTTAAAACACTTGGCAAATGTCTACCATCTTCGTACCCGATTTTCCCAGTCCAACACAAAATTTGATGGCGTACGGCTGTTCAATCGTCCGCTGCATTTTGCCCTTCCATCAAGTCACTCGACAGGGGTCCAATAAAAACACGATCTAGACTAAACAAACGCTCGCAGGTGATTTGTGCTTGGTGTTTGTTAAAGGCCAGATCGCCCCACCGAGCTTGCGCGGTGCGACCGCGCTACAACCGGCGGTCATGTCAGCAAAAAATTGTTCCCGATTCTTTTTATACAAACCTTTTAAATCTTCCTATCAGTCTCAAAAGTGTAAACAAATTAGCAGTTTGACATCTAAATGAATACAAATAAATTTATTTCAATTATTATACACGAGTATTTTCATGGAATCACGCACAAGTTTGCGTATGATCAATGAAATATAAAAATTGGCGATAAAAAGTATCGTTTGGGGTTCTTCTTTCTGTCAATGTTTTATGAGAATTAATGGACAAACGGAAGATCATAGTTTTATTTGGTTTAGCTGATAATATCAGCGAAAGATGAAGTGAGTCGACACGAAACTTTTTCACGGTGCTGAGACGAAAACCCTTCTATGAGTTTATCAATTTGATCAGATTAGGGGATGATAGGATAGGAAGGGATAGGAAATAGATCAAATGGGATCTATTTCCTATCCCTTCGGCCGTTAACGCTAATTAATATACCTAGTGACCACCATACCTATTCATTTACTGCAATTTGATTTCATATTTATGCGGCCAACACTCCTATACATCTACAGATACATTTACATATACTGTATTCAATAATATGTTCATAGTCTTAGATTGTTTTTAGCTCGAATTTGTGAAAGTTCATGTTAATTAAATGAAGAACACAATGTATTTTTCCATGAACAGTGGAAAAATAGTTTCTTCATTACATGAGTATGTTCATTATTTGGAAAAAAAATTACATATCATTTGGTAACTAACCATTTAATAAAGTTTCAGTTTTGATATTACGTACCTGGTATTGAATCATCCTCTACCGCACACACTCTAAGGGTGGCTTTCGAGAAATCTTAAAGAAATTTAAAATGCCTCCTGCTGAATGGGACACCGCACAAATGTCGCTGAGAGATAGTGAGAGGAGGGAAATACAGGGCAGGAGGGTGTGAAGGGGCTGCCATTTTCTCTCTCTGAAGCAGTCCTCATATAGCCATCCTCACCGAGTTTCCTTCGCCTTTCCCAAAACACTGTGTTTTTGCGACCAATTCCAGTGAGACTTGGCGCCACGCCATGGGGTCGTCCATGGTCTGGGGAGCGTATATTTCAGGAAACGCGTGAAAATTTGATTTTTTCGACTGCTTTCAGTGACTTTATGCTTGATTTAATTGTTTTCGTTTTTAAACAAAGAAGTGATTCATATTAATTGATTTTTATTTTGATTTCCAAAGTACGAGGATAGGCTGAAATGTAATGCACACATGCTTTTAGACCACATACAAAAACAATTAGCAAAATCAAGCAAAAAGTAAAATTCTCAAGCTTCAAAATCATATATTTATTTTTCAACAGAGTCACCGTTAAGGCTAACACTGACTTGTGTAAACTAAAAGTGAAAAGTTTTTCCATTCATTCACCGAAAAATTCTTCCGACTTTTCTCGTATTCAGGACTTGACAGTTGCCTTCACCTCATCGTCCGAGGTATAATGATTACACTTGAGCTGTCTCTTGAGTTGAGGTAAAAATAAAAATCGCAAGGCGCAAGATCGGGGGGGTAAGGAGGGTGTGGAATTAGTTCACATTTCAGGTTTCGCAGAGCCTCTCCAGTTGCGTGCTAGATGTGTGGACGAGCGTTGTAAATTGTTCAATTATGAAGCCGACACGTTCCTTGGACATTCCGATATGGTTTGTGATACGCTTTTGAGTAATTCACCGGTCATTTTGAATCAAATCTTCGACAAGTTTGCGATGTTTATCGTCTTTGACATTGATCGGACGTCAGCTGGGTGTATCATCAACAATTTTGGTTTTTCCAACCTCGCAACCACGTAATTTTACTATCCACCGATTTACAGTAGACTGATCAATAGCACTGTCACCATAAACAGCCTTTAAATGAAAATGAATCTCAGTAGGAGTCAACAGTTAAAAAATTCGATAGGTATTGCTTAACTTGCGTTGACATAGCAATAGAACACGTCTCCATACTTCCGCTTCTCAAAATATACTCGAATAATGAAACGACCTCAAACCTGCGCATGCGTGTGGAGGGGGAACGTTACTTTCACCTGTCACGAGGAGTGCATCTGAAGGTCATTTTGTTTGTGGTCTACAAGCATGTTTGTATTAGTTTTCAGCCTGTCCTCGTATTTCCCATTAATATGAAACCACGATAGCGAGTAACTCTCTCTGTTCATGGACCTAAGGTAAAAAATGGTAATGCCAGGTAATCAATGGAAATTAATGTCGTCCGCCCATGAAATTGGAATCTTGCTTATTTTTGAACATAAAGACAATTTTTCCGCGGCTTGAGGGTCTGCTCGGCTTAGTAGACCTTATCGCTTATGTGACGTTTGACGCCTGTCTCTTACATTTCGTATCATCTCTCTACCACATCACCATAACTCTACCTAAGTTTACTTGCAAATACAAGGGATTCGTGTGCTTTTTCTCAAACGAATCCCGAAGATGGCTCATAGCGGAAGAGTCAAATCATCTAAAAGAGTTCAAAGACATCAGTCCATTCCATGCGAACTTCCAATTTTTTTGTAGTTGCCTTCTAATGCGAGTAACAATCTTGTTATTTGGGTTTGAAATTCTCGCTTTTCATCGAGCAAAAATTCTTGTAACAATCTGAGCTTACTTTGTTGACACAGGTCAATTTATGACGCACAAAACATTATTGCATAAACCTTAACAGGGGAATAAATTCTATAGAGCACATTATGCAAAAACCCTAGTAGCTTCCTTAAGTTCAGTGACATTCATTTGGGCCATAAGCAATTCCAAACTTATCTACATAAATACTCCGCATTCCACCTAAAAGGTGTAGGGTATGGGGTGCAGGCTTGAGTTGATGGGCAAGGGGCAGGATAAAGCGGGAGAGGAAGGGAGTAGGGGAAAAATGTTCACTTAATAAAACCTCAAAAAACGTGCAAATGCATAAAAATGCTGGCGGAGAACTTGATTCAAAACAATTTTCATTCAGTGAAATTATTTTCTGTGCGACAAAGGAGGGACTATAAATGAACCGTAACAAAGAGAGCAATATGCAGAATTGGAAATTAAGAGGGAGGAAGTTCCATTAAATCATGGGCATGCAACTCATTGTTCCCGCCCCTAAAGACACGCGCAGAAGTGGTGACATTCCGTTGGCAGCGGACGGCGTAAGGCATCACCTCCCCAACAAAGAGAGAGGCGAGGGATTGGAAGGGGTAGCTTGAAACACACAACGAAAAAGGAAAGAAAATGTTTCAACGTGCACTCCATGGTTTTTTAAAGTACATTCTCTTTATTGATATTCTCTAGAATGATTCATATTGTTCGCGGTATTATATGAAGTAATACATTTTTATGGCCCATTTAAATTCAGAGTACAGCCGATGAGGATTTTCTAAAATAGCATGGTTACATTAGACGGAAGAAAATGAAACATTAATTAAATACTAATACTCAATGAGATCTCTCGTATGTCGAGCTGGGAAATCGTCTTTCATATGAGTAAATTGTATTTAGGTAAAACCTTATGCAAGGTGTTACCGGCGAACTTTAATGCTAACAATGTCTCAATAACACTATATTTTGGTATTATGAAAATGAAGAGAGATAAATTCAGTGTCGCGTATTTCGTCTCAACTTCAACTTTTAGAAACCAAAGATCGTGCATTGAATTAGTTATATTATGTATAAATAATGCGTAATAAAATATGTTGGAATCAAGAATCTCTGTAAGCACGCGGAGGGTGGCCAACACTTTCGCGTGTACGTAGTCTGTACAATAAATACGCAAATTGATGCAATCTGGCGCCCATGACGCGAACTATAGCGTCCCGCCCACTGACGGCGGTAGTTGCCTGAGACCCAACGAGGCTTCTGTGCCAGGTGGATCGTCGAGCTGCGCGTATGGTGTCAGTTATGTTAGTTTCTGTTCCCCTTGTTTATACTGTTTGCCGAAAATTGAAATTGACGAAATCACGTAGTAAAGACTCAACATCAAGTTTTTTGGTGAAGTGCGGTAAAAGTTATCACCAAATAACTGACTGTAATAATGCTCTGAAGAAAATATCCCTTTCAAGTGGATTAAGCGTTTTAAAGATGGCCTGCAAGACGCCACGGATGATTCAAGGTCGGAACTACCTTCAACCAACTGTATTGACGGCAACATTGATCGTGTGCGGTCCATTGTTTTTAGCGATCGTCTAAAAACTACCCGGATGATAGCCGATGAACTGAATTTAGGAAAATCAACAGTGCACACTATTTCAACCGATCATGATGGATGGATCTTTCACCATGACAATGCACCTGCACATTCAGCATGAATTGTTCGCCTGTTTCTGGCAAAAAATTCAATCACTATATCACCCACCTTATTCGCCAGATCTTGCTCCCTACGACTTTTTCCTATTCCCAAAATGCAAAGTGTGATGAGGGGACATCACTGGGAAAATAAGGGCACAATGAAGCAAGAAACGACGAGGAAACTAAAAATCCTAACGGCCGTGGATTTCCAAGGGTGCTTTAAACAGTGGAAAAGAAGATGGAATAAGTGCATAGCAACGAACGGAGAGTATTTGGAAGGGGAAAAAATCAGTTTAGACTAAATTTTGCAAACTTAAGTTTGTATGGTCTCAGTTCGCGTATTTATTGGACAGTCCTCGTACCTCTGTCCGGCGAAATTCGTAGGCACTAAATGTGAAGAAAATTGTCAACTATATATGAAGTATTGCTTCTTAACAGCTGAAGGGAACAAATTGTTTATCTGGAAAAGCAGGTTCCAGAGAAGGAAGGTAGGAAATGTGGCGGCAGGGGGAGGGGTCAGCCCTTCAACCCCTGCAAGCCCTTCGGCACCCTTGAGGAAACTATAGCACGCAAAACACATCATCCCTCTTGGAACTTTCTCTTAATGCCCCTTCCTCTAAGGGGATCCCAAGGCTCAATGGTGGCAAATTCCTTTATGGCAGCTCGGAAGCCTCCACGGAGCTGCTCACTGAGCAACCATGGGGGGAGAGAATTACGTCAGTTTAAAGCGAGATGAGTCACTTAGGAAGGCACAGAAATGCGAGCATTGGCGTCCAGGAAGAAGGAGACTTTGGAAGGGGGGGGGAAAGGGGTCGAGAGAGGGAAACAATGGGGGAGGTGGGGGTTGCCCTTGGTACTGGCGTAGAATGCCAAGTGATGCCGACAGGAAGCCACAGGCACTGGCCGCTGGACAATCGCCCAGGGTTTCATTCGGGGAAACCTCGGAAACAAATGCGTGGAGCCTCCTAGCTCTTCCACTTTGAAAGCAACGGAGCTCATCAAAATTCATCAAAGATCTCTGCTTGCAAGGCATCTCGAAACATTGTTACACTCTACTTTAGAGCGGAGAAATTGTATAACCAGCATTGAATTCCTAATACAAAATGAATTAATTCAGAGATTACGGGAATATTAGTGTGTGATGGCCCAGCCGCTCTCTCGTAAATAGTGGTTGTAACATACTTGCATATATTTCTGCTACTACATATGACAATTTATAGCTCTTAGGGCTCTCGCTTTGCATTGCATAAGGCTTCATTCTTATCCACAGAACAACTAGTTACCACATTGCTACTCTGTGAAATATTAACATTTATGACAACGAAACTTAATTATATTGGCTTATAGCTGCAATATTAAATGAGGGTGAAAGTAACGTAATTCAAACATGACAACAAAGCGGCTAGTAACTACCGACTAAAAAATTCGCTCCTCATATTTGAAGAATTCCCTATGACTTTAATAAATTACTTGCAAGTCATTGCAACGCCTCTGTTGATTTTATGCTGGAGCTGGAAGAGACAGAATTCAAGTGCAAATCACGTATGTTCTGAGTCGACGACGGCGTAAAATATAAAGGGATTTCAGTGGACCCAGAATTTATACGCAATACGCGCACGCCGGTAACCCAGAGACCTGTGTTAGCTCTTCTAAAATTTGCTTCTAATCAAGTGGAGGCGACTGCGATAATCAATCAAGAAATCATATAATGGGATTGGAAAAACAATGAACGATGTACCTTCGGGGAATCTTTGGTGAAAACATTTCTCGGCAGGCGTAAGAATAAATTTATCTTTCGAAGGAAAGAATAGAGATTTAAGAAACACTTTTATGTGCACAGGTCATCTATTACGCCATCGCCCTCCACTCGTGAGAAGAATTTCCTGCAAAATGAGGTAATGAGTTCAATGATTACGTCATCCAAAACTTGGACCCTTGCCTCCCAGACAGTCGACCTGGCGGCACAGATAGAGGCCCTGGACGACATATTAATATGAAATATAATCTTTCATTTAGACCAAAATTATGACTTCCACCATTATGATATATATTTAGTGTAGCCAGATTTCAAGAGTCAATAATGCCCATGGAGAAGATATAACCAATATTTTCATGCCTTAAACGATGGCGTCGGACCGCCTGGTATTCTTAAAGATCCATAAAAACTGTCCTTGTCAAACGATGGAATTTCATCAAACCAATCCTTCGCTACGTTGGATGCGGAACACATTTTGTAAAGTGATTTTGTCTACTGCAATGGAATATCGCCGTTCAGGGTTTCAATGTTCCGAGCGTCGTATCGGAACGAGAGCGGAGAATCGCGTCGGAGTGGTCTCCAGGCCGGAGGTGCTGCTCGATAATGAGAGCGAGGGGTGCTTTGCCTCTGCACCCCCGCCCCCCTCTTGCCCCTGCCGACCGATGACGTGAAATGTCCCGCGACGAATATTCCCACTCTGTGTGTGTCGAGGCCCGTCCACCGCCAGCACCCCAATGCGGTCTCGCCAGAGGTATTACTTTTTTTAATTAGAATTTTTTTCCCCACTCCCACGGAGAGACTGGATTTTTGCTAGTCCGTCCTGTTTATATGAGGCTCTCTTGTCATAGCGCCGATTTGTAATTCCGAAGAGAAAAACAAGGGCGTATATTAGCCGTGAACAAACACATCACGTTCACGAGCGTTCGTGATTTCGTTTGAGCGGATAAATATTTCCCCAAAACCGTGACCATTCCCTCGACATATTTTATAATTTTCATTTTACACAACTTTTTGAACGCGCGCTTTTAAAAATATGAGTATTTTCTAAATTGAATGGTACTTGGTAAGAACTTAAGCACCGATTTACAGTAGACTGATCAATAGCATTGTTACCATAAACAGCCTTTAAATGACGATGAATCTCAGAAGGAGTAACTTTTCCACCAGTTAAAAATTCGATAACAGCACATTGTTTAACTTGCGTTAAGATAGCATTAAAACACGTCTTCATACTGCCGCTTCTCAAAATACACTCGAATAATGAAACGACCTCAAACCTGGGCATGCGTGTGGAGGGGGAACGTTACTTTACCTGTCACCAGGAGTGCTTCTGAAGGTCATTTTGTTTGTGGTTTACAAACATGTTTGCATTATTTTTTAGCCTACCCTCTTATTACAGGGAAAATGCGTCACTTTTCCTAGACACGTTTTGTTAATACTTGTTAACACATTATCCTGCTTACCAAGTTAGTCAGTGGGTTTATTGATTTTTTCCATGATTATTCACCCAAGTAATATATTTCAAGCTTCTTAGCTTGAATAGTCTTAGCTTAGCTTGAAGAGTGTTAAATGCTCTACAAAGAATTTATTTTGCTCCTAAATTCCCGTACCGAGCAAAGCAACTGATTTTTACACTTTGAAACGTTTGCATTGTAATGCATTGTAGCATACTCAGTGATAAGTTAATACTTCGAAATTTTTTGTAGTTTCCTTGAACTTGTTGCCCATCATTGGAATATTATTACAATTTTATTTACATTACCATCCCAAGAAATTTAAAAAAGACTCGAGAGAGAATCTCCCACCACCAGAGTTGTTCATCCAAAGGACGTACGAGAGAATAGCCACCTTGGCCAGGTGCAGGTGTCTGTTCAAGGTGGTTACCATACCAAAACATGGTCTGCAAACGGGTCCTATTGAAGAATTACCGATTAATTCATAGGAAATTGGATCGATGCTGGTCCCTTTATACTGCTTTCCTTTGTGAGACGAGCACTTCTTTCTCAATAGAGCTCCTTGTGTACTTCACCCCTGCTCTCATTTCAAAAATCCCTCCAGCTGAAAAAACCCCTCTCCTTTCTTTACAATGGGATACACTGAGGGCAAACAAAAACAAATGTTGCTCGAAATGTATATTTGGTGTTATCATTGCGATGCCATCCTAGGATCTAGTACTACTAGGATAAGGCAGGCTTTTTGATAGACACAAATATTAAATAAATATAGTATTTTAAGACCCCTAAGACCATCTCCAGTACTTCCTTATTTGTTTTCCTTTCGGTCCATTTCAACTTCTCCATTCTTCTCCACACCCACATTTCAAAAGCCTCCAATCTACGTCTATCCTCCTGCTTCAGCGACCACGTTTCCGCGCAGTACATAGCTAAGCTCCATATAAAAGTTTTTATGAGTTTTTTCTTTACCTTCCTAGTCATCGTCCCCATCATTAACTCCCTCCTTATAAAAGCCTCTTTGCCCAGCGCAATTCTTCTCCTTACGTCCCTACTACTTTGACCATTTGGTCCAAAACACTTCCGAGATACGTAAACTGTTCTACCTGCTCTATTTTCCCCTCCTATTTTAATGCATAGCTTACCCCTTTTCATTCTGGAAAATCGCATAACTTTTGTTTAATTAATATTGATTCTCATCCCAAATTTAACCCACTGAATCTCCAATTTACTCAACAATGCTTCCAACCCCTTGGCCGACTGACAAACCGAAGCTTGGTCATCAGCAAACCTAACTGATTTTACGAATTCCCCTTCGACTTTCATTCCTACCTTCAGTTCTTCCCATGTCTCTTTAACCATTTCCTCCACATATACGTTGAACAGCACCGGTGACAATGGACACTCCTTCCTTACACCTCTTCCTAACACTGCCTATCCGGACTCTCCGTTCCACACTCGCACAAGAGTGACTGTAACATCGGTATCTGGCTATATGGCTCGGTAAGTCGAAAGTTCCAGTGTTCAAGACCCGGTCAAGGAAATATTTTTACCCTTGCTATCTTCTCGATTCCGCCTTCCCCACCTCTTCTGTGTCCGTCCATTATGTGTTCCTATCCATTTTCTACGTATTTCTTTCCATGTGAATGAATACGTGATCGCCACATGGCGAGATTTCCTATTTTAATTTGTGTGTGTGTATATATATATATATATATATATATATATATGTGTGTGTGTGTGTGTGTGTGTATGTATATATTTATTTATCATTTTTGTGAAAGTCTCACGGACGAGAAAAATAATGTAAATGGAGTTAGTACTAGTAGAGACCACCGCGAATATATATATATATATATATATATATTCGCGGTGGTCTAGTGGGTAGAGCGTTGGACTACTGACCGGAGGGTCCCGGGTTCGATTCCCGGGCAAGGCACTTTGGGCACCTGCAGCTCCACCCAAGCTAGTTGATTTTTCGGGTACCAGATCTTCCTGGGAAACCATAACCGGCACAGGGAAAGGAACTGGCCCCCCTACCCTGATGTGTGAATATTATTCACACGCCGTCGGGCTTGGTACATATATATATATATATGTATGGTATATATATATATATATATATATATATATATACCATATGTATGTATGGATATACCATATATACCATATGTATGTATATACCGTATGTATGGTATATATATATATATATATATATATATGTGTGTGTGTGTGTGTATGTATATATTTATTTATCATTTTTGTGAAAGTCTCACGGACGAGAAAAATAATGTAAATGGAGTTAGTACTAGTAGACAAAGACAAAACACAGAAACACATAAAAAAGAGAAACTCACTCAGTATCGCATTTTCAGTGGTTCAGGCCACCCTTCTCAAGGAAAAGGACAGATTTCTGCTCTGTCAGACACTGAACTGGTGTTAAAACTACCCCAAATAGTTAACTTGATCTTTCACAGGCAGCACTGAACCGTTTAATTTTATAATTTATGTCCCGCTAATCACTTCCTTTTTCCAAAATTTCAAAACGAAGCTTTTGATTATATTATTATCCAATCCACATTCTCTACAACATTTGTATAAATCGCGTAAGAGTCCCCCGCAATCTACTGGAGTCCATATTTCCCTGTATACCACTTTGTCGATTGCAAGTAGTCTAAAGTAACTATTTACGGGTGGGGTTAAGTAAAAGATGTAAATTAAGAATAGTTAGGGACTCTGTTACTCTTCCCTGATGGACGCCTGATTTTACATCTAACTCAATCAAAATTCAGTTTGCGATATGACGGCAGGTATCTAATCTAGCTTTTCACTTTATCTTTGAATCCATAGCCTTTACTCTTGTTTATCACTTTATTTCTAGGGAAAATACTGAAGGCGTTCTATCCAATTCCAAATATACTGTGTCCACTTTTGCGTTGTTTTAGCTCGATTTAATGATATTATGAATAAAACACAGTTTGGAGTGTTTCAGTGTTAGTTATGACTCAATCTTCCTACTGCCAAGAAATCTCATAATGTTGCTAACAATAATCTATTTTTTATTATTCTAAAAAACTGATAACAATTGATGCCATGAGCAGCTCATCGAAAAATTATGTTTCAAAAATTAAATAAACCAGCCGTCAAAAACATTTATGAACCCCACCCAGAATAAGGCTATACTGCCAAATGGTAAAGCATCCTATATCTGGAAGACGTAAAGCGAAATTTTTCCAAGAGACTTCCAAAATATTGGATTTAAGTATTCTTCTTATAGTTTAAGCCTCAGAAATATAATTTCTCGTAAAAGAAGACAAATTTCCAAATAGGGAACAAAGTTGGGTCCATAATTTGGGGTGTAAATGTGAAGTATGTGGACCACACAGGCAAAAAATTTCAAGATTGAGTGAAGGACGTCTTATATCCAAGCAATAGCCCACAAAGCGCAGCAAAGGCGTGCGTCGGAGAGTGTTAGGACACTAACCGTAAAACAGGACCAACAAGCCTGTGTGAGCAACTGCAAGTTAGCATTATATTTTGTTCAAAATGTAATATACAATTATGTACAAAGATCACAAAACAGACTTTAAAATTAAAATATGGAGCACTTAGGACATATGCAGCACGCTTTAGAGGAATTGGACATTTAAGCAGTTTACGCGCAAAGTAAAAATAATATGAACGAAACATGGATGCCTCCTACTCCCGACTCCTAAACTTCTCACTCCCCTGACAAACGCGCTTTGGATGAGGAAAACACCTCCCGCCTTCCCTCTAACGATCCCCTTCTAAGTACCCTACTGCGTAAAGGTTCTCGTTATTATTGGCAATGTTGAGCCAACCTCCCCTGCGATCCTACATTGTTTCACAAGAGTGCTTCCTGTAGCGGTGTCCGCCAAGCTACGCAATCCCTCACTGGCCCACCTTCGAAAAATGCCACCACCCACCCCTGCCTGACCCTGCGACCACACCACCCCCTTCATGAATGGAACAATTATGAAGATGGATGTCCGGAAAAGTCGGTGCATGGTTACGACGTTCCTCGTCGAATATTGGCTCGTGTTTTAATATAATACTGCAAAAACATGGTAGTACAGTTTGTCCTCACAAAATAAATCGATTTCATAAGTTCCCGCCCTAAACAACCAGTTATTTTCCCTCTCCACTTCTAAATTCCTCTCTCCGCCATCTTCGCGCTCTTGTGCCTTCCCTCCCTTACGCCATCCATATTCTCTCTTTCTCTTTTACCAGCACTATTCCCCTCTCACTAATATTTCCTCTCTCGCCTATCTTCCCTCTGTTTCTCGTATTCCTTCTCTGCCTAATATTGCCTCTCTTTCTCCGTTTCTCTATTATTCTTCTTCCTTCCTCTCCCTATTATCTTTCCTTTCTCCCTCCCTTCTCCCTATCCCTATCATTTTATCTCCTTCCCACTCTCTCTCTTTCTCCCCCCTCTTCCTCTTTCTCTCTCTCTCTTATACCCGCTTCCATTTTCTCTTTTTCTCCCTCCATTCATCTTAACATCGGTTTTTAGGGACCTTTTAATCTTTATTTCAGAATCCTATGGTATAAAATTTTCTCGTCATCTTATTGTTGATTTTTATGTTATGCGTCTTAGTTGGAACGCTTATAATATTTGAACAATGCATTTCTTGAAACGTTGGATGGCTTTCTACAAATTACACGATACTTGGCAAATGTTATCACTTTGCATTCTAAATTGCTAATCACATAGACGAATATGGTACATTTCTCTCAATAAATCTACATGTGTACTAATTCCATCATCTGTCCTTTTTTAAAGTTATACTATATAAAATATTTATTAACCTTTCAATAATATATTGACCTTCTTTCGTTTTCTTTAAAAAAACAATGAAATTAAAACCGTCGCAAACGGTCTTTTGTTCCTCATTTTGTTGATAAATATAATTTTTATTTGTTTGCCCCAAATTTTTAAAAATTGAATTTTAATTTCATTTATTAAACCAAACTTCCATACCATAAACCAGGTTTTACCAGGCTATTTTTAATTGACTTCAAAGTGGCTTAGGTGTTATTCATTTCCCTTGGAAAATTGCCTTAGGTGTAATTTATCTCTCTTAAATGTTATTAATTTCCCTTGAAAATTAATAACATTTCAGCCATATTGTATTTCTGAAAATGTAAAAATTTATTTGGGAACGTGAAATAAAAAGGCGCGACGAAGCATTATTTCATTAGCCTGAGTTGAGTGGTTGAAAACGTTGCCGAGAGGAGTTCTAATTTTTCATCATCGGCGATAAAATTGACGAAGGCAGCTTATATTATCCAATTTCCCATCGCTCGAGTGCACGTGGGACACGATTGCTAATTTCTTTCGGTGCGGACGTATTTCCAGTGAGCTTTCTGCCCCTGGAAGCTAAACATTTAGCTTTACACATTTAAATTTCTGCTGCCAACACTTCAGGATACACTCATCTACACGCCGCAATTCTAATGAGTGAGTAATAATCAGTCCTCCGCTGCTTTGGAGTGTCCAAGACATTAGTAACTTATTTTTACAAAAAATTAGTAACTTATAATCTTCAGTTCGGTTCGCCCAAAAGTGTTTTTCATTTTGATAGAGTATAAAATGCTGCTGCATCTGTTTGTTGAAATCCAATGATGGAAAGGAATATCATATTGCACATGCAAGCTTTAAGTTTTTACTCATGTTATTTTTGTGTTCGGGTGTACTGCGCTTTGGTCTGGGGAATTGTTTTGCTAAAATAATGTCGTATTGTTGAAATTTGTTGTCTCAGGCGTAACTTTATATAAAGTTATAAATATTCGCCATAAAGAAAAATACTTCCTGAGGAAAATTAGAGAGGCCATTTAAATCTTTAAAAGACCAGAAAAATTTAACAGAGAGGATGGATATCCACTCCACAGTGCGTGGAAAAAAATTATTCCGCGCAAATGTGATGACGTTCCCTGATTGCCCGAAGAATTTTCCCGGTATTGGCGCCGGATTTTCTCTATATAAGACGGGACAACGAGCTTCTTTCCATTCTTGACCCGAGGACGCCAGCAGAATAGCTGGCGAAACTGTTGTGAATTTAAACGATATACGCGGACGCAGCCCGAAAAATGTGGAAATCATGTAATTTTATGAAATTTTCATGACATATTGAAATGAAATACGTTACTTCGTAATTCCACACACTTTATTTAAAAAACACGATCCAGGTTTCGACGTTGAAGGTCATCATCAGGTGGTTCTCCTAGAAACACTTGGTTTATATACCTTCTGATCAAGGGAGGTTGGTCAGAGGGGAAAGGTGGAGGGTTAAAAGGTTACAATGTAGCTGGGAAGAAAAAATTATATATTTCGCTGTCAATCGTTGACTTGGAAGAGTGGTAGGTCTAGGAGTGGGAGAGATGCAAAATTTCGTTCGAAAGTTCATCTTTGCAACGAACACATTTCAACATTTCCAAAGAGCTCCAAAGCATCGAACCTCTGACCTTTATTTTCAAAATAAATAAATTTAGCCATAAATTCACTTTTGTGGTCACTTTCAATTAGGTGCTTTGCAAATAGGGATTTTATGTTCTTATTTTTCACACATGTTTGGTGTTCTTTAATTCCTACTTTAAATGTACGTCCTGTTTGCCCAATATACTTTGTATTACATTCTGATTGACACCGAATGATATAATTCTATTTTCTTCCCAGCTAAATTGTAACCTTTTACCCCTGCACCCTTCCTATCGGACCAACCTTGATCAGAAGGTATATAAACCAAGTGTGCTTGTAGGAGGTCCACCTGATGATGACGTTCAATGTCAAAACCTGAGTCGTGGTTTTTTAAATAAATTGTGTGGAATTACAAAGTAAAGTATTGTATTTCAATATGCATTATTGACTTTAAACTTGAAGCCATAAAGTCAAAAATAACACAATTGGCAAAGGTGTACTATTTAATGTTTATTCGTGTATTAGATGGTATTTTTGGCCGTATGTAACGCAGAAGTTCAAATATTAAGAGCCTTCATGAAAATATATTGAATAATTAGTAACCTTTTATTACTTTGCCTATTTTAATTTACTTATTTTTTATGTAAATTAGTTTTTAATTCTTTGCGTTGATTGTCATCGACGATTTTCATTGGAGCCAATTACGTGGGCCGCTCTGAATTCGTTTAACTACTCAATTCAACATTTCATTTAACTGCTTAGCATTTATTTTACCACAACTAATTCAATATTTAATTTTTGGTTCAGTTATAAAAATCCTCGGCATTTCGAACTCACATTGAAAATATTTATTCAATGTAAACAGTGTTTATTTGATCTACCATGATCATAGATGAAAGTAATTAAGAAAAAAGAGTAGATTATAGGGACAGGAAGCCAACCTGTACGTATCTCAGACTGCTCAGGTGCGATTGGGGAACGGAGAGCCCGGATGGGAAGGGTTAGGAAGAGGTGTAAGGCAGGGTTGCCCATTGTCACCGGTGCTGTTCAACGTATATGTAGAGGAAATGACTAAAGAGGCATGGGAAGAACTGGAGGTAGGAATGAAAGTCGTAAGGGAATTCGTAAAATCGGTTAGGCTCGCTGATGACCAAGCATTAGTTGCTCAGTCAGCCAAGGGGTTGCAAGCATTGCTGAGTGAATTGGAGGTTCAGTGCGATAAATATGGGATGAGAATCAATATTAATAAAACAAAGGTTATGCGATTATGCCGGAAGATTTTGTAAAACCAGTGTTAGTTCCTATTCCAAAAAAGGCAAAGACTACATCATGTGAGGATTACAGAACAATAAGTTTGATATCCCACGTAGCTAAAGTTATTCTCAGGATCATCAACAAAAGGATAAAGAGTAAGGCAAATGATTACTTAGGGGATGATCAGTTTGGGTTTAGGAAGGGGAGAGGTACGCGTGATGCCATTGCAGTAATGAGATCACTAGTCGAGAGGAATATAGAATACAATCTGGACGTTTTTGCCTGTTTTGTAGATTTCGAAAAAGCGTTTGATAGAGTGAATTGGGAAAAATTAATGCGTGTATTGCCGAAAATAGGAATAGATTGGAGGGACAGGAGACTGATCCGCAACCTGTACATGTCTCAGGATGCCCAGGTGCGAGTGGGGAACGGAGAGTCCAGATGGGCAGTTTTAGGAAGAGGTGTAAGGCAGGGTTGCCCATTGTCACCGGTACTGTTCAACGTATATGCAGAGGAAATGATTAAAGAGGCATGGGAAGAATTGTAGGTAGATTTGAAAGCCGGAGAGGAATTAGTAAAATCTGTTAGGTTTGCTGATGACCAAGCATTGGTTACTCAGTCAGCCAAAGGGTTGCAAGCATCGCTGAAGGGATTGAGAAGTCAGTGCAATAGACGTAGGAATAAAATAAATAGGTAGAAAACAAAGCTTATGCCATTTTCAAGAAAGGGAAGGACTAGGTTAAATGTTAATAAAGGACCGCAAAAAGTAGAACAGGTGGAAAATGGCACCTATCCTAAAAGTGTTTTGGACCAAAATAGTCAAAGCTGAAAGGACATTAGGAGAGGAATTACGTTAGTCAAAGGAGTTGCTGAAGAAAGAAAGCCGTAGTTGTGGTGGGGTAGTAGAAAGAATTGTTGGGAGAAATCATAAGGAGGCAAGAAACGTGAATACAGAGCATATAGATTGGCAATAGCGTGTTTGTTGAATACTGTGATTGAAGGGATCATGTTGGGCAAACGGGAAAGGGGAAGCAATAGGGAGGGCATAGGGATGTTGGTCGGAATGAAGGAGGGAGAAAGTACACAGAGATGGAGAGGGTCTTGTTGTAGATGTTGGGTTTTGAGCTGTGTAATGGATGATTTTTACACTCTGAAATTGTTGCAATAAATAATTGTTTGTTTTTCACAAACGACTATAGATAAATAATGATAAATAGTATATTCATCGTTGAAACTTTGGTTCGATTTGTATTTCACGAAGTTCTAGAAGGCCTAAATGAGTACTCACATTATAAACACAAAGCAATAACATTATATTCGAATAGCAGTCATTTAGTAAGGAGTGAGATCCCCGTTTATTGCCTTATTTTCAAGTCACCTCAGTGAAAATAGAAAAGGAAAATGCTCTTTGTTATCCAGGATTCTTTGACTCTGTTCCAGGAGTTTTGTAGAGGACTAGAGTTATAGAGTCATTTTTATTATCCTGTCTGCCCAAGAAGCTCGAGGACACATTTAATAATCTCAGGTAAAAACTTTAATTCGTTCATTTTGTAAATGTTTAGTGTGTATACTAAATTGTGCAAGTTTTGTGGCAGCCTCACATAAACAGATTGCGAGTGGAATTCGATAAAAATATATGCATTTAATTTGTTAAGGTAGGTGTTACTAAATACGATTACGTGGTGGATATTGATGAAGGGGAGTATAGTTTGGCGTAATTCCTCGCTTGGATTTTCCTGAGCAATCAGTAAAGAAAGGAGGCAGTGTGAAGCGGAAGGAGTGGAAGAATTTCGCTCGTAGAATCAGTCGAAAGCGGAATGAATTGGAAAAATTGCGGACGAAAAGAGTGGCGGTCGCATTAAAATAATTTTTTTGCTCCAAGAGCGAGAAAATCTTAATTAGAGAAAGGGGGTGGAGAAGGAAGGGTGAAGGAGGTGAGGGTTAAGAGGGGCTAATTGGTGGCCGTGGGGGTGGGTAATATCGGGGGCAAGGAGGGTGAAAGCGGGGGGCGGGGTGATTCCGGCCGACGGTGGGACCCTGGAATGGGTGTCGATCGATCGAGTGGGGTAGCACCACTCTCGCCACGGACACGGAGGCGGCGGGGGCCTCCTTGCGGGGGCGAGGTCATGGGTCGCCGCGGCCCCACCCTCCACACCAACGGACCGCGGCCGACGGACATACGTAGAGGTGCGCGGCGAGATGTGACGACTCCACACCACGCATGCGCGGTTCTCTATACGCAGAGCTAATATGCAGAAAGGTAAATCATGAGTGAATTTTTGTAACTCTAGCAACGAAAATTATCTAGAGTAAAAAATATCTTTACGGGGAAAACAGAGTGGAAAATTTCAACTCTATACACGGGACGAGGCATTTATAGTGGGCTATAAAGCAACTTATGGTTACTTAAGGTATATGTACAAGAAATATCAGCACGAGAAGACTCACGTCTATTTGCTGTGCAAGAAATGTCAACATATTTGAAGGAGTGTAACGTCTATCTTCTCGGCTGCTTTGTCAACTGTGCCAGAACTGTTCTTTGAAGACGTCATATTGTAAAAAGGGGGAGAAACATAGAGAGAGCATTGATTCACATTTTCGGGATTAACCCAAAAACCCAAGTGTTTTCCCGCCCTCAGGCCCAACACCCGTGTCCGTGCTATACGCTTTATAAACTTAATCACAAATCGTATTTTAGAATTTGCGGGATTTTTTATTGCCGCGTATATTTTAACAGTTTGCAGAGTGAGAAAATTAGAAGAACCAGCCTGCTCACTGCTACAGCAGGATTCGTACTAAGCGTAGGGACGTTTGGACACCAAGAGTCCCCTCTAGCCCTACCCACCGCCACACAAGGCCAAAAAGTAAGTTTCTTTCTGATCAGCCGTCGTGTATATGCATCTAATTATACATATTTTATACAGAAATACATGTTTAAGGTGAGGCTAAGATGCAACAAATAATATATACGAGTATATATATATATATAACTATAAACTTTTATTAGCTCTAAATATAGGTGGCTGGGACGACCGACTTATATAAGTCTTGAGTATTGTAATATTTATTTAGCTTTTTTTAACTTCAAACGTTATAATTTGCATCTATGCGTGTCCATTTGATAAATTTTAACACCAAAAAGGTGTAATCTCTTCGGTCAATTTTCCTGCGGTTTGGAAACTTCTGTATAAACCTCTTTTTTCAAGCTCCAAAAGCCTTCAGTCAATATGCCCTAACTCGAAGCCACCTTTTTTAGTGTTCTATCTCTCTTTTCACCACGGTTTCCTAACTCCCTTCCTCCCCATCACCATTTCCTTTTATGTTTAACACCCTATTGCTCTCCAACTTTTATCCTCCCCCCAACATGACTGACCGTCACCGTTTGTCTACGTAATATGCACATACATTCCTTCAAGTTAGCACAATACACCTGTCACTCAGGGGTTCTTCTCCTCAGTGGGTTTCGTTCCAAATGGACATTGTATAGAAATTCCACGTTTCGTATGCATTCCAACAACCACTCCAATTATCCAAGCATGACAACGAAGATATGATTGTGTGTAATATATGTAGAACACTCAGGAATGTAGAAAAAAAAATATATATATACACACACAGATACATATATATATATATGTATCTGTACCGGGCGGACTTATATATATATATAAGTCCGCCCGGCAAGTGGAAGGTCCGGTGTTCAAATCCCGGTTAAGGAAATATTTTTACTTTCGTGATCTGCTCAAAAACCGCCTTCCCCACATGTCCTGTGTTCGCCTTTTATGTGTTTTCCTATCCCCTTTCCTTATACCTATTTCCATGTTTGAATGAATATTTGTGCACCGTATGGCGGGACTTCGTAGTTGAATGTACGTATATATATTTAGACGGCACAATAGAGCAAAAAAATGAAATAGATAACCCGTAAAAGGACACATTACGAAATGTTAAAGCTTTCGGTGTATTCTTCAGGTCTTACCTGTAGAACAAATTTTTGTCATTTTATTTTAATTTTGTTTTCAATTGCTATCGTGAGTGCATCTACATCATCTATAAAAAATGATGTAGCTTTAGATATATAGATAAGTAGTGTTAAGCAGTACTAGGATTATTTTCTTACAGAGTCAACCTTGAATGATTTATGCTTCAACAGTTTTAGTCGTGAGTCCAATCTCCTTAAATAGATATAACAATAATTACGCGAGTACTTCTGATCTTTCATAAGGATTCTTCACAAGCCTCCCTCGGAGGCGGTTATATCTTTACCGCCCTATGTTGCCTTTTCTTATTGCCTGCGGTTTAAAGGGATCCGCCTACCCTACGTCTAACTGCCCCTCTTCTCCTTCGCTCACCGTGGTAAAAAATAACCATTGGACCGTTTTACAGGTCGTTGGTTTCATTCCCTGCCATAAAAACGTTAATTTCTGAGCCGTAAATTTAATGGAGCGCAGAGATCTCGCTGTCCTTTAACCCTTGCCCACATTTTTCTCTCTTCGTCCCACTCCGGTGCCCCTTGCTCCCTTCCAAAGTACCTTTCCGCCCCTCCTCCTCCCTCGACAATATGTCCTATCCTCATCCTTCCCCCGAGCTAAATAATGAACAAAAATCCACCGCACTGGGTGCCCAGTGATTCTTAGAGCATCTCTAGTCTGAGATTCATTTGGATCTCCCCCTTGGCAAGTTTTCTAATCCCGAAATATTATCTAATTACTCATTTCCAATGAAAAATTCTCTGTTGTTCAATTCATTCTCACCATCTAAGTATGAACATGTTTTCATAGCATTTGATACTTATTATCTAATTATATATTATTATAAAGAGTCACTATTTCAAGTCAAATGTTCTCAAATAGCAAATTGAATGGAGATGGTTAAATGATATGTTCAATCAAAGAAGCCAAATTTAAGTCATCCGTTGGTACGTAAATGCCTACGTGTGAGCGTTTTTGTCAAATATTAATTTTATATGATGTACGAAGGTATTTCGTTAACTTTAAATTATTAATAAAAAATAATCAAGAGAGAAACTCAGTTTTTATTTGTTATCTTTTAGACTTCTCTATTCAGTTACCATCAAGTGTTATACATTTCTCCTGACGTTTTCTGACCTTTCGAAGGCCGTCATTGTAGAACTCAGCAGATTGCGTTGGTAACAGTTGTTCCACCTCTTGAATGACGTAATTTAATTGCTGTCAAATCTTCCACCCCGCAATGGTTTTATGAGTTCTGGGAATAAGAAAAAGTTGCTTGGGGCGAGATCGGGATGTTAGGGCGGATATACACGTGTGGGTGTGTATATATATAATACACGTGTATATATGTATATATATATATATATATATATATATATTCTATACAAATATATGTGTGTGTGTCAGAGACGTTATAGTTCAGTTGTATAGCGTTGTTGCTTGGGGCGAGATCGAATGTTAGGGCGTATATATGTACATATATATATTATATATTTGTATGTATATATATATATATACATTGGTGACGGTGTAGTTCAGTGGTATAGCGTTAGGCCTGGAGGGATGAGCTGTGTGATTTTTCGGGTATCAAAACTACCTGGAAAATCATAGGTGGCTCAGGGTGAGAATCTGTCCCCTACCCTGATGTGTAAATTTCACAGTTCGTTGCTCTTAGCATTGGGTGAACTCTGCCCTCACCAACCAAACCGACTTTTGGGTTAATTACGGTGTTTATGGTTTCTTTGGTTTAATGTATAGCAATAATCGGGTATATTATTTAATGCTTTTTTTAATAATGTATAATCGGGCTCTTAGGTTCGGTATTTTTACGCCTTTGTATCGTCCGAGGGAAGATTTGGTAAATTTCTTGTTTTATTTTGGTGATCGTTTCTGCCAAAATAACTGGGACCCAAATAATTCCCTAATTTTTTTAGAAAACTAAGGTTACCCGTATTTCTCTGCACTCGGTGTGAATCAAGCGGGTTCATTAACTAAACATAGAAAACTGTCCCTCGTGGTACAAGGCCCCCCATCACCCAACCCTGAATGCAGCATGAGTGAGCATTCTAACCCTATCCAAGTCAAGTGGTAAAAAAGTGCAGGGTTGAGTCGACTACGGAAATCATATCCGTGCTATGGGAATAAAAGTGCGATAAAATCTTTACATGTATTTGGAAACATCTATTCAACTATTTGAGTAGTGAATGGCGTGATGTGGTGAAAATCGAGCATTATGAATAACTCATAGTAGCACTTTTCTATTGGGTAAAATTTATTTTCCTTATTTATTGTAGAGTTGTGAAATAGTAGTTAAGTTCCATGTAAATAGAAAATGCCGTGATCATTTAACAATATGATTCCAACTGAGCCTTAGATGAGGGAAATTATATTTTGTAGTATAATCAAAGGCAATTACCTCTTAAAATAATAAAACAAAGTGTGGGTAATGATGACTCGTGACGAATGATTAAAAAATTTGTACCAGCTAACTTTTTTCACGTTTCACCATAAATCTCGACTTTTTAACGATTAAAAATTATTTAGACACAGAAAAAATAAGCAGAAAAGCATCTCCTATCGTTTTAGCAATCGCGATTCCCTTGGTTAATATGGAGGGCTGGAGGTTATTGACGATACCATTAAATATGTGGGTAAATAAATTTAAGCTGTAAAAAATAACTCATTTGTTCAGTACCTCTTAATGTATACCCGCTGTGAAAAGGAGTAAATTTAATTGTTTTCAAAACGGCTTTTTTCCAGGAAGATTTAAGCATATATAGTAGCAAAATACGTGTAAGAATAGGAAAGTAACATGTTAGCTGTATGTCATATTAGTGTAAACTGGCGGAAAAAATATATCAAACATATTTCTGCGGATTGGTTAACGGCTCAAAATTAAAGATTAAGTTTAAAAGTCTCGCTAAGTCGGAATTATGAAAATGTTTGGTCAACACTCACCGTGTGCGAGATATATAAAAGGAGAATTTATAGAGCCAGAAAACCACTCATTACAAAAACCTCTCCCTGCGAATGTTTCCGTTGCCAGGCTACTACTACTGCCCGACAGGCGTGTGTTGATCCACAGAATCAGCGTTAAGTATCGATAACCGGTTGTCAGAGATCCAGAGATCTTTCTACGTTGGCACACCAGATTAGGAAGAATTAGGATAGGAGCCACTAGCTGATCGTTGTACTACAGATAAAAATTACCTCGTAAATTTTAGGCAGGTCAGTTATCTGAGGATGTTATACACATATTACTGACCCCGACTTACTATATCAGATTAGATTTCCTTTAGTAGCCTTTCGAAAAGTGCTGGTTGATTTTAGAATGCAATTTTAGGAGGCTCGTGGAACACAAATGCCAAATATTTCTAGTCGTACATTTCAGAGAAGTTCAAGAAAATATACCGTAGATACGCTGAAAGACATGAAAGGGCAGTTCATTTGACCCGGCTTAGAAAAAGGTAATTTACTTAAGTCCTTCAAAAGTGAATTCCATCCATTTTAGGAAAAAGCTTACGTAATATTACCTAATCAACACCATAATGCAATGAATGAAACTATTATATCGTGTCGTGGAATACGGCATCAGTTGGAAAAACTCAAACACAACAAGTCTCCTGGTCACGATGAAATTTCCATCCGTGTTTACTTGACGATGGCGTCAAAAATAGACCTACACTTAAAAATAATATGTATCAATGAATCATTGGCGGATCACAAAGTAATGGTGGATTATAAATTAGCTAATATTATGCGTCTATTTAAGAGTGGCAATAAGGACGAATCCAATAATTAGAGATAAATTTTCCGATATCAATTTCATGTAAGGTTCTTGAACACATAATTGTCACATGTGCCATGGTTCTTGTCGATAGACGATTGATTAATAAGAAACCACCATGGATTCAGAAAGGGTAGGTCTTGCGAGACACAAAAATCTCTTTTCGTCTACGACGTTTTCATGTCTGGTGAAAGTAACACTCGGGTTGATGCAATATTTTTAGATTATAAAAAGGCTTACAATTCAATGGTATGAACTGCTAATTGGAAAATTATATAGCTTAGACCATGTTTTAAGGTGAACCAGAGGACTCTAAAATAGTCGCACACAACGAGGCGTTATTGATGATAAAGTTAGTAATACAGTTGACGTCAATCCAGGTGTTCCACAGGGAAGCGTCATAGGCCCGCTATAATTCATATTATATATCGCTAACTTAGCTAGCAAGGTCAAGATTAAGAACAGCCTGTTTACTGACGACGCAGTTTATAGGGATATTGGC
This sequence comes from Hetaerina titia, assembly GCA_037158775.1. Taxonomy (NCBI): domain Eukaryota; kingdom Metazoa; phylum Arthropoda; class Insecta; order Odonata; family Calopterygidae; genus Hetaerina; species Hetaerina titia. The sequence continues at coordinate 13,992,576 of CM073769.1, read as the reverse complement.
AGCCAATCCAAAAAATATGCGTTGGTTAATGACCTGGAGGCTAATGAGGCATGGGCAAATTATTTCATTTAGAATTAAATCATAAAAAGTGTTTTGTTATGAATTCTAGGCAACTAAAGTGCTCTCCTCAAATTTCTTACCAACTGTTTCTTCCTACCAGTCCATAAACATAATACATCATCTACGTAACGGAACCAGTAGTGCACATTTTTGAGGAGAGGATTTTCACTTTTGAAAAATTCCGTTTCTAGGTTGTGTAACGGGTGTTTCTAGGGTGTGCGTTGGTAAATTTTCTAGAGCTCATCAATTCATTAAATTCAAGGATTAAATTCACCATGGAGGTCCAAGAGGGTTATAATTTGAATTCCTTTGATCTAACTATTTCTATTAAAGAAGGAAAACACAAATTTTCGATTTTTCGCAAGCCCACTTGTACAGACCAGATGCATCCATCCATGCATCCTCAAAACACGCTTTTCACCAAAAACTTGCAGCCTTTCAAAGCTTACTACACAGGGCATTAGCTATCCCTTTAGACCCCTCAGCCTTCACGTTGTAAATAACCAATATTAAAAGGATTGCTATGGCCAATGGTTACACAGAAAAATTGATTGACGATTTGTTAGAAAACAAAAAGAAAAAATTTTTACTCAGAGAATTTTACTGCCCCCACCCAGAAACCTAGCTTCATGGCGACGCATTAAATATGTAGGAAAACCCTCCATTAAAATAGGCTGTGTACTCAAGGATATGAACATAAAACCTGCCTTCTACAATAGTAGGAACCTAAGGATCTTGCTACCTATAGTCAAAGACCCCATAAAACCAACTCTCCAGAGCGGGGTTTACCAATTTCAATGTGGCGACTGTAACGCTAAATACAATGGTCAGACAGGCAGGAGCATAACGGTTCGAGCGGAAGAACACCGGAGGGATTTCATAAAGAACACTGGGATGTCCCAATTCGCAACTCACCTCACGAAGGAAGGCCACCGAGCGGATTTCACCCCCACATTACTGCACGGAGTGAAGAAAGGAACGCAGCTGGACATCCGTGAGCAGTTAGAAATTCTAAAAATGGTTAAGAAGAAGGAAGGGATAACTAATGACCACCATATAGAAAGAAAGAAAACACGCTTTCTTTCTATACGATGGAAAAATTTCACATAGTAACGGCTAAAACAGTCTCTTATAATGACCACCTTTTCCCTTTCCACTCACCCCTCCTGGACATTCCTATTCTACACCCAAAAACCCCATGACACCCACCCACGCTCTCCCCCCCCTTCTCCCCCCCTCTTACACCTCTCCCCCCCTTTTTTCTTAATTACACCCTCCCATCCGCTACCTCTACTCGACCGAATGTTTTACTCAGAAAAATTTATATTGTACCACTAGTCCTGAGGATGTTACAGTGTAAACGAAACTAGTCGACGAATAAAGTTTTATTTCTATAGAAAGCAAATATAATATTAATATCCTAAGTTAAAAATGGAATTCTGCAAAGTTAAGGCCTATAAGAGCACCCTTGTGTATCGGCAAACCAATGCCAGTGCCTCTACCACGATTCTGGTACGCTTCCTGTAAGGCATCAACAGGACCCTCGTTCTGGCACCTCGTCACGGCCTCTTTGATATAATCCAGTGGTCCAAAATGGTATTCAAACGGGTTATACTTGGGTCGTACTCAAAGGCCCATGTCTCGTCGCCAGTAACCACCTATTCTGAAAAATTCGGGTCAATTTCACAGTGGTCCAAGAGGTCCAAGGTAAAATTTTTACACCAGTAGTCTTCTGGCAGTACCTTGGTGACCACCTCGGCACACCTTTATTATGGCTAAATCTTCTGTTAGAATGCAATGCACTGTGATTTTCTGAATTTAGCATTCTTCTGTTAATATCCTGACCTTTGGGCGTCAATCAGGATGGAGCAAATGTCTCACTTTTTGCGCATTTTCATCACACTGTTTTGTTGATGGACATTTGGGCCATTTCTCCGTCTCCATAAGTATCTTTGACCATGACCATGCTCTCTGAACCCAATTTTACTAGCTTAATACATAATTTTATCGCATATAATTTCTCCATGGAAAGTGGTATCGTGATTACATGATGTAAACGTCGAACAGGGGTCCAGTCCAGCAGCAATCCGCGCACTGTAAGTGCCCACAGTTAACTGACGTGGGTCGCGTTGCTTTTCCAAGATCTCCCATTGCTTTTCCCACCCCAAATCACCCCACTACAGCCATCTGCATTGGTGGCAAAAGATCATTCTACTCATTTTGGGGGCTGATCCTGTATATGTTTTTGCGAATCATTGAAATGACTCGAAAATTTATTTTGTATATTCAAATCCGCTAAAACCTATTCTGAATCCTGTCCTACCCACAAATTCACTTAGGCGCCTTCCAATCGACCCATGCGTAAAACACGCCCCATCAACACGCCCCATCACTCCTCTCTCAACTGACCCCTTCTCTCCCATTCCATGACACTCCCATATGCACATCCCAAAATACACTCTATCAACCTCCCCACCGCAGGCTTTGCCATTCCGTCTACGCTGAGCACCACTCTACACCCCCTCAACAACAGCGCAACATACCAACACACCTCCTGCAGCACTTCTTCGGCATTAGCCACTAGACTAGTTCCCCTTTCTCTATGACGTTTTCTTCAAAGACTGTTTCAATATATTAATTTTAAATTTTTTAAATTGAAAAGGGTACCTTTTTGTAGAGCTTATTTTCTGTGCTAATACATGCAAATGCTAATGCAATGCTAATACAAAAAAAATACATGCATATTCTATGTACGTGTGTCAGGGGGTGTTAGGTCACCAGCCATACAACATCTGCTTCAATATTTCCACAGAAGCATGGCTCCCCGTGATCCACCGAGAGGGCGCTTGGAAGGAGGTGAATAACCACACCATTCATGTAGTGTTCATTGCACACAATACGAATGTTAATATATGGTGTTAATAGCTACTCCAACTCGTATTTTGTTCATAACTTATTCCACCAGTGTCCACCCACTTCCGTTTTAGTGTTTCCCCCTTGAGTTATTGTTGATGCGAACTGTGCGCCGAATAAACGAAAGCTTCAATCTACGTTTCCGATCGGCCGTCCGTGCTATTTGGTGACGGTTGTCTGTCTTTTTTATGTGATTGGGGGAAAGGGCTGAATTATATATTGTCTATGTCGGACACTAAATGACGCCATTGGTATCAATGGGCAATGGATTTAATCTTGATCCGAGACTTCGCAAATCCAAAGGTTTCAACGCCAGATCTTGTGATAAATGAATGTTTGACTCTTCGTCTTCTTTCGTCAGCATTTTTCACAAAAAAACATGGCAGCCCTTCTCAGAAAATTGTTTACTTCTGTGATCAGTGTTTCTTGAGATTGACCCTTTATGCTCGCAAATTACTGATTTGGGGATTCGGTAAAGAAAACAGGGCGACTCATTCGCTTTTTCGTCATTTTATTAGCAATTTTCAAATAACTAGTGTGCGAACGAAATGAGCTTCTTGAAGGCCAGTTTAGCAAGAAGTGCGTGTATACATTATGAGAAATCGGAAGCGATGCTGACAATATTTTACGTGATCGATAACGTTCATTTATGCATCGCTATGCGTGACTTGAATTACTGGAACAGAAGGAACACTTTTGTGTGCAATAAGGAAATGAAGAGGGGGAAAAGTTAATAAAGAACGAATGGTAGTGATTTCCCACAAGCTAAGTTTTATTGTACGACCGGGTTTCAATTTATTATATCACCTTAAAGAAAGGTGTTATTTTTCTATGGTTCGACCTCATTTGGTATATGCCGCAAGTATTTGGCATCCTTGGGAGTAAATTTGGCAAAAACAACTAGGTAAAGCCCAGGGGACATCCGTCAGATTCGTTTACAATTTTTATAATAAGAACACAAGAACCAGCGAGTTTAACGATGACGCTAAAGGAATTATAATGGCTCCACACACGTAGGTAGATCAGACAACAAAGATAAACTAAGGGAGATAGATTCAAATACAGATAGATTCAAATACTCATTCTTTCCCCGAACAATCAGAAATCATAATACCAAGAAACCGAAGTCACTTTAGAAATATTGAAAACATTTAATTTACAAATCGGAACAAAATTTAACATTGCAAAGATACGAGGTATATTTGTAGATGCATGTGTATGTTAGTTGGCAGTCTGTGTGTTTGCACGTTCGTGGGGTATAAGGGTTCTTGCATGAACGTATAACATGTTTTTTTGTTAACAGTATAAATTTGTGGCTTTTGCATGCATTACGGGTGGTGCCCAAAAACCCCCCGCCACACGCCCTTGCGGCAGCTTGCAGGGTATTAAGTAGATGTAGATATAGATATTCAGGTACCAAAATGAAATCCAGTTCAGGTACAATTGGACTTCTGAGACTACTCTTTTGCGGCATGTTTCAAACTTTGTACTTTGCATCCTATTGGTTGATTAGCCAACCCCTCTTTCTCCCCCCTCCCTCCTTTCCTGCCACATCCACCCCCTCCCCTTGTCAGGATGCCAATAAAATGTATATAAGACTGCAGTGGACTTCATTTTGGTACATGAAATGAAGTATTACATCGAAACCCAGTCATACTTTTAAACTTATCGGATTGAGATTCTACGGTGGCTAACGTACAGGTTTTTCACCGAGGTGACCCGGATTTGAGCATCGGAGGCGGCGGATTTATTTCAGTGGAATCCCTATTAGAGGTGCTTTGTGGGGGGCACTTTGAGTGAGTACGCCGTCCGTCGGATGGGACGTTAAACTGCGGACCCCTTGGCGCCTTTCGATAATAGGCTAGTACCGACGCCGGGTTTCTCTCCACCCTTCATCTTTTCCTGCCCATCACAAATGGCGCAAGTGACCTCAGCTGGCGGTCCCATCCCCTAAAAACTACTACTACTGAAACCTATCTAGTGGAAAATTGCTACTATCCGTTCTTTATTAAGTTTATAATGCCACCATGTCACGCCCGAAACTGCTCAATTTGGTGCAAAAGGTATTTGTTTTTCTCCAAAGGCTAATGTGTACATAATTCAAAGCAAACGCAGTCGCCCCCCCCTTCCCCTCCGCAGACGTTCATCGTAATCCGGCGCGGTCACGTGATTGCTGCCACCGGCCGTCCACTCTACACAAAGTGTTGCCAATAAGTGTATAAGGAGCTGGGTTTATTCGGCCAGTTTCCTCCTTCAATTGAGAAGCGGCACTTGGTGGCGCAATTCTGCTCTCTCCATTGCCAAGATTTTTGTTTTTGCTCCCGTGCCGCCGCCGCCGCCGTGGGGAATTGCTCCCGGAATGCCTCTTCTCCCTCGTGGGGAATCTCACCCGACCGGTCGGCCAATCTCGCCCGCCCCCTCCCTCCAGCCGGAGTGGGGGCGAGTGCTGACAGCCCCGCCCTCCCCCAAGCGGGGGCCAATGGCCCTGGGGACATGGAATCGGTGTCGACGGCCAAATGAGGGGAGGAATCCTCTTAGAGAGAGAGGGAGCCGAGTTTTCTCTTCGTCTCCCTTGAAAGTGCGAGACGTCACTTCCGCCCTCCACACCGTACCTCCCGTCACTCACTTCCCCACCACTTACGAAAAGGCGGGGGTAGGGGGTGGCTGGGCTGGTACACCCCCCCCCTGGACTTCTCACTTTATAGGACGTGCGAAGTCTGTTCAGGGTTTGAGATTCTGTCTGGCAAACAATGGAAGAGGAGCCTCGTGGAGGGAGGTATTTCTCAAACGATACGTTTGCTTCTTTTCGAAATGCCCTTTTTAATGTTTTAAAATTGAAAATACGGCCAAATTGAGTAGTTTCAGGCCTGATGTGGTGGATTTAGAACATTAAGAAAAACAGATAGAAACAATTTTTCGCGAGACAAGTTTAATAATACATCAAAATCCGGTCGTACTATTAAACTTGTCTAGTAAAAAATTGTTACTATCTGTTCTTTATTATTAAAATTACAACATTGCAGTTCCTGTTCCAATGCGGTTTCCTTATATTTTAGAGAAACATATAGATTTTTTTCCAAATTCACAATGCCTCTAAGCTTCAAGGTACCGTTGAGTATTTAGCAGATAATAAGTTAGGATTCATAAAAATGATTCTTGGGAAGTGTATTGAAAGAGTCAAAGAGCTTTGTTTTTCCATGTTAGTTGGGGCCCAGCGTGAGTGTGCTGAAAGTGTAAGGGATCCCTATGAAGTAGGCTTAATTTTGGAACTAGATCAAGTGCAACGTAGAGCAGCTCGGTTTGTAAAAAGTTGTTATGAACATGGTAGCAGTGTCACAACACTATTGAAATAATTAATGGAATAGGAGGATAGGCTACTGTAAAGGTTAAATTTGTTGCGTTAATTTGAGGCAGTTTACTTATTGGGGACTGTTAAAGACATATTACAGGCCCCAATTTACTATGGTAGATCAGATTACCATGATCACTAAAATTAGGGAGATATGTGGTGGACTTTCTTCCATCGCATGATCAAATCGATATTTGTGTAGAGATGCCATGGTTGTGATTGGTCATGCATAGCTGGTGACCTAACACCACCAGCCATGGGGTGGCCAGAAGGGCGGCCACACGCCCTTTCGTCTCCTTGGCTATATATATTTCCAGTCTAACCGTTACCACCAAGCATTCGTTATGGAATGGGATACTCAAGTTGGCCTCGCAAGAGTAGTGGATGGACTCCGGCTGCTGTAGAAGGGATGTTTAGTGGAAATATATTTCCTCATAGCTTTTTGTTCGTAAATTTGAGACGTCTTCGTATAAAGCCTTTGTCACTTAAACAAAATAAACCTACGAGTCTTTCTGAAAACATTCTTACATCTACCTGGAGCACATATTTAGAGCACGATAGAAAATAAAAAAGTGTGTCTGCCTCGTTTCAGATGCAGTGATTCCTGATAAATTGATTGAATCGAATATGAATAGATTAGGAAACATTTTGGGAGACTCAAATACCAAGATGAAACAAAAAATAAACCGTTGTACCAAGGATGAAATAAAGTTACAGCAAAGCCCCATAACATTTAGAAAAAAAGGTCTGCCAACCTTTTGTAAAAAAAGGATTATATACGTGATCATGGGTCTTGGCAAATAAAAATCCCTGGAAATTGTTCTATTTATTAGGCAAGCACGGGGAACAGTAAATAGTAATGGGTCCCTCCAGATGAGAGCACGTTTATTGTATTTCAATGAGCTGCCACTCCATCATTTGATTCAAGAGACTTAAAGTCGTTTCTTTTTCCCAGAGGACGTTTCTCTATAATTTTGAGAAAAATTAAATCAAGTGTTTCTCTGTCTGGTATTGGATTCAAAATGGATGAAATAGAATGAATAGATTTCCCGGAAAATATACTCAAGCAGTCAATAAACTCCGACCAATATCATATATTTGCAATCTGTGACACAGCGAATACCGGCGTGTTTGATTGATCTGGAAAAACGTGACCCTGAGAATACTTCGTTGACCCAATGGCTTAAAGTAACTGATTTGATAATGCGTTATTGCGTAGGAGTCGCATCGGTCCGATGTGATTTTGTGTAACGTCAGTTATTATACACATTTGGATCTGTGAATGTATTTGACGCAACTATTTTCTGGAAGTAAAAGGACTTCCGAAGTGACTTCCACTGTATTTGGGCTAACGCCATCAATGACTACACTTTAAACTCGCCCGCTCAAAAAAGAGGAGATTCGTGCAAAGAATTGAAGTAGTAAGGGAGTGGGTTCTCTCAAATGACTTGCCTTGATTGGGCTTTGTGGACTTTTCTTATAAGGTGAACCGCGTAAAGGGGAATGAATATAACTTGTTAACCAAAGGCTCCGTAAAGGAGACAAAAGAGTTTTCCTTTTCCGTAATAAGATGAAAATCCAGTCACACGCGGTCAGGTTGCTACCCACTTGCTACCTCAGTAGTTCGCAGTGCCAACCAAAGGCAGGAATAATATGTTTATCTCGGCTGTAGTTGCGCTTCAAAGCGTTTTCTATTATTTTTCGTGATATTTGCCATACTAAACATTGTTCCTCGACAGAACCGAACTTCGAAATCTTTGCTATGGATAGGAATATCTCAATTATTATCCATAAAAGTCTATCTAAAACATTTTGAATGGGTTCTGAAGATATTTCAGATATTGGACGGTTTATATATTTGATAATTGTAAGTGCACGTGAATGAAAAGTGATTTTACCGAAAAAATCGAATTAGTGCGATATTTTCCAGCAGTGAATTACACTGGAATACAATCAACCGTGGAATTTTGTATGATCGCTTTGGATTTATTGCATTATTATTGTTAAGTTTGCGAGAGTCGGGATTTCACGAGTTAATTCTCCCTCGCGATTAAATTACAGCCACTCAAGTCTCAAATCACGACCTTTTTTAATGCTAGAAAAATAAGTCAGCAAAACAAAACCCCTGCGGTAAATTCAATTTCATTAATACTTGAAACCAGTTAGCTTATTAATTGGTATTTACTATTTTCACACAAACCCTCAAAGTATTTCTTAAAATTAACATATTTTCATTTTATTCTTCCAAGAAAACTTTGTTTTTTTTACGTTTTCTAGAATAAATGCTCTATTATTCTTGGGAAAGCGCGAGGTTTACAAGAGGCAGATCTCATATGATACTTTGGTAAAACATTAAACAACCGTACTTCTCGTTTATAGTTTAAGCAATTAAAACAATCAACTTCATTCATTTTTCTGTCATTCAATCGTTAGAGCCTATTTGATGGAAATAAAAAATGTGTATCTTCCATATCAATTACATTTTGTGTCGAATGAGAATGAGAAGTTGTGTATTACGTTGGCAACTGCTTTCACTGAAGTACGTAAATGGAAATTTAGCTTTAAGAAGCGGGCCCTCGATCTATATGCGCTCATTGACAGTGTCGCCTGAATTGTCGGCCGGGAATAGAATGCCCTCCGACACTCATCGCGCCCACCGTTTGACGGCACTAAAGCAGATGGTGACTTAAATTGCTCGCCCGTATTTTTTCCCGGCCAGCGCCGGCGGCGAGTCCCGCGCTGCAGTATCGACCGGCGCGCCGTTAAAGGGGAAGACGGGCGTAAATAGGAAAGCCCTCCGGTGCATGCCCGTGCACCTCCTCGTCACCCGTGTCCACTGGGTGGCGATGCCCTCGGAGCCGGCCAGCGGCCCAAGGTCTCCCGGGAGGAGAATCTTAATTCACCTCTCTCTCTCTCGAGTGAAATCGAAGAAAACCAACGCTTGATTGTTTCTTCACTGCGCAGCCTATTATACCTCGACCCCACGACGACACTTGGCAAAAAGGGGAGTACTTGTTGAAAAATTAACCCTTGAAACAAAGCGCTTATGGCAATTAACCTATAGTTCACTTACAATAAAATCTTTCTGATGATATTATCATTTATGGTGTCCGTTAAAAATATAAGGCAGGGGCAGCGGGCTATAAAATGGAATGTAGAAGCAATAAATGGATTAAAAAGGAAGGATTATCAACAGGCTGTAAAGAAAATCATGCATGACGGTAAAGAGCTGAGTACTATCAAAGAAAAATGGGAATGTATCAAGAAAGGGATATCGAAAGCCGAAAAAGACACTATAGGAACCGTTACCGGGAAAAGGATTAGGGAACTAATGGGTCACGGATGAGATGATAGGAAAGATGGATGAGAGAAGAAGATGGAAGAATGTAAACACAGAGTTAGGCAAAATGAAGTGCAAAGGGTTAAATAATAAATTGAGAAGGGGCACAAATAAAGCTAAAGAAGAATGGTGGAAAACGCAATGCGAGGATATGGAAAGTTCACAGAGGAAGGGTGAAATTGGTGCTCTATACAGCAAGGTTAACTTGTCATCGGGAAGTAAGAAGGGCAGATCTCTGCTATCAGTTAAAGATAAGTTGGGTAAGATAATATTTGATACAGAAGAGATACAAGAGAGATGGAAGGAATAAAAAGAAGCACTGTATGGCAAAGAACTTAGGCCGACAATGTTAGACATAGAAAAAGAACATGACGTAGAAGAAGATAACTTAGGTCCAGGCATACTTGACGATGAGATAGAAAGAGCAGTTAGAGAAATTAATCCTAATAAGGCCGTGGGGGTGGACAACATTCCTGCGGAACTACTGAAATGTTTAGGAAAATGTAGGAGGAAGACTAAATATTGACTGATTCGTAGTATCTATGAGAAAGGAATCTGGCCAGAACATTTGTGAGATCAGTGATATTTCCTATCCCAAACAAGGTAAAGACTACATCATGTGAGGACTTCAGAACAATAAGTTTTATATCTCACGCCGCTAAAGTTGTTCTCAGGATCAACAACAAAAGGATAGAGAGTAAGGCAAATGATACTGGGGATGATCAGTTTGGGTATAGGAAAGAAAGAGGTACGCGTGATGCCATTGCATTGATAAGATGACTAATCGAGAGGAATATAGAATACAATCAGGATGTATTTGCCTGTTTCGTAGATTTCGAAAAAGCGTTTGATAGAGTGAATTGGGAAAAATTAATGCGTGTATTGCAGGAATAGATTGGAGGGACAGAAGACTAATCCGCAACCTGTACATGTCTCAGACAGACTGCTCAGGTGCGAGTGGGGAACGGAGAGTCCGGATGGGCAGTTTGAGGAAGAGATGTAGGGCAGGGTTGCCCATTATCACCGGTGCTGTTCAACGTATATGTAGAGGAAATGATTAAAGAGGCATGGGAAGAACTGGAGGTGGGAGTGAAAGTCGGAGGGGAATTCGTAAAATCAGTTAGGTTTGCTGATGACTAGGCTTTGGTTTGTCATTCGGCCAAGGGTTTGCAAGCATTGCTGAGTGAATTAGAAACTCAGTGCAATAGATATGGGATGAGAATCAATATTAATAAAACAAAGGTTATGCTAAATCTATAAATTTACAGAGAAAAAAGGCTAAGCTAAATATTAAAATAGGCGGAGGAAAAAATAGAGTAGGTAGAAAAGTTTTCGCATCTCGGAAGTGTTTTGGACCAACGCGGTCAAAGTAGTTGGAACGTAAGGAGAAGAATTGCGCTAGGCAAATAGGTTTTCACAAGGAAGAGGGAGCTGATGACGGGGACGTAAGGAGGTTAAGAAAAAACTCGTAAAAACTATTATGTGGAACGTATGTACGGTACGGAAATATGGTCACTGAAGTAGGAGGATAGATGTCGATTGGAGGCTTTTGAAATGTGGGTTTGGAAAAGAATGGAGAAGGTGAAATGGACCGAAAGGAAAACAAATGAGGAAGTACTAGGCATGGTGGGCGATGAGAGGGGTTTGTTGGGAGAAATCCTAAGGAGGCAGGAAAAATGGATGAAGAGCGTATTGATCGGCAGTGGGATTTTGAAGACTGCAATAAAGGGAAGAATGTTAGGGAAACAAGGAAAGATCAGGAACAGGATAGGGATTTTGGACGGGATGAAGGGAGGAAAGAAGTACACAGAAGGGGGCCATGATGTAGAGTAGGTTGCTGGACTGGGTTTTGTTAGGAGTCACAAAATATTTATTTGTTTGTTATGTCCATTCATAAACCTACCTTTACCGGTAGATTACCTAATGATAACATGTTACGGAAAGATCATAAGGCGATGTATTAGCTCGAGAGGATATAATATCTAATTTATTTATTTATTTGTCTTGGTCCGAAAACAGCACTTTTTGGCCTTAAAATTGGATAACAATGACAGCACCACAGTAAGAACAATACAAATAGGTGGAAAAAACCCATCCTGGCCGGAATCGAACCCGTGACCGTTGGACTGGCAGACGAGGACGTCACCCCGCCGCCACGGGGGCCGGCAAAAAGAAATGAAACTTTTTGTAAGAGCAGCGGGTAACGAAATATAATTTCCTTAAATTATTGCATCAATGTTTCTTGCACATATTTCTAAAAAACTGTTTATGTTAAAATTAACAATATATAGTCTATAAGGGTCAAAGAAATGTACTTAGATGGACACTACTTTCCAATTGACTCAAACCCTACTAAAATATATTTTCTCTCTTTTACTCATTGAAATTATTGCAGTGCCTCATGTTTAACGGGAAATTAGTTTTAATTCCAAAGTTAAGTGAATAAATTAAATTTATGCCAGAATCACTTACGAAAATTTTAAACCCATTAATTCAGCTGGAAAAGGATACCGCATTGGATTCTGATATACTGACAAGTATTTGAGCTAGGTAGATAGTATTTCCATCAATAAAAAATATATGGCAGTTGTGTTTTGGGGTATTTGAACGAAAGCGTTCGAAGATCGGGACGCACGCCATGTCTCGGGCGCTTATCCGCGTCTCCCTCCGCCGCCGCACATTCTCTGCGGGCCACTCTGCAAGGGAGAACTCTCTGGGCTCCATGCCGCATTCTAGCTCCGATCGCGACACTGTACATGTAATGCTGCCAGCAGCAAAAAACATTTGGCTCACATTACAACTCAATCATCTAACGCTGGTTCTCAGACAATATACTTTAAAATAAAGTCCTAAACTGGCCGGTCCCCCAAACCAAATACTTTCCACGGACCAAAAAAATCCGCCATTAATGGCATTATTGCATGGTTGGGTAATAGATGATTGACACTCTCCCCATCCACTGATTCACCAGATATTTCCCCGACACTCAAAAAACCCGACTCTTCCCAATTACACTACTAGTAAATAATGGTGCGCATCCCTCATTCGACCGACAGGCGCCACCGTTCCTTTCAAACGTCCTGCGTGGCATATGAAAATTCACGAGACCCCCACTTCGCGCCCCCACCCCCTCCGCGTTCGTCCATCAGTGACCACGGAAGAGGAAAAAGTTACCTTCTCTGCTGCTCTAAAGTTTCTTCTTTCGAATTAACCTCAAGAGGAAAAATGCAATTCGAAAAATGTCGTCAATTGCCTCTCTTGTAATCCCTGCCCCTCTTTTTACATTGACCACCCTTTCCATCTGCTTATTTCACCAAACACCGTCACTCCTCAAAATATCCGATTTCCACACTCCCTCATTTCCTATCACACAACATAACATTTCACATAATCATTCCCTTAAAAATTGCGTCCCTCTCGCTGAAAAGCTTGGGTCCTTTAGTTATTCCTTAGAAAATTCAATAGATGTCGTTGGTAGCAATGGGGAAAATATTTGCCATTAGTAAGCCTCACAATTCGCTATACAGCTTGTTGAGCTTCAGTTATTAATGACACTTTGATTTCATATCACTAGTCGATTGAAGTAATAATCTTTGGTTTGTTTGTAAATAGAAATAAATTAGTATCATGCAGTGACTAAACACCGCATGAAAATGTTTTCATTTTTCTATTTAATCGGTTTAACATAAAAAATAAGTCTAGCTCAGTTAAATGAAGTTTCTCGTAAATGATGTTATAACTGCTCATTTGTTTGCGACTGATTACAATTGAGGGAATGAATTTAGAAGTGACTGTACATCCGCAAATGGTAAGCAACGTTCGTGACGTTCAGAGAAAGATCACCTCCTTCGAATCGATTGACAAAATCAAGGACATGGTTTTAAGTGATCTACGCATCAAAGGTCGGGAAATAGTTTAAGCCACACGCATATCACGGGGTAGAGTGCTTTCAATTATGCACGAACGTTGGGATGTGAAAAAAATCTCGGCAAGATAGATGCCGCCTTTGCTCTCTAGTGGAGAATAAATGCAATCGTGAAGTCGATTCGGAGGCTGGTTTGGTGCTTTTGCGTCGCAATCCTGACGAGTTTCTGCGTCGATACATATCAGCTGACGAAACATGTAAATACTATTAGATTCCAGAGACAAAGTAACAGTAAAAAAACAGTGGTTTTATAAAGGCTATCCGGTTCCGAAGGCGGTGAAATCGGAAAACTGGATGACGATGGCCACAAATTTCGGAAAGCACGGGGAATCATCTACATCTACGACTTGCAAAATGGCCAAACGATGAAGGGACAGTATTATAATTTGTCTATGCACCGTTTGAAAAAATAAATCAAGAAAAAAGTCCTTATTGTGCAAAGAAGAAAATTGTCTTACATAAAGACGGATGCATGAAGCTACGCATTTTCGATGGCCAAAATAATGAAAATAAAATTCGTATTATTACAACATTCACTGTTGTTACCATATTCGTCTTCCAGGGAATTTTTTTATCTCCAAAAATGAATAAATGCACGGCGGAAAACGATTCACATCGAACGAGGTCATCGCCAACACAGATACTCACTTTGAGGACATTATTATTTTGTGGGCATATATATATATATATATATATATATATATATATATATATTATTATTAGGTAATCTACCGGTCAAGGTAGGTTTTTGGATGGACACAACTATCAAATAAACATTTTGTGACTCCCCACCTAGCAAACTAATCTATATCAGGTCCCTCTTCATCTCGGTGTACTTCTTTCCTCCCTTCATCCCGTCCAACATCCCTATCCTGTTCCTACCCTTACCTCGCTTGCCCAACATTCTCCCCTCTATTACCCTCTTCAACATTCCACTACCGCTCAATACGCCTTTCATCCATTTTTCCTGCCTCCATAGGATTTCTCTCAACAAACCCCTCTCCTCCCCCACCATTTCTAGTATTTCCTCATTTGTTTTCCTTTCGGTCCATTTCACCTTCTCCATTCTTCTCCACACCCACATTTCAAAAGCCTCCAATCTACGTCTATCCTCCTGCTTCAGCGACCACGTTTCCGCGCCGTACATAGCTACGCTCCATATCAGAGTTTTTACGAGTCTTGTCTTAACATCCCTACTCAACGTCCCCGTCATCAACTCCCTCCTTGAGAAAGCCTCCTTGCCTAGCGCAATTCTTCTCCTTACGTCCCTACCACTTTGACCGTATTGGTCCAAAACACTTCCGAGATATGTAAACTGCTCTACCTGCTCTATTCTTTCCCCGCCTATTTTAATATTTAGCTTAGCCTTTGCTAAGCTTGCTAAGCTTTGCTAGCTCTGCAGGAACACACGCGATTATATCCTATAATATAATGTAAACACAGAGTTAGGCAAAATGAAATACAAAGAGATAAACAATAAATTGAGAAGGGCCACAAATAAAGCCAAAGAAGAATGGTGGAAAACGAAATGCGAGGATATGGAAAGTTTACGGAAGAAGGGTGAAATTGGTGCTCTATACAGCAAGGTTAAGTTATTATCGGGAAGTAAGAAGGCAAGATCTGTGCTAACAGTAAAGATAAGTGGGATAAGATAATAGTTGAACCAGGAAAAATCCAAGAGAGATTGAAGGAATATATAGAAACACTGTATGGTAAAGAACTAAGGCCGACAAGGTTAGACATAGGAAAGGAACATGACGTAGAAGAAGATAGCTTAGGTCCAGCAATACTCGACGATGAAATAGAAAGGGCATTAAAAGAGATGAAAGGAAATAAGGCCGTGGGGTGGACAACATCCCTGTAGAACTGTTGAAATGTTTAGGAGAATGCGGGAAGAAGGCCCTATATGGACTGATTCGTAGTATCTATGAAGAAGGAATCTGGCCTAGAGATTTTGTGAGATCGGTGTTAGTTCCTATTCCAAAAAACGCAAAGGCTATATCATGTGAGGATTACAGAACAATAAGTTTGATATCCCACGCAGCTAAAGTTATTCTCAGGATCATCAACAAAAGGATAGAGAGTAGGGGAAATGATTACTTAGGGGATAATCAGTTTGGGTTTTGGAAGGGACGAGGTACGCGTGATGCAATTGCAGTAATAAGATCACTAATTGAGAGAAATATAGAATACAATCAGCACGTTTTTGCCGGTTTTGTAGATTTCGAAAAAGCGTTTGATAGAGTGAATTGGGAAATATTAATGCGTGTATTGCAGAAAATAGGAATGGATTGGAGGGACAGGAGACTGATCCGCAACCTGTACATGTCTCAGACTGCTCAGGTGAGAGTTGGGAACGGAGAGTCCGGATGGGCAGTGTTAGGAAGAGGGGTAAGGCAGGGTTGCCCATTGTTACAGGTGCTGTTCAACGTATTAATGGTATGGAGGAAATGATTAAAGAGGTATGGGAAGAACTGGAGGTAGGAATGAAAGTCGGAGGGGATTTCGTAAAATCGGTTAGGTTTGCTGATGACCAAGCATTAGTTGCTCAGTCAGCCAAGGGGTTGCAAGCATTGCTGAGTGAATTGGAGGTTCAGTGAGATAAATATGGGATGAGAACTCATATTAATAAAACAAAGGTTATGCGATTTTCCAGAAAGAAAAAGGCTAAGCTAAATATTAAAATGGGAGGGGAAAAAATAGAGCAGGTAGAGCAGTTTACATATCTCGGAAGTGTTTTGGACCAATACGGTCAAAGTAGTAGGGACGTAAGGAGAAGAATTGCGCTAGGCAAGGAGGCTTTCTCAAGGAAGAGGGAGTTGATAATGGGGACGTTGAGTAGGGATGTTAAGACACAACTCGTAAAAACTCTGATATGGAGCGTAGCTATAGCTAGCCGTACGGCGCGGAAACGTGGTCACTGAAGCAGGAGGATAGACGTGGATTGGAGGCTTTGGAAATGTGGGTGTGGAGAAGAATGGAGAAGGTTAAATGGACCGAAAGGAAAACAAAATAGGAAGTACTAGAGATGGTGGGTGAGGAGAGGGGTTTGTTGAGAGAAATCCTATGGAGTCAGGAAAAATGGATGAAAGGCGTATTGAGCGGTAATGGAATGTTGAAGAGGGTAATCGAGGGGAGAATATTGGGCAAGCGAGGTAAGGGCAGGAACAGGATAGGGATGTTGGACGGGATGAAGGGAGGAAAGATGTACACAGAGATGAAGAGGGACCTTATATAGATCAGTTTGCTAGGTGGGGAGTCACAAAATGTTTATTTGATAGTTGTGTCCATCCAAAAACCTACCTTAAACGGTGGATTACCTAATAAATAAATATATCTATATATATATATATATATATATATATATATATATATATATATATATATATATATATATATATATATATATACATATATATATATATTTATTTATTTATATGTATAAATTATGAATATATATATTTTTTGTGATTTCGGAGTCAATGTCGTTAACTTAAAGTAGGAATAAAACAGGTCCGATAACACTTCCCTGGCGAACACCGGAATTAACTTCTACTTAATTTGATCTTAACTCCATCTATCACTATTCTTTGAACCCGACCGTTCAAAAAGTATTTAATCCATCCCTGGATGCTTTTATCTACGCCATACGCTTCTAGCTTTGTGAGTAGTTTACTTTGAGGTACTTTGTCGAAGGCTTTCTTTAAATCTAGAAAAATCACATCCACCGGAACTCTCTCTTGAAATAAGAATATCATAAAAAATAAAGTGCATGTTGTGTCTCGCAGGATCTACTCCGAATACCATGCTGGTTTTCATTAATAACTCCTGACTATTGAGGTGTATCACGATCGAACTACCAACTATATGTTCCATTATCTTGCACTAAATGGATAAAAACATGGTTACTATGTTAGCCGTTTTCCAATCTCTGGGACCCTTGTGATCTACTTGTGACTTTTTAAATACTATTTCTAGATATGGTGTAATTTCCGAAGCTAGATCCTTATATATCTGAGCGAGTATTTTATCGGGCTGGGAAAATTCATTAAGCCTAACATTTTCAGCAAACGTTCTCTTCCTTAATATTAGGTTTTAATTCGGTGTGTCGGCACGAATTGGTAGGGTATCGGAGGCATTCGGTGAGACATTGGTGAAGACATTTTGAAAGAAGGAATTTAATAAGTTAGCCTTTTCCAAACTGCTGGTTACTCTTTCACCGTTATCGTTTTTAGTGAATGAACTGTTGACCTTTTTCTTTTAACATCTCTAACGCACAACCAACGTGCTTTCTCATCCCTACGAATTTTCCGCTAACGTCTTCCTTCTGAATTCCTTAAACGCTTTCCGAAATTCTTTCTTGGCATACGCCCTTGTCGCTAGAGATCCCTAATAATTTTGATATTTGCTTGATATAGCCTTTGAAGTCACAAAACCTTTCTAACGTCCGCATTCTACCTTTTAAGTTCCGTGTTATCTTTTATAAATATACTGGGAATGAATGATCTTCTGGAATGATGCGCGCGTGATCTCAAGGAAGTAATTCCACGTATCCCCAGTATTTCAGTGGTTATTATCGTTCTTAAAACTTGCAAATTGACTCTATATCACGAATTGCAGGTCATTACAGTTCCCTTCTGTAAACATGTAAAGTTTGGTTTTACGAAGTTCAAATCGTGAACTTAATTTTAATTGAACGTAATATTTTCCGGTTTAGCTGTTCCAACTTGTGCAAGGTAAAATGCTCCCTTCAATTGATCTGCACTGCAGTGATATTCGCTCTTGACTTCTCCCTCTACATTTTTTATTACAGTGTTATAAGGCACGAAAATTCTTTCCTCTATCTGTCAGATTTGCATTTGCATTGCGTTTATCTTAAAGTTTACGGCGTTCTAGTAACAGTTTTTCCATCGTATCCCAAACCAATATATGCAATGTTAATGCAAGGATATCTGCTTGTTCATGATGTATCTTTAATTCCGATGCTCCAAGTTCTTTTGGCAAGTGCCCCAAACCCTTGTCAAGGATATTCAGCCCTGAGATGGCACTTGTGCACCATCATACATATCGCTGGATGAACCCCCGTCCAGTGTCCCCCCTCCAGAGTGCTTTTCCCAAGCCGGACCTCATCACAGCGTGACTCCCGGGTCCGCTGCTCTCGTGCCCACATCACTTGCATCCCCTCTCTGCCCCGTGCAGCCTCCGACGGACGAAAGTTGCTAGTCACGCACCGAACCCCGCCCCCCGCAGCACCGATAGGATAGCAAGCCGCGCCCCTCCGGCACGAGGAGTGAGCACCAATGGAACGAAAGGACGGGGAGATTGGTCCCCCTCGACGGTTTCCTCTTCTCCCGATCGAGTGACGTGGACCGGAAGGGGAGTGACGTGTGAGAGGGGCAGGAGATGAGATGGGGAAGGAATGGAGGTGGTCGCGGGGGAATTGAGATTTGGCAACGCCGAGCGGTGACGTCATTCACCTCGCTTTCTGCTTTTTCCAATTGCGAAAGGGAAAAAGTTTCTGCCTTGACGGCATTATTTTCCCATCCAGGATCGCGCGAAATTACCCTTAAAGGGAACATTTTACGCCGTTGCTTTTTTTTGCGTGCACGATCGCACCTTGCTGCCATCCAATTCGAACGCCAATGGACAAGAGAGAGAGAGCGCGCGAATCGCAGAGGAATTTGGTTTCTCCGGTCCTCCATATTCGAATGACATCCGAAATTTTTATTACTGTGCAATTTTATTGCTGAAGTTAATTTTTTTCATTTGGAATGCCAATTGGAGTGGAACTCGTCGCTCAAATAACTCTAACAATCTCTTTAGCTTCAATCTGGAGAAATATCTCGTGCGATTTAACGCCGTACTAAGAGCAATCTTCTTTAATGTTTGATGAAGCATTTTCGATGACGAGTCGTAAGTAATTTTCCTTTTTATATAAACTACGAACGAGTATTTGACTAAATATGTAAGATTATTATCATTATTATTCGCTCTATTTCCTCCGGCATACCAAAATCTTCCGCTCAAAGTAAGGGAATGTAAAAATAGAAGCGCAAATAAATAGATTATTCTTATTTTTCATCGGTTCTCACATTTGCGTTTTTTCCGTTCTTGCGACGGATGCTAGCCAAGTCACGTTTTTTTGTTTATGATGCTATAAATTCCATAACTCTAACCACATATTGTGGTTGCTTTGCGGATGTCAACTTTTTGCATGATTTCGTGGATATATGGTTTTCGGATTGATAATTTTGATGTAGTTGATGAAATTATTGCTGTTTGTTCTGGTCACGGAAATTTTGATTCGCGCAACTGTTACGTAATTTTCCATGCAGATATCCTTCAACTCGATGGCCAGGATAGTGTAGATGACATTTTTCTTCTACTTTTAATGTTAGATTTGTGTCAATATAACTATTAGGAATATTTTTCCAACAAGAGAGTCTACCTAACCTCTTGCTTCTGAGATTTCATAAGAATTGAAGTGAATACTATTGCCTACTCCTGGTATCGGTTGTGAAAAAACGAAGGCAGCTATTATTGAGCAAATATCTCACCTATTTATATTTTAAATAAACAAGGAAATAACAGTATAGTAAAAAAATACATATATATATATATATTTATATATAGATATTATGAGGAGCTGAAGTGTTTCAGTCTCCTCAAATTATTTAAGTGGTCTTTTATTTTTTTATTCATTAACTTTGAGAACAATGTCCTTTGCGCTTTGAGGACAAAATGTTTCCTTTCTGTGTACCGAAACTGAATACCGACGGATGAAAATGGCATGCTAAAAGTGTTCATGTGAAGGGAAACAAGAGTGTGACAAAGGGGAAAGTAAGATGATGTTTAGAATTCAGAAGAAGAGGTGATGCCGGTATTGTAAATTTGGTGGATAATGACATGAAATCAGTGACAGAAGGTCATGTTGCATCTATTGTAAGTCCTAGTAAATAGACTTATACGAATCAATTTCTTCCATATGTGGAACTAATGTAGTTTGTGGGGGTTATTAGTGAGAACAAAGACAGAGTTAAAGAAGTGAAGGAATTTATTTGGCTGCAAAATTAGCTGGGAAGTGCATCGAGCCAAAAGGGTAAAAATAGGGTCCGTTCCAAAGTAATGCAATTATTTTTTGTCATGTGCCAACATTTAAAATTCTTCAAATTACTGTCCTTGGGCCTCTACACATGTTTTCCAGCGACTCTGCCATTACCGGTACGCGCCCTGGAAGGCGTCTTCGGGGACTTCTCGCAGGGTCTTCGTCACGGATGATTGGATCTCTTCTATGGAAGAAAAACGGATTCCTTTCAGGGCTGACTTTATCTGAGGGAACAAAAAGAAGTCTGCTGAGGCGACGTCAGGGCTAGAGGGGGTGGGAAAGCGTTGGCACCTGGTGATTGGCCAGGAACTCGCGGACTCGTAATGCGTTGTGGCAAGGCCCGTTGTCATGATGGAGTTGCCAGGTAGCGGAGATGTCTTTTGTCTTCCTGAAGACCCTTTTCTTACCAGCACATTCCCTTAGCAGCGGCGTGAAATGTCTGTCCTTGAGGAACAAACTTCCTATGTACCACTGTCTTATTGTCGAAAAGGACAATGAGCATTGTTTTCACTTTTGATTTGCTCATTCTTGTCTTTTTGGGCTTAGGGGACGGTTGGTCTGCCACTCAGAGATTTAGCGTTTTGTTTCTGGGTTGTATTCAAAAACCCAGGTTTCATCACCAGTGATGATGCTGTCCAAATAATCAGGTTCATTTACAATACGTTGCAAAAGTTCACTTGAAATTTCCGCTCGGTTGGTCTTTAGGTCGTCTGACAAGGCCTTGGGCACGACATTAGCGCATAATTCTCTCATCGCTAAATCTTCAGTGACAATGTGTAATACAACAGTAGACGACAAGTTCACTTCATTGGCAACCATCTTGATACTAAATCGACGGTCAGAGTCCAACAAATGTCTAACACGAGCCACATTGTTGTCGGGTTTGATGGTTGACGGCCGCCTAAAGCGTTGTTTGTCGTACCGCAACTCCTGGCCAGTGGCGCCATCTACAGGTATCATGCATTTTTTCTTAAACTAAAATACCACCAATGACGTCAACCACTTAAATGACTAACAATTTAAATTGAATATTACAAAGCGACGAATATACCAATAACTAGATCTCATTAAAATTAAATAACCAACCAACATATTAAGCTGTAATCCATTAACCCAAAAAGACAAGAAAACCTTATTAGCCCACTTCAACGTAAATCTCTAACAACACAACAGTTCTTGAGAATACAATGTTCATTTAACAACAGGCCTGCAACTCCTTTCACCAATAAGCCTCAAAATTTTGAGGAGGCATAGACAAAAATCTGGCTACAGCAACAGTTGATAAGCCCAGTACTCTTTCACATTGCACTTGAATTTACAGAGGCAAAGCGTACAACCTTACAAACAGTTGCATGCCATTCTCCGGACCAGTAATGGAGGCAAGTTGTCATACATTCAATGTTTTATTGGTATAAATAACATACTATAAATTCGGTGTACCATCCCGATGTAGGTAAATTTGCGTATCAGGGACTATTTCCTTCCATTTGATGAAATGGAAGGAAATAGTCCCTGATATGGGGTGAAATGGGGATTTTCTTTTTTTTTATGTACTACAGTTTGGTGTTTGGAAATTTCCTTAAAGTGTATTATCGTTTTCTTTTTTCTGACTTATTTTATTTATTATCTTTTGTGATGTTGATTGTATTTCAGAAACCATGTTATTTTTCCAAGGCAAGTTTATTGTAACAGTTGGGACTTATGTGCCACCTGACATTTGTCTATTTGCACATGTACATTTTAATAATAATGATAATAATTCATAAAGTAATTTTGTTGAAAGAATGTGTTTATAAATACCATGTGCCGAGTATGTCAAAACGCCTTTTGGAGGGTAAGGAGTTTCTGGCTCCTGTGAAACGCGAATATGGTAGGTTAATAAAGTTCACCGGGTTAATAATTTTTGTTTCAAATTTTGAATGTATAGACGATGAGGCGCTTCGCAACAGGTTCATTGAGGCGGAGACGCCGTATTGGTTACTTGAGTCGTCGGCAAAAGTTCACTTGAAATTTCCGCTCGGTTGATCTTTCGTGACACGGTCGGGGTGCAAAGGTTTACAATAACCGACATCCTGCCGCTTCCACAGCTTGAAGAGCACTAAGACCGGTTTCGCGGCAAAGCTTAGTGTCCCCCTCCCACTTACTCGAAGTAGTTTAGTTTCACTCCGATCAATAGGAGCGGCGCGGGAAATTTAATTGCATTACTTTTGGAATGCTCTCTGTATGTTGAAAAGTAAAAAATCTACCAAAAATAATTAATTTTTTCCTAAGAATCTACCAAACTACCCACATATTTACAAGTCAATAAATTCACGAATCAATTTTGGTTGATTGGAAGAGGGAGTCAAGTATGTCAGGCAGGCATTTTCTGTTGAAAAATAGATCGAAACACAATATTATATCGAACATTTGTTTGCGATAAATAATAATAAGTGTCAATGGGGCTTCTTAAAATAGAGTAAGAAATTTTCTGGATGCTCTCTAAAAAATTTCCTGGATTTAAAAGCAAGGAAATAATAAATTCTGGAGACTTCTAATGTAAATTACAGATTAATCATTAAATTTGTAAATGATGTAGTTCTTCGAAACTAGTCGAAAATAAATCTTTATTAGTCGGAAAATTGCTAGAGCTTTTCGTCTTTGTTACTGAGGAGACTTCATTGTAAACTTAAGAAATAGTTTTTTTACATGTGTTATAAAAAAGCAAATATTCAGTGCACAAATATTTTAGGCAAGTGATAAAAGGAAAAGCCAGAGAGTTAGCTATTTATAAATAGTCAACGAATTCCATCTTGCTAGGATCACAATCATTATACGGTTTCACGTTTGCTATTTTTTCAATTGATATTTTTTTCACTTTTTCCCTTGTGTGTTTTCACATTCATAGGAATGAGATCGTTCATCTTGACGCGAATATGGAATGCAATTCTGCAAGCGTCCTCCACTATACGTGACGTGCGAGATTTCTCCTCCTGCGCGCATGGAGTTCACGGAGTAGGATATCCCGACATGATGCGTGTAATTTTGGAAGCGATCAGTCCTGGGTTTCCTATTTTCTAACATTCCTAATGTCTGTAAGCACGCGATCTTTCCCGCTCACGGCCGGAAATTACATTCGTTTAGTTGGATCCATTGAAAGATCCTCATTAATGTGTGCAGGTGAAAACATAATACTCTGTCCAATAAATACGCGAACTGAGACCATACAAACTTAAGTTTGCAAAATTTAGTCTAAACTGATTTTTTCCCCTTCCAAATACTCTCCGTTCGTTGCTATGCACTTATTCTATCTTCTTTTCCACTGTTTAAAGCACCCTTGGAAATCCTCGGCCGTTAGGATTTTTAGTTTTCTCGTTGTTTCTTGCTTTATTGTGCCCTTATTTTCCCAGTGATGTCCCCTCATCACATTTTGCATTTTGGAAATAGAAAAAAGTCGCAGGGGCGAGATTTGGCGAATAAGGAGGATGACCAAGGATGGTGATTGAATTTTTTGCCAGAAAATGGAGAACAATCAATGCTGAATGTGCAGGTGCATTGTCATGGTGAAGGACCAATCCATCATGATCGGTTAAAATAGTGTTCACTGTTGATTTTCCTAAATTCAGTTCATCAGCTCTCATTTGGACAGTTTTTCGACGATCGGTAAGGATAAGGGACCGCACCACACAATCAATGTTGTCGTCGAAACAAGTGGTCGAAAGTCGTCCCGATCTTGCATCATCCGTGGCGTATCGTTGGCCATCTTTAAAACGCTTAATCCACTTGAAAATGGATGTTTTCTTCCGAACATTATAACATTTCAGCAATATCTTGATAACTTTTCCCGACTTCGCCAAAAACTTGATCCGTTGCTCCATGATTACGTCAATTTCCATTTTCGACAAACAGTATAAACAAGAACAACAGAAACAAACATAACTGGCACCATGAGCACAGCTCGACGATCCGCCAAGCACAGACGGCTCATCGGGTTTCAGGCAAATAGCGCCGCTGGTGGGTGGGGCTATAGTCCGCGGCATGGGCACCAGACTGCAACAGTTCGCGCATTTATTGTGCAGACCATGTATATCTTGCCAGCGGAATAGTTAACGTGGGCATATGCAATATATCCGTCGACCAACGTGGCGGTGGTCCCTTCCCACCGGTTGTTCAAGGGGTCAAATGGGAAATGGTGGATGGGAGATGCGGGCAAACGAATTCCTCTCAACTCCGATCCTTTTAATTGGCTCTCCGCCGAAAGCTTACTTTCCAAGCGCCCATTGATTATCCGATAAGACCAGATCATTGCCACTCACCCGCGCACTCGCATCCCCGCTGCACGCCGGCGCTCCCCGTCATTGAATCTCCACGCCCTGAGCATTCCCTACCCCGTTGCTTAGCCTCTCTCGTTTCACTCCGTGTCGAGGAACCGATCTCATGCCCGTCCCCGTGTCTTCAAGTCGGATCCGCGACTTCCAATCGAGTTTCTCTGAGTGCCATCATTCGTCCATTGGATTCATCTCAAAAGGTTTATCGAGATGCAATATTCACTTCCGACATAATCGACGCTACTGGTATATATTCGTATGATTGCAAATGAAAAATTTACCTCTTGAAAATCAACATTTGAGTATCGGCGAATAAGGAAACTTATTACGTCATGGAACAAAAGAAAAAACTTGGTTCCAATGACGGATACATTCCAAGTTTTGAATAGAGATCTTAAACTTTATTTTACTTCATCCAAATGACCGGAGACACTTCAGAGAACGTTTTATTTTTGAAATTTTTGTTTCATAATCACTAGTTTTGTTGGATAGCTCACGCCATAAAATTTACATACGTATTACCGTATTACCTATGATATTATAATAATTTCAACATGCACCTAGTTAATAAACATAACAATTCATTAATACTAGTATTATGAAAGTAAACATTAATTTGAAAGATAATGTTCACTCTTTAAAATTCTCCAACAAGAAACGTATAATTACATCTACTTCAATTCGAAAGTGGCTAAAGAAAAGATTGAAAACACAAAATAAGTGCTTATTTTTACTTTTTGATACTTTTAGTTCATAATCAGTTTTGGCTATGCCAATGTACATTCGTAAAAAATTAAAGTGAGGATAACAATCGGATAAATTAGTGTTTTTCCTCTATTTATGAAAGAAAAATCACTTAATTAGTCGAATATTCAATCAATTTCCTGCGATTCTTGATCGTGTACTCGCATTCGGTGAATGGAAGTTTTTTTAAAAGATCTCCTTGTCCTGCAGTTGCACTTAGGGCGTCCATTAATGGACCTCAAACAATTCTAAAGCCAATTGAGCCACCCAGAGATCTCAACGACGTCAATCAGAGCCGCTCTTCGCCGCGCCCCCACGACCAGTCGCGGAACTTCCCACGCCCGCCCATGCACTTCGCATTCTAGGAAACTTGAGAACCACGCAGATGGCGCCATTCCGGTACCATATCGAGTGCGCGGGCTTCGTGTCTGGGTCGGCGTTTCCCTCCCCGTTCCACCAGGGCGCGCTCGGAGCAATCACCGCGCTTCGCCGGGAGGGAGCGTTGGGTTCGCTGCTTTCACTTTCCCGAGGAGGCATTTTCCCGAAGTTCCCATTGAAAACTCGATGGAGTGCGCCACGTCCGCCTCCTCGAGAGGAAGAGGCCCGTCTCGAGTGGGGGCGTGGTCTAGAGGCAGGCAGGGGAAGAGAACAAGGCCCGAAAAAATTCGGTCCAGGGGCCCCGCGATTTTTCCGTCGCACGTGGGTAAAAAAAGGAACGCTTCAGATAAGTCCAAAAAAGGAACTCGCAATCTCAATCCGAGGAAGGTGGAGGCATGGGGGTGGGGGAAGGGGAGGGCGGGGGTCGGGGGTTGGAATGGGGGCAGGGGGAAAGGCGCTGGAGAAAAGGAAGTGTCCCGGGGCTTCAGGGGGAAAAATGGAGGAGGGAAGCTAAAAAAAATGCGTCGGTGGGATTTGATGAGGGTTATCGCTTCTCCCCCTTTTATCGCCCCCCCCCCTGGGATCCTCTTATCTCTCCCCCGCGCACCTGAGCCCGTCCACTCCCTCCGGCACGCGGAGATTGCGAGGAGGGGGGCGATCTCGTCGCCGTGATTCATTGTCGTCAGATTGGAGGGAGGGCCCTCCTCCTCCCTCCCCCCCTTCCACGCTTCTCCCATTGGCCGAATCCACGAAGGAGTACCCTTTCTCTTTCCGCCGGCCCAACTGATCGGGCAGAAACACGAGCCTTAGAGAGAGCTCAAAAGGGATTTCGCCCAACGGGCTTAATTTTCAATTTCTGATCCACTTCTTCAGCAAACCTATGGCTCGGAACACTTAAGAAATAATGTTCTGGAAAAACCTCACGCCCAGTTCAGCGAGAGCTGACGCATGTCATTTTTACAACTTTGAATGGTTCAAGTTTTTTGTTCTCACGGGCACTCACGTTCAACAGGTAAGTAGTCTTCACGAGAGCATTATTGAATACTGTGCGTGCAAAAACAAATTTGGCAAAAGACGCGCATTCAGTCATTTGTCGCGCATTTCAGGGTCTCCTGAGAAAAAAATTAAAATTTCAAAATGAGATCCCTGGAGTTGGCAAATTATTTACAAAAAATCCTATAAATGGGCTCGAAGGGGAACTGGAGTTGCATGCCTTCAAAAGTTCCCCTGGAATAGTTTTTGCTCACCTCCGTCGACTTCTTCGCAGTCCAGAGAAGTCTTCTCCCATTACATTTGCCTCCATTTGTATAACTTGAGGTCGACATTTTCGTGGAGAAAACATTTGAAGATGGAAGACGTTAATTCTCTCTCTCTTATTGGTCCAAGTGCTTCCCTTCCGGCCATTTCTCTTTTATGGCGAGTGTTCTTCGTCAGATGTGCGATTCGGCGAAGGTCACTCCTACAAGAGATCGCCCAAGGCTATTTTCACCGCCTTACCCTTGGTTTCCCTGCCGTCCCTCTCGCCAATTCCAATACCTCCGCATCCTTTTCCAGAGTTCAGAGTTGAAAATAATTTTTTACCAAACACAAATTGAAGTACTTCCATAACTCTTGAAACATGATAGTACACCACTTCATTTGAAAATGGACCACGTGAATTCCCTTTATTATGTAGGTTATTCTTCGATTGAGTGGAAATGAGTGCAAGAGAAAATTAAGTTCCGCCAATTTATTGCCGCTCGAACTGTATCCGCCGAACAAAAAAGTTGAAGTTATATTAATCGCAAGTCCATTATTATCGCCAAAGGCAATCTGTAATGACCGTGATCACGAGAGATTTATCGCGAGTGCTCAGTCAAAAATTATTACACTCGACAAAAAATAAAAAAATAATTGGTGCTATTGCAAAAGTCCTTGCATTTCGGACTTCTGCTACGACGAGTTAGTACGCTTCTAACTGCTAAAGTGATTAAACACCGCCTAGCAACGCTTACATCAATCTCAATGCATGGGAAATGTTAATACAAACCAATAAAATAAAATACGGAAAAAAATAAACTGCGATATATCTCTGACCCTTCATTCAAGATGAAAAAATGGCTCCATAAGTCAGGAGAATACGTAAAAGATTACAGCGTTTGTAAGCACAAAGATTTGAGTGATATTTAGGCTCAATTTCTCCACCTTAGCTTATTTGTTGATGCTAAAAACCAATTTAAAATTATTGAAATTCAAGCGGTTCGAAGTCATCCACTGTCGTGACGGCAGGCGCAGTTTAAATTATTCGTTAACAGAAAAGAAAATGTGTCAACAAAATCATTAACACTGACAGACAGTTGACAAGTCCCAGTGAACAATCACGTAATAAATTACCGACAAATATAAATACGTGTTTCATTCAAAATATACCTAATTTCTCATTGCATCAAACTGTACAAGTTTTCGAAATAATGGATCGGACCTCGATCATATAATCCAAGATTATTGCGCTGATACTGTAACAGGCATCTAATGTTGTAAACGACCACGAATTTTTCCCAGTTGATTCCACACTTATAGACGTAATAGAAACGGAGTCACATGATTTGTGTCAGAATAAATAATTGTCGTTGGCAGAATGGGTATTAGATAATAACAACAATGAAAGTATTTGGTGCAAGTTATGGCAATTTAATTAGCATAATCATAATGCATGATCCTTCTAAGGTTTTTGACCCAGACGTTCCAGCACTTAATGCATTTGATAGATAAATACAAGATGAATATAAAAAGTATTGTTTTTTTTGTAAAAATGATTGAAAAGACATTTTCCCCGACGTGTACGTGAAGTGCTAAATTCAGATCATCGGTTAAAGCAAAATCCGTATTAAACCAAAACGACAAATGGATGTCCACCATATGGCTTTTTGATGCCCATATGGATGGCTTTTTTTGCCCTTCGATTGAATTCCTTCTATTCCGAGTTCAAAATGCAAGTGTGTAATTGCAACACCGCAAAAAATTAAACAAAAGTGAATGTTACACTCAAGAGTAAGGAAATAGTGTGATAACATCTCTTTCTTGGAACAGAAGTAGTGGTCAGACAGTTATAGGTTTGAAATAGCATTCAAAATACAATTACGCATTGCCGTTCTTGTTTCACTTATTAGCCACGAGGCGATCCAAATTCCTCCTTCCCAGACCTTCCGTTTTGGGCGTTCTCATAGGTCGTTCCAAATTCCAGAACCGTCCATGCCGTTCTGGATGCCTGTGGTAGGATACAGGGATCCACGGCTTGCATATTTGGGGAAATGAGGGGAGGGGGTAGGAGTCGAAAGGTTTTCATTGAAAGGATCCGATACTTAAGGAGGATAAAGGGCTGCTTTAGGACGCGTGGAAACGGGAGGATCTGTAGCACTTACAGAACTATATTTTTGGGATAGATCTAGGAATTTCCTATTTTATTCTTGTATGATAAACTGCTAAATGTAAACAAGTGACATTATCAAATGAAATTTTTGAAACTACATGGTTAAAAGCCCCCCTTACAAGGTCCATCCAGAGTAGCTTTTCACATTTCAAAATCCAAGAAGTTTTAATCAAAGAAATGTCACTCCAGATGGCGATTGAACAGACAACATAACCCCACGTCGGCACCCTCCCACCACCTCCAAACCATACTTCCTGAAAAGATCCCGCAGGAGAGCCCTGCGCTGCCACGGGGTCAAAGACTCCAATGCACAAAGAAAAATGAAAATACTTTGCCTTTCCAGAGTATTGAATTCATTTTGTATTCTCTTATACGAGAAAAGTTTGTACTTTTTTATATCATTATTCATCATAATTTTATCAGTACTTTGATTCTTTCTTGTACATTGTTATGGAATTCAACAAAGAATCGGCCTCAACCATCTCTCAAAAGAATATAGTTAGTACTAGACAGAGTTTAGATCACAATATCAACTCTAGGTTGATTGTTTATTGCGTTCGTTTCAATATCGCCCTTTTTTAGTTTTGCGAAGATAGTTGGCAAGCTGAGACAGAGAAAGCAAGAAACCTTCCCTTCCTCAAAGATCCTATATCTTTTGGGAGCTGTGGATACATTCCCCTACATTTCGCGTGCAATTTACGGCTGCAAATAACCGTGTTCCCCTCTCCCGGTACCCTTCTCTGCAATTATATGACTACTATTTTAGCTATCAGAGCATCTTTCTATTAGCAAATTTGTCAAACTTTAAGTTTATCCAATTTTTTCCTACGCAATGGGAGTACGTACGATAGATTAAAAAAACATGGTTTAGTCCGACGGTAATATTAATACAAGGTATGCATACCATAGATGGCTGGACCGTTATGTTCACAGTGTTTGTACTGCTGCCGTTAGAGTGAGAAGCACCAATTATTCTTAAAAATGGCATCGTTTGGTGGACAAGAACGGCGTGACATTTGCCGTTTCTGTCCACCTCTCTCCACTTGAGTGCTTTAACACTCAGCAAAACTCGTCTTCGATTGCCTGAGGTATGGGCGAAGATTCGTACATCGTGATCGACGCATGACACCTATTTGTTAATATATCAGAAGAAATAAACATGAGATGGCAAGTGAACATTTAATTTTATTTCAGGAATTCCTGTTTGGGTGTGCGCCTCTTTCCACTCACGTAAAGCACCAAATAGTTATATCTTTTTCAAGTGCATGTATTGACATTTCTGCTGTCATCAACTACCAAATGAGAAATCTCATTTAAAATATACTAAGAGCTCTTTCTTTCTTAGCATTAACCTAATGGTCATTCATATTTATACTTATGATAGCCTATACATTCATGTAATGGCTCCTAATTCTTGAGTGAATAATTTCGTTAATCAGCATAGGGATTAACTGTTTCTCATTTTACAGTACTTACAGAATTTGTGACCGGAGATGTCATATTGCAGAAATCATCGTGCGGTTATATTAGGGCTAATTAGACGATGTAATTCACATTGTATCTTCAATATATTTGCCAGAAAGTAAACCGCTTCTATATCGTGTATACTATCATAATTTTAATATTTCTTGACCCGAAATAACAAAATTGAAAATTATAATATATTATTTTACTTTTTTTTATGTATACAAGGTGGTAGAAAGAGTCAATTGTGTAGCATAACCCACGTACTAGCTTTAGCTCAAAAGGTATCCAAAAGTTTTTACAGCGCGCCTCTAGTTGATTTTAATTTGCTTGAAGAAGTTATGTCCACGAAAACTTCTCGAATCACCAACTTCGGCCACTTGGTTGATATCTTATTTTGTTGATTACTTACGGCCGTTTATGTGAGGAGGTATTTGTGGAGTGCGGTGAAAAATCGAATCTATGGAAATGAAATCTTTGAAGGAGCTGTGTTGATCTGTGAAATAACTCTGCAAATCCTTTACGGGTACTTTTGAGTTGATTACTTAGTTTTATGTTGAGGATTCTATGAAGCGAACCATGTGGTATGAGTGGATTACTCGGTTCAACAAGAATCAGAAGCAGACGACGAGCGTTCCGAAAGTACATCAACGTCGACTGATCATCCCACATCAGAAAAGAGAAAGATGTCTTCCTGCAAGTCGACAGTTGACTGTGAGGGAACTTGCAGAAGATCGTGGAATCTCGATTGGTTCGTGCTATGAAACCCTGGATGAAAAATTGAGGATGCATCGAGTTGCCGCCAAATTTGCCCTCGCTTCATGACAGCAGACCAGAAGCGATATTGAGTTCAAGTTTGTCAGGAACTGTTTGATCGAGCTGAAGAGAACGAAGCGTGGATCCTGGTCTGGTGGTGGGTCATGAGTAAATGGATATCGAAACAAAAGTGCAATCTTCACAATGGATTGATGAAACATCCCCCCGCACCAAAAAGCCTTGCCAAGTTTACTCGAATGTCAAGGTGATATTGACTGTTTCTTTATATGAAAAAGGGAGTTATGTATCACGAATGCCTACCTAAAGACCAGACAGTTAAAACGGAGTTCTACCTGGGGGTTATGAAACGGCTAAGAGAGAGAATCAGACTAAAACGGCCCGAACCTTGGAGGAGCGGCGAGTGGTTTCTTTCACCACAACGGCTCATTCGTCTCTCAGAACTCTCGTGAGTTTTGAGCCGAAAACAAGACCTTACTATATGTCTTATTAAGGAATAGAAAAAAACACCTGGGATGATCCCACGTGACTATTTCTATTCCTTAAATTAAAAGCCCCGCTCAAAGAAAAATATTTGCCACCATTCCGGATATGAATAAAAATTAGACCTTTTCTTATGAAATTCTTATGAAAAATCTTATGAACATTCTGGAAGAAGCATTCCAGGGCTGTATCAAAATATGGTAACACCGTCGGGATAAGTGTATGCGTTGGAGAGAAGACTATTTTGAAGGGGACCCTGATCAATAATTTGTTAGTGAAATATTTCATTGTAATAAAAACGTTTCGGGAAATTTTAAACAGACGACTTACGCATACGAAGTCACTGACTCAAATACTCTCAATCTACTTGAAACTTTCGGAGGGAGGAATCTAAATCAAGTCACATGCCGCAGTCAAATATTCCCGGGGCTCATCTACCAAATTTTCTCTCCGCTGCCGAGGAATAAGTAAGGAAAGGGTGGCTCCCCCACCCGGGTCGAGTTTTATAAGCGGAAGCTCTTCCGCGCGATTCAGTGGGTCTTGCGGAAACTGCGGAAGAACCGGAAAGTGCCGAATTACTCCCTGCTGACGACATGAATATTGTAACGTGAATTCTCGGGGTAGGCGGTGGAATTTCAATTGGCGATTTGCCAAGTTATGTTAACCAAAGAATTACACCCCCCCCCACTCAGGAGTTTTGGCGAACATTGGACGAGCGTATTATCATTGTGTGATTTTGGAAGCAATCGTAATAGCCAAGTGACCATCTCAAGGTATAAGATTATTATCTCCTCGGCGCTGTGAGGACCTGACACGTAGCAAAAAATGCATGATGTGTAGCATGCTTTAAGTAATAAAAAGTCCTAACATTGTTCGTTTATCGTCTTATTCGAAGCGTGAAATGCATTTAACAAATGAAACAAACTCCCGTCATCTTTCCATGATGGTCGGGTAGTGACGTTTCCGGCCTCGGAAGCCTGTGAAGGCCTATGCAATGAGACAGGTCATAACGGAACAAAACATTTCTTGGAAACTAAAAAGTTATTCCAATACTCAAAACAAAATTAAAAGGAAGTTTGCCATGAAATCAATGTGCCCCTTTGCAAGCCTTGAGAGAATTAATCATGCATCATGCTTAAAAAATTCAAATTCCACATTTTTCATCGAGGACACTTGTCCTGTGCTAGCATCCGTTTCATTTTGAAAAGCAGAGTGAATTAACGGGCTTCCGCTGAGCGATTTACTTGATGCTTCCCGAAGGAAAACGTGACGTCATCTGTCTTTCTCCTGGCGTAGTGATAAAGAAAACTAAGAAAATATGAAGAGCATCTAATAGTTAGCTTCACTTTTTCATAGGCAAGGTTCAAAATTGAACGAAACACTTCACGTTTATTTCAGGGATTCATCAATAGTCAAGGCATTGTGAAAAAAATGAAATCACTATGAATTCGCGTATTTCCATATTTCCACAGTGAAGATAAGTTTGGACCTGTACCAAGTGATTTTAAAAAACAAATTGACTGTAAAAAACATGAAAAGTAACATCTGATACCATTTCTTCAATAGAAGTTGCGTATTTTAGTTTTTTTAACGTTCTTCCATCGTGGAAAACTTCAGAAAACACTTTCCTTTTTGTCATTAGGTTTTAAATAAACAAACAAACATGCTAAATAGTGTATTTAATTCTCCCAGAAGCCTTTGTTAGATTGCGGTGAAAGCTATTCTTAACAATTACAATGTATGATCGGTTATGGGTGTCGTGGCTTTCGAAAGTCGAATCAATGAATCACCCGGGCAAAGGAGGACATTTTTTGCTCCTTCGATTACCGAAGGGTACTCATCCATCATTCAGCGCGATAATACATCATCATTATGAAGGGATTCAAACCATTTGCATTGGTTTGAAGCCATCCATCCAATCCGACTCTTGTCAGTTTTCTTATATCTTTGCGAGCTCACTAATAAAGAGATAGACTTTAGATTTTTAAAGCAGCCAATAGGAAAGGATTTCCCTCTGGCTCCTCGTAGTATCTTCCGAGTGCACCAGAGTCGCTGCTCCGTATTTTCAACTTTCTTGTTTAAATACTCATCCTGAAAAATAATTACCTATGTTTGTGCTATGTTTCCGTAAACTAAATGGATACCTTTCTCACAAATATAAATTAAATCAGGATGTCTTTCTTTAACTAATAAGTGTGACCTAATATGAACACCACCAAATGGATGTTATATTCCAAAAAATCTACTCTAAATAGGGGATTGAAAAGGAAGAATGCTTGGGATTGAATGTAGTTTAAAAATGTCTGTATGTAAAAAGCACAACGTAGCATAGAGTTCTACAAGGTGCTTGTGTATCTGCTGCAGTGACACTGGCGTAGCTAGGAATTCCTACAGGATCTCAATTGTAATGGTAACTTGAATTAATGTTATTTCTAGTATATAAAGTTACAGTTAAAATGATTCAATAGTTATTTAATTATTAATTAATAGCTCTGATAATTTTGATTAATCAATAATGCCATAGTTCAACAATTTGAATGTACCAAGTAGTGGTATCAAGTTAAGACATTGCAAAACAATTAATTCATGGAGCAACTAGTTACTTCAGCGTTGCCTCGAAACGTTTATTACGAAATGCCTCCTGTCTTTGTTAACTTTTACATACCGATTGGGTTATGGGTAATTTTTCTAAAGATTTTTATTATTAGGTAATCTACCGGTAAAGGTAGGTTTTTGGATGGACACAACTACCAAATAAATATTTTGTAACTCCAAAAAAAACCCAATCCAGCAACCTACTCTACATCAGATCCCTCTTCATCTCTGCGTACTTCTTTCCTCCCTTCATCCTGTCCAACATTCCTATTCTATTCCTGCCCTTTCCTCGCTTGCCCAACATCCTCCCCTCTATTACCCCCTTCAACATTCCACTACCGCTCAAAACACCTCTCATCCATTTTTCCTGCCTCCATAGGATTTCTCTCAACAAACCCCTCTCCTCATCGACCATCTTCAGTACTTCCTCATTTGTTTTCCTTTCGGTCCATTTCACTTTCTCCATTCTTCTTCTCACCCACATTTCAAAAGCCTCCAATCTACGTCTATCCTCCTGCTTCAGCGACCTCGTTTCCGCGCCGTACGCTCCATATCAGAGTTTTTACGAGTCTTGCCTTAACATCCCTACTCAACGTCCCCGTCATCAACTCCCTCCTCCTTGAGAAAGCCTCCTTGCCTAGCGCAATTCTTCTCCTTACGTCCCTACCACTTTGACCGTATTGGTCCAAAATACTTCCGAGATATGTAAACTGTTCTACCTGCTCTATTTTTCCCCTCCTATTTTAATGTTTAGCTTAGCCTTTTTCTTTCTTGAAAATCGCATAACCTTTGTTTTATTAATATTGATTCTCATCCCATATTTATCGCACTGAACCTCCAATTCACTCAACAATGCTTGCAACCCCTTGGCTGACTGAGCAACCAATGCTTGGTCATCAGCAAACCTAACTGATTTTACGAATACCCCTCCGACTTTCATTCCTACCTCCAGTTCATCCCATGCCTCTTTAATCATTTCCTTCACATATACGTTGAACAGCACCGGTGACAATGGGCAACCCTGCCTTACACCTCTTCCTAACACTGCCCAGCCGGACTCTCCGTTCCCCAATCGCACCTGAGCAGTCTGACACATGTACAGGTTGCGGATCAGTCTCCTGTACTCTAGTAATTTCATATTGAAAATTGTCAGCATTTATGAAAACTAATAGCAGAATCAATTCAAAAACATTCTGTATTAAACCAAATAATATCCTCTTCCAAATCATAAAAAATGAAAATCAATTGAATTGAATAAAGAATATCTAAGATTACCGGTCATGTAGGGTTGAAATATTTTATTAAATATGCAAGCAGTGAATAAATGTACAACTCGCAAAGCACAATGCATTATATGTAATCACCTTCGACTAAAGAAACCACAAGAGAACTAAAATCCAGCGTTACACTTACTTTGAGGGAGGAACTATTGGATGTTTAAAATTATTCCAATTCTGAGAGAAGATGCTATTGAGAATATTTTTTATTTTTGCTAATACAAAGGAATACTACTCACCTACAATTCATTTAAACAAAAGCTGATTAGGAATTAATTTAGTTTACCTGATCACTTAAGATGCCGTCCAATGCTCAAAAAACTCAATATCGACTCATGTTTTTATTGTTTGATAGCCATAATTTTGGAGTCAATTTTGTAATACATCTACAGTAATAAAGTCATTGCCATTTAATGGGCCAGTTTAGTTCTCAAGGGTTGAAAGGATGATTATAAATGTTAACAGATGTCACAAGTTTACCTTCTGCCCAGTGTATCATACTACCTAATTTACATGCAAAGATAACATGGACAATTTAAGCTTTAGAAGTTGTTACTACTGAAGAGAAAACAAAATAGAACTGATTTGCGAGTGTCCATTATCTTAGATGATTCAGCTTATTTTCTTAGAAATGTTTAACTTGATAGGACAGAGCTACAATAGTATGGTTTGACCTTTTGTGATCGTCATGTCACCTTGTGTTGACGGCGGTGATTCCTCCTCATTGAAATGTGACGATCCATTTGTCCTCCACATGCACATTTCTCCCCCACTATGTGGAAAATACCGCAGAACCTGCTTCTTTTTCTCCCTTTTTCTAAAGACTCCCATCGGCGTGTCACACTGAATATTTCTGACCTGCCTCCCATTCTTCTGCCTCGCCGCCGCCTCCTTTTGAACCATAACCTAGTTTTGTAATATAACTTCACGATTCCGTTCACACTATCGAAAAGCACTTTGTGATTTGTCGAATATGGATATTTCACTCCCTTGAAGACTGATTGTACTCCTTCCCTTCATTGTCCAATCGATTTAGAATGGGATAGATTCATTAGCCTTTTTCAGACTTCACTCTAAATTCTTGGCTAAATGTACACCTATCAATACGCAACTTTCACATTTAGAGATTTACCAGCGGAATTGTAATCCCTTTAGTATTATTTGATTCGTTGCCCAAAAATAATGTAATTTTATTTGTTAGCATCGATGTCCATCTTGTTATCTACTACCCAATCAGCCATTAGATTTTTAAAAATTTGAAGGACTTAGCGTTAACTCTCCTTCTCAATTTGTTTGTTGATAATGAGATCGTTTGCAAGGAGTCGTACTTGACTTGAAAAATCATTTATGCAAATTCAAAATAAGAGAGCTCTATCACTTACTTTCATCCGTTGGTGTTCGACTTCTCAGGGAATTCTTGGCCCAGAAGATTCGCTGTTTGCTGTGATAGCTGGCACTGCAGAAACCAATTACTTGAGTTCCGCAAGAGTACTCACTTTTGAAACCATGTTGACGATTGAACAACCAGAGTTCGCTCTCCCTAGAATCCCAGAAAAAATAGTCAAATGGCTTTTCTAATAACACGCAGACAGCTGAGTTCAGTCTCTTTGATCAACAATATTTAAATTGTGTTTTGTCCCACCCTTGTAAGATGAGTGCTTCTTGTGCATTACAGTCTTTCGTTAAGGGATTTTTATTTACGGTTTAATTGAATAAATAATTTGTAAAATGCGAAAAGGGATGTATAATGCACGTGTATTATGAGTAAGTCAGTCAACATTCCATTCTAGCCCTTCGTGTGGATTTCCATGAATGCACTAACCCGCAAGGCGTCACAAGTACGTGTGACAGGGGGTGTTAGGTCACCAGCTATATTACCTATACTTTAATATAAGGTTTCAACGCCAGATCTTGTGATAAATGAATGTTTGACTCTTCGTCTCCTTTCGTCAGCATTTTTCACAAAAAAAACATGGCAGCCCTTCTCAGCAAATTGTTTAATTCTGTGATCAGTGTTTCTTGAGATGGACCCTTATGCTCGCAAATTACTGATTTGGGGTCTCAGTAAAGAAAAAATAGGACGGCTCATTCACTCTTTCGTGGCTACTTATTATTATTGACTTAATTTTCTCAGTTTCTTAATTTTGAGGAATTTCTAGAATTGTCTTAATGCTTCTAAATATGATGTTTTTCCCCTCCTTGAAATGTCAGTTGATGTAATATGGTTTACCAAAAGTTTCTACTTTATTAACTCTTTCCTTATCGTAAGCACTTTTCCGTGCCAATTATTAAGAAATTTGTCCTTTCCATTATGATGTGGAGTAAATGTACGTTTTTAGAACTGTAATACTACTCGTATTCCCCTATTGCATTTTCTTCTCTTTAAATTTTTTATTAAATTGGTTACCGGTTATTTCTTTTGACATTACGTTTTTTATGAATATCTCCTTCCTCCTTTTTCCGTAGTTAACTAACAAATGAGAATTTTTAAATTTATTTAGTTTTTATGTGAATTATTGAATTTTAATTGACTCTAAGCTCTTAATTTCATTTTCTGTTTATCGCTCCATTTTTTCCAAATTTCTAATTTTCTCTTTATATCTCTTCCCGTCAGCATTGTTTTTTGAGATTTGTTTTGGAAAAATGTGTTTATTTATTCTTTCGAGCATTATCCTCTTATTGGCCTCTTCAATTATTTTAGAATTCTGACCAACGTTTCCCAATTTCCCGAAAATATATTCCTTCAGATGGACTGGAAACCTTCACTGTCGTCGTGTTTACAATGCCATATCGACTTTTGTTTTCTAGGCACTTTCCAATTGAGAAACTCAAGAGCAGCTAGCCACATGTCCACTAATTGCCAGGAAGACATCTTCTTTCCCCAGCCCCATGGTCGGTCCTAAAAGCATGGACTTGAGGGTTTTTGTTCCACGGGGGGCCTCCTTATCGACCACCTGCATAAAGGCCCCCCTCCCTCCTTTATGAGACGACCAACAATTCCTTGGACACATCCCACAAAGATCGCGTCTACCGCCCATTGAATTCCCTGTAGGCTGTAGTTCCCTTCTTTGAGGGTATGACCCGACTAGACTGCATGTACCCCTTTATTGCGATTTCTATGCATGAGCCTTACTTTTAATACACAATTTCTGCTTAAAAACACATTACCTCATGAAAAGTTTCAATCAATTGCTTAAAGCTTACTATTTGTATATAGGTATGTATTTTTTTACATTTTAACTTGTTTTGAACTGTTTTCAGCCAGCATGTATATATATATATATATATATATATATATATATATATATATATATATATATATATATATATATACACACACACACATTCAAACACGAATCCCGCTATACGGCGAACAAATATTCTTTCATGTGGAAATAGATACAAAGAAAGGAGATAGGAACACACAACACACATGAAGGACGAACACAGGAGAGGTGGGGAAGACACCACCAGACCACGCAAGCAAAAGCAATCAAGCAGACCACCAATGTAAAAATATTTCCTCGACTGGGACTTGAACACCGGATCTCTCCACTTGTCGGGCGGATGCTCTAACCACTTCGGTGATTAGAGCATCGAGGTCGAGGAAATATTTTACACTCGTGGTCTGCTTGATTCCGCCTTCCCCACCTCTCCTGTGTTCGTCCTTCATGTGTGTTCCTATCCCCTTTCTTATAAATTAAAAACAACCCTTAGCGTTTTTTATCACTTTTTAAAATCACTTTCTGTTCCAACCCCCCCATATAAAAAACCATAAACACAGTAATCAACCCGAAGGTGGGTTTAGTAGGTGATGGTAGAGCTCACCCATGTACTAAGCCCGACGGCGTGTGAATATTCACACATCAGGGTAGGGGGGCCAGTTCCTTTCCCTGTGCCGGTTATGGTTTCCCAGGAAGACCTGGTACCCGAAAAATCAACTAGCTTGGGTGTAGCTACAGGTGCCCAAAGTGCCTTGCCCGGGAATCGAACCCGGGACCCTCTGGTCAGCAGTCCAACGCTCTACCCGCTAGATCACCGCGACCCGCATATAATATTATAATTTACCTCCCCCATATAATTTTATTTTTATAGAATTTTAATTATTTATTTGTTTTATCAATTTATTTCTTTTCCCTCTCTTATTTTCCCACCTATCCTTTGCCCATTTGTAAGAGTACGGCTGGGGTTGATTCTTCCCGTATTATTAAAACACATTGTCACCCTTTTCATCACACCAGCAATCAGTCATTCCGTATTCACCCTCACCCCTACCCCAGTGCTCTCCCTCCGAATTTCCCCAGCACGAATACAGGGTTCGTCCGGAAAATAAGTGTAATAAGCTCATTGTCTTTTTTGACAAAAGGGGAGTCGTCCACTACGAATTTGTACCTGAACGACAAACTGTAAATGCTGCATTTTACGTCCAAGTGCTCGACAGGCTTCGAAAACGAGTCGCCCGCGTCCGGCCAGCGATCAACCGTATGACTGACAACCTGAGCGACAATGCGCCGTCTCACACCGCGCTTGTCGTGTCGGAATTCTTGGCCAAGCACGGCGTGGCAACGCTGCCGCACCCGCCCTACAGCCCGGAGTTGGCACCACCGGACTTCTTTCTGTTCTCGAAGATAAAGAGGAGTTTGAAAGGAACGCGATACGGGACTTTGGACGCCGTCAAAGAGGCCCTGACGACGTTTCTTCGAGAGGTTCCCGATGATGCCTTCGCGGGAGCGTTCCAGGAATGGGAACGCCGCTGGAACAAGTGTATCGACTCATAAGGGTCCTATTTTGAGGAATATTAGCTTAAGATATGTAAAAGTGTAATATTTTTTTTTCTTGAGCTCAGTACACTTATTTTCCAGACAAACCCTGTACATAGAGATTCAGGTGTTTTTCTTTTGATTTCTCACATCGAACATTTCTCCAAGCATAATAATGCGTTTGCTTAAATCTTTAGAACTCAAATGAATCATGTTCAGAAAATATCGCGATAATATTGTATTGATGTACATGCGTCTTAAGTTTCACACATTGACGCCATTTGAGGTAGTTGATTTCGTCTCTCAGTTACTTGGTTATCAAAAGATAAGTGTAACCAATAGTAGCTTCTTCATTTTAGTCATGTCTGGCTAAAACAATAAATGTTATATACGTGTTCAATCTCCGTGATTTGGCATAAAATGAGACTTTGAACCGTTAATTTGTCTCCGATGCTTACAAATGTGTTCTCAATGTCTTTGCAGGTGAGTGCTTCCTCGCGCGCAGTTCCTCCACGGCCAGCATCCTCCCTAGCGAGGGGTGAGTCGCGGAACTCCGTTCTCTTTTGTTTTTCTAATGGTGTGACACGGAGAGGTTGACATTTTTTCCTTAAATGAGTACACGGTCAGTGAAAACAATAAATTTGATTGCGTTGCTAAAGCTGTCAGTGCCTGCAGTAGGGTTCCTTCATTATCGACGAAGGAATTGTTCAAGATCCTGCAATGCATCAGCATCTATTTGTCAAGTCAAAAATTGCCGAAAACCGCGATAACTCTTCCATTTTTAATTTCAACTCACCTACAACCTGAAGGGCTCTCCCCGAGTCATCCTCTTCTTAGTACATCCCCCTCGTGCTGCTCTTTCCTTCAACATGTATCCACGAATCCGCCGTGTCTTATAGCGCGCCAATCAATCTGGATATTCTTTTCCTTATGACAATCTTTTTCTTTTTATCCTTCTCTTTTCTCCCACAAATTTTCTCAAACATTCTTTCTTACTCCTGTACCATTGTGATCGCTAAGTACATTTCTTATTATTATCACTGACTATCCATTTTAGGACAGATATTCGGAATTTAATGTCCGAATTGCCGTAGCTTATCGAATGTCGAGCAAATATTAAAACTCGCATGCGCACCGACTCTCGGCATGCCTTTGGCGTTAAACGACGCCATTTTTATTATCAGTATTGTTGCAATGTGTTGTTTACAGTGTCAGTTCAAAATGTTTGAAACAATTGATGATCCCGCCGACTGTGAAATGCGTCCAGTGGTTCATTTGTTGCCATCAATAAGGAACATTACGACAGCAGAAATCCATCAACAGATAATTGAAGCATATGGCCCCAATGCGATGAGTGACAGCAAAGAGGAGGAGAGCTTTCGAGGACGGACGGGAAAATGTCTACAACGAAACGCGATCAGGCCGACCATCAGTGATCACAGAAGAGTCAATGCCGTGGACGGAAGATTTGCGAAGACCGAATTGACCACCCACCGTACAGTCCAGACTTGACGCCGATCGATTTTTACATGCTCCGCTATCTAAAGGAGTTTTTCGGCAGTAAGCGCTTCGCTACAGATGACGAGGTGAAAGAAGCAGTTGAAGACTGCTTACCTTTACAGGCTTCTACAGACTTCTATGACTTCGGTATTCAAAAGTTTGTTGACTGTTATGACATATATTTAAACAAAAATCAAAGCTATGTAAGGAAAAAGAGATAAATGTAAGGAATTGAACAAAAATAACTTTTTGAAAATATCTGTGGTGGTTAATATTTTATAAGAAATCGGGTCTTACTTTCCGAATAACTCTCGTATCCGTATCATTTGCATCCAGCAACCCGTTTTGGAAACTTCCCTTCTTTTTAGTCTAGGTGTGCTATTTTTTTATCTAAACCTTCCAATAATCCACGCCAGACTTTTTACGTGCCATGTGTAACTTGGCCTTTCATCTTCCCCCCTTCTTGAAACTCATCCTTCCCCTCTCGCGCCTTGGCTTGAGAACCCGTCTCCGCAGGACGGGAACATGTGTTATGAGGCACTGGTGTGCCGGGGGGGTGGGGTCCTCACAGCATGTAATTGTTACAACTCTTTGTAGTATAATATTTTGGCCTCTCATTCCTCATCATCTACCTCAATTAGGGATTTTAATAATGTTATTGCCTTATTCCTTCCGTAATGATATCTTTAAGAGCTGTCTGTAATTACAAAATGCTGGAAAATCTTTTCTATGCGTACGTTTTGAGTGTACGCAGCTAATGGCGAGGGCTTGGGCAATCATAACTACCTGAATATCAACGTTGACGTAGAAATAAAAAGTGTATTCAACCGAAACAACAAATGTATATCTAACATAAAGCTAAAGTACGGCACTGAGTGTGTACTTGAAGAGTGATTTTGAAGCGTTCTGGTCATATGTCACGGGGGGTGAGCAATCTGAGTAGTCTACGGGATGGGTTTTAAGGATGTCATTCACACTGATGCGAGGGGAAAGCTACTACAGCATAAAGAAATGTGATACAAGTGTAGTAGTTGTGACTCTACGAATAAGTGTGAACGAATCTTAAGCCATTTATAACTACTTCATGTTTGCGGTTATCAAGCAATTCCACCAGCCAATTTAATACATTGTCGTTTATTCCGTACCCTCGTAGCTTGTGTATCAATTTGGCGAGTGGGACTTTATCAAGGGCCTTGTTAAAATCAACATATATCGCATCTACTTGTCGATGCCCCCCCCCCCCGATGTGCCTCGATTGCCGCATATCGTGTATAAATGGCTCCAACTGCGTTGCCTCCTCTCTAAATCCGTGTTGTTTGCGGGGTTTACGGTTGAGTATCGAGGAATGCCACGTGTTTGCCAACTATAATATGCTGTTTTACGCTTTCAAAGAAATTATTATTTCGAGCATTCGCTTTTTGGGTGCTGTCTTTAAATATATTACCACTGTGGTTGTAAGGCCTCTCTGCTTGTTCATTTTCCCTGCAAAGGGCTACACGATAAATTCTTGCGTCGGGTTAGTTCTTACGTCATAACTCTTGCTTTGAGTATATTTTTCTTAGATTCCAATGGTCGACTTGGTACGCATGTGCCAAGTACTCTTGTCTCCATTTATTTACAAAACGTGTTCTTCATAGGTAGGTTCCCAAACTGTACTAACCCTTGTCTTTTGGCATTTAGTTCCCCCACAAAAAGTGCCTTTGCCCCTTCCCTACTTTTATCCCCAATTAATGCATTCCAGTCACATATTATGATAAGTTTTTGCTCCACCACGTAGAGGATTCCTTCCAGCTTATACGCCTCTCCTGTTTCTACATCTGTGGGGCTGAATGCCGTTGACGATTCCCTTAAAGACAATTTTTTTATGTCTATGTTCCGCTAAAACTATTAAATGTTTTCTATTTAATCTTATTTTCTATCTTTTCAAAGTTTTTAATAAAAATATAAGTTAAACATGAACAAAACTTTAAAATTATGTTGGTGCGCAGCGTCGAAACCATGGCCGTAAAATATTAAATCTTTCTGTGGAAGTGCAAAATTTTTTTTAACCCTTTTCTTTTTTCGTCCATTCTTTCTCTAAGTTGACAATTTCTCCTTTCTTTCTTCTGGTTGAAGTTTAAGTGACCTTATATTCGTTTCTTCAAGAGTCGTTATCTCTAAAACTTTTCTCTAAACTATAGCTTGGACACGTTTCTCTCTGTCCTTTCCTCATTTCTAATCACTCCATATCTCTTGTCCCATACTCCCGCAAACACCATATAATATTCCCAGTAGTCCTCATCCGGAGATCTTATTTGGAGTATTTTTTTACCTCCCGAATATTTTACAGGGAGGAAGGCTATCAATTCATTTTTAACGCGAGGCCATCCGACCGATATCGGCGCCATACTTGTAATTACCTTCTGGCGAATCTGTTGTCTCGTATTATTGGTAAAGGAAGAC
Source organism: Hetaerina titia (assembly GCA_037158775.1). Taxonomy (NCBI): domain Eukaryota; kingdom Metazoa; phylum Arthropoda; class Insecta; order Odonata; family Calopterygidae; genus Hetaerina; species Hetaerina titia. The sequence goes on along the minus strand of CM073769.1, from coordinate 13,947,751 downwards.
GTCCCGCTGTCAATTTTCTTAAATTTAAAAAATGATTTTTTAGGGTAAATGCAAAATGTTCTACTTCAGCGTTACTCGCAACTGTGGCCTGGCTCCCCATCGAATGGGGTCCACGCCTCCCCCTCTTAAGGCACGTGGATGTCCAAGCAGGTCAATGTCGCCTTTGACATCTCCCAAAAAATAACCTTTGACAAATCGCTATTATTATTAAGATTACTCTACCGTTAAGTATAGATATTTGATGGTCTAGGTCAGGGGTGGTAATTTAGATGTAAATGCTCGTTCCTTCCTCGGAAAATCAGAAATCATAAAAGTGAGAATTGAAAGTAATCATATAAATTTTAAAGACATCTCATTTACAAGCCAGAGCAAGATTAAACGTTGCGTAAGTTTAAGGTATATCCGTAGGTGCATGAGTATGTCATTTGATATTATACGTATACACATTTTAAAATAAATCGCTGGTTTAGCTTCGTAGATACAACGTGACATAATATATATGTATAACGTTTGTAACCAATCAAGAAGCCAAAAATCAGGAATACATTTATTACAATAGGTAAAATGTTTATTAGATTCCATTGGCAGAGAATAGTTAAAATAAATACATGACTAAATAATAGGATTAGTTAAAGTGTAAGTTACATTGGCCATTCTACTTATAACTCAATGGACGACCTAGCAGCAATCTCTCAGATTTCGTTTAAAATATTTGCGTCAGTCTATACTCATCTAAAACTGAGCTCCATACAATATTCATGTGAATCAAAGTAATTGGCATCAACAATTGAATATCTCATCGACAAGGATGAAAAACAATTCAATACAACTTAATTATCGAAAAGAAAAAAATTATTTCAAAGCATTTTGAACAAAAAATTTGGTTACCTACTAAAAAGAAAAACTCTCGTTCTCTTTTTCATTGGTCATTAATTGTTAAAGCTGCATTGAATTATTTTAGGAGAACATTTGTCAATACTGACATTCTCTCTTCCCGTAAGAAATTATAATGATACTTCAAGGTTAAACTAAAACTTTGAAAAAGCCTTTTTTAAATAAATACTTTTTGGGCTCATAATAATAAAGAACGTATGCCTAAATTAGGTTTTCTGAAAGTAGAGTTGAAAATCTTAGTATTTAATGCCAGCATGTTATAAGGAATAGAAAAGGCCTAGTAAATGGAAAATTAAAACGAAAGGAAGATAAAATAGCAACGAAAGGGGAGTACTTTAAAGGAAAAAAATCGATGAAGACTAAATTTTGCAAAATAAAGTTTTTATGGCCTCAGTTCGCGTATTTATTGGACAGGTAGTATATACGACTTTGTTGGACTACACTGACATTCATTTGTGGGTTTTATATGCGGTTTTATTCTACTTTATGGGTGGTGACCTAATACCCCCGCTATGTCCGCGGCAGCTTGTGGGGTATTGCGTATATGTAGACGTATACTTCCGTCAATAATCGTCGAAGAGCTGCATCTTTTCCCCTGCACGGAATTTCGCTCAGGAAAGATAGGTATTGTTTTTACTAATTTCTCGGAATGGGATTCTGGAAGTATCTGCGCACTTATACTTTATGCCTTGGTGCAAGTTAAAAACTGTCTTTTTTAATTCCGTGCTTAGGATAGCTGGCTTTAGTTTCCGACGCACTCATTAAGTTTAAGGACTGCATACCTACAAAGCGTCGCCACTTGAAGGCAGATTCTTCGAAGCGACGGAGAACGTTGAAACATTACGTTTATGTGGTGGTCCTCCGTGAGGCTGTGTCCCAAACATTGGGGGGGGAGGGCACCATTTTCCTCGTGAAAAACGTTTATACGATATTTATTTGCAGGAATGTCTTTTTAGGTAGATTTAATCATTTGAATCTCAAGTCTAACTTTTATTCCATTCTACGCAATATCGTTTATTTGTAATCACATTATTTGGCATCTTCATATGTAGATTACATGCATGCACCTTTACAATGTAATTTCCGAACAAATGGACGAATAAAAGCGATCAATAGAAGTGTTGCTTGACAATTTGTCGTTAAAAAATTATAACTCTCAAAATTCACACCAGTGTCAGTAATCTATTGCGCGAAACATCGGCTAGCCGATGAATTTCCAACGTCGAGTTATTAGCGGTTATTTTCACTGGGAATTTGGGCCACAACGAGAAGCTATCTTTTAATACTTATGTTTGATTGGAGCAAACTTAGTCACTCCAAGTAGCACGAATTCAATGACCTCTCACCGCAAACAATTTCTTCAACACTCCCCATTAGCAATACATGTGGTGATTCGTATTTATCAGAGGCAAAAGCGCAGTTTTAAAATTTTGGAGCAACTAAAGCGATGAGCAGGACATCAATTATAACGTAGGGCTCAGTGCTAACAACGGCCGATCAAGTTAAATATTTGGGGGTAGTTCTAACACCACGTCTTTCATGGGGAGCTCATATCAGGACAATATGCGGATCCGCGCTAAAGAAACTTGGCTACATTGAACGGGTGGTGGGGAAATCTAATTAGAAAGTTAAAAGGAAGAGTAGTTATTTTGATCTACTTAGACCTCATTTGGAATATACCGCAAGCATTTGGGATCCTTGGGAGAAAGAGAACGTCCGCAAGATTCGTCAAAAATGGTTACAATGAGAAGACGAGTGCGACAGATTGCTTAGGGGTACGAGACTGGGATCCACTTGAGATGCGAAGAGAACTAGCGAGACTGTGACTTTTAGAAAGGTTAAGAACAAACGAGTTAAACAATGACACTAAAGGAATTATGATGGCCCTACACTACTTAGGAAGACCAGACCATAAAGATAAGATAAAGAAGATAGATTTTAAATCAGATAGACTCAAATACTCATTCTTTCCTCGGACAATCAAGAATTATACTAGCAAGAAACCGATATCATTATGAATATATTAAAGACATTCAATTTACAAGTCAGGACAAGATGAAACGTAGCGTAGGCATAAAATATATTCGTACGTGCAAGTATTTGTTAGTTGATAGTATACATATTTGAATGTGTGTTAGTTAAAAAGGTTTTTGGATGAATATATTATCCATTATTAAAGTAATGCGCATGATTTTATTGTGATTCGACTGTCCATGGCAGCCGCTCGGGCAATATGGTGTGCGTTCTGCCCTTCCAACGCAACTGGTTGCCAGTTTTTCTGAGTATTCTGAGCAGAAAGAAGTGCATCCGCGTGAAGTGTGTTTTTCGGCTTTTTAATATATCTAAGACACGGTCAAGCTACACCATAAGAATGCACTCAGTTACACGTCCTTCATCGTTACCAACTTCCTGGCCCGCAGCACTAACTTGGTGGTCCCCCAGCCACCATTCAGTCTCAACTTGGCTCCGTGTGACTTCTTCTTTTTTCCCTGACTGGGAGAAAGAGAGCTGAAAGGAAAGCGTCAGGAGACCGTGGAAAACATCTAATTTTATATACATGATCCAAGCGAACAATATATGTTGGAGTGCAAATAATTTTCAATACCTCGATGCTGAGACATGTGGATCTGAATTTATCTAGTAAGATCAACCTAGCATTGAATCGTATTTCTTCTAATAATTCCCACCCCAAATTCATAAGCATTTCAGTGACGCTTTTCGTTTTATCGTAAGAGTTTTTAACGAAACGGGCTGCCCAGTGTTGGACCTTCTCAATTTCCCGAATGAGGTCTTTTTCACTTTGATCCCATAAGCTACATGCATATTCTAAATGAGGCCTTACAAGAGCGTGGTGAGAACGTTTCTTAACCTTACAATCACTCCTATCAACAATACGTCTAATAAATCTCAATTTTTAAATGCATGCCCGCAGATTTTACGTATGTAGGTGCCCTAAGTTAAGTCATTAGTAATAGTACCACCTAATTATTTTTCCGTATCAACTGTTTGTAGGTCAACTCCACCAAGTTTGTACACAGATAATGTTGTTCTTTGAAAAACATTGGCCGCTAAGTATTTTTTAAATTGTCATCAGTCTTAGCTAAGAATCTACAATGAGAATGTTTTCAAAAATTTCTTTTATCCTAGGTAGTGTTACCACAATATCCTGATAATTTTTAATTATAATTAAAGGAGAATTAATAAAACGAAACTGTGTTAATCAAATGGCAGTAATCTCTGTCAAAAATTGTAATGGAGCCTAATGCTGGTGCTCTCTCGCCTCAGCTAGGCAGAGAATGAAATATTAAGTTTAATGTCTTCAGTTGCGGAATTCTATTCGTAGTGTATTCCAGATGCTAAGGTTAAACTGCATTTTAATTAAATGAAGGTGGGGAATCTCATATTATTTCCATTGTTTTCAAATACGACATTGTCACTAACTCGCTGTTTTGGAGAATCCACAGACACAGGATACGAGTTCTGCTCAAAAGGTTTACAAACTATTTCAATAAAAAAATACCTTAACTAATAAATTAAAAGCAAATCTCTTGAAAAGTATAACAGAAACGACAAAGTTACCACAACAGCCAGAGACTGAGTAATATTCATCCTAACGATTATGCAACACACTATTCTTGTATTATCCTGAAGTGTGAGCAACCCACAATATGGGGCGAGAAAAAATGGCCTCGTGACAAAGGTGAAATTACTCGTATTTATAAACAAAATCTGCTTCCATAAGTGACAACACGATTGAAAATAGGCGGCGAAGTTATTAAAGTTATAATTGCCTTTGTTTAGCCTCGACATTTAGACTATGGAGTCACATCTACCACCTAACCCCTAGGTGCTAAATAGGCATCCAAATCAGCATTTAAACCTAAAGTTTACGATACGTATTTTGAAATTTTTAGAGAGTCCCGTGCATTCGTAGGTGCATGTGCTTTTCTATATTTGAATCTTATATTTTCATTTTCTCACGTGTAAGTTAAAATAAGTTTTACTTGAATAAATAGTCTGTGTGGTTGTACATTGGCATGTTTTTGTTTCTTTTCCAGTTTGTTTCATTCCGTTTTATGGGTGGTTTCCTGTCACCTCCCGGCATTTTCTCTCGTAGTGTCTCGCGGAGTGTTCTGTAGTTGTAGATGCAGCAGTGTATGTCAGTTCCACTGGGTCAAGGGGAAGCACCTTGCAAGAGAATACCTTAGATTAATCTATAATGCATGCATATAAGTAAATCTAATTATTCTAAATACAGTGAGGATGACAATTGGCCTTCTTGTTATATCCAATGCTTTATTTTTTATCCAAATTGCCCGTGGGAAGTAGGAGTCCTTGAGTCTGCTACTTCTGGCATCTAATTCCCGAATTTTATATTCATGACCTAAGCGACCATTGTATGTTCGAGTGCGAATAATTAGCGAGACCTCGGTACTAAAACATACGGATCTGAATTTATTTAGTAAGTTACACCTAGCATTGAATCGTCTTTTTTCTACTGATTCCCTACCGATTTTCCTTTTATCGTAAGAGTTTTTCACGAAATGGGCAGCCCGGCGTTGAACCTTCTCGATTTCCCGAATGAGGCCTTTTTAACTCGGATCCCATACGCTACATGCATATTCTGAATAAGGCCTTACAAGAGCGTGGTGAGAACGTTCCTTGACCTTGCAACCACTCCTATTAACAATACGTCTAATAAATCTCAATTTTTATATGTATTTCCGCAGATTTTACGTATGTAGGTTCCCTAATTTAACTCGTTAGTAATAGTAGCACCTAATTATTTTACCGTATTAACTGTTTATAGGTCAACTCCAGCAAGTTTGTAAACAAATTCCATTGGTCTTTTAAAGAAATTTACTACCAAACATTTATTAAGATTTAATGGCATTCCCCATTTTGAACACTAATTAGTAATGCAATCTAGATCCTCATCCCCAGATATCTCCCGATAAATCACCATGTCATCCGCGTGCATCCTAATCTTACTTTTACAATTTTACATATGCTAGCATTAGTAAAAATACAATAAATAAATCTATTTTCTCCGATAATTCGCACTACTTTTATAGTAGACCCTTTATATACTTCTCGGCGGGTGTAAATTGCTATGAATTTATTGGTAATGTATGTATATGTATTTTATTCTGATATACGGGTCGTGACCTAACACCACCCGCCATATGCCCTGGAGGTGGCTTGCGGGATATTATGTAAATGTAGAAAATGCTTGCCAACCAACTCAAAGAGCATAGGATTTCGATTGGATTAACGTGTTTGGACTACTGTTGACAATAGGGATATGATTTGATCTCGCAGCTAGTTGCTATTTCGTCTTGTTACAGTTGAAACAGTACCTTGGTGGACAATCGCTTGAAAACGTCGAGGAACTCTACACGGCCACTGTCAACTGGTATAATTCCAAAACTTCTATGCTGAGGGATAAAAGAGGCTAGTGCATGTTATGAAAAGTGCTCAGAAGTGAATGTCGATTATTTAAAAAATTGAAGTCGGTTTGTAGGAAACTAAAAGCGTCAATAAAAAATGTTTTATTTTGAAAATATAATTTTATGACCAAATAGACATAACTTAGAAAATGGCTCTCATATTATTACTATTACGCAGTAAACCTTATAAGGTAAGATTTGTATAGACACATAGAATGATCAACGATACATCTATTTCCCTCTCCGAAAGATAGACCAACTTATAGTCCGATATTACGATAAACTGTTTTGTTATTCCACATATTTCCTTCGACCTTTCACTACGTTCAGCATATCCTTCAAGGAAAACTAATGAGGAAATACTGAGCATTGTGGAAGAGAAAATGTGTTGATAGGATAAATTCAAAATACAATGTATGGAGGAAAAATGGATACGAAGCATTGTAGATGAGAGGAAATAAGATGTGAAAATGAGATCGAAATTCTTTTTTCCCGGAAAAATGATAAGTTTTAAAAATATCGGGAGAAGTTGCGGAAAAATAGATTTATTTTACATATTTCGCAATCACCTAAAAATTCATCAAAGTACAACCCTTAAGCATCGACATACTTTTGCCAGCGGCTTTTCCACGACTCGAAGGCTCCCTCCCGGTAGGCGGAAGGTCCTTTAGGGTACAGGCGTGCAAGCTTCGTCGACGGCACTTAGGGCCCTCTAGGATGGTGTCATATGAGGGAGGGAGGATTTAACTTTTATAGGAATATGAAATAGTATGCTTGTGCCAAGTTGAAACCTCTAAAATGTCTTGGGGTCGTCTTCAACGCGTTGCAGGAGGTTTTCGCAAGGAGACACACTCGACTCTGCTCTTTTGGTCGTCCGTTCTAAGACCTCCGGCAGGATGGTTTAGCGCAGATCTTTCGGATCGCCACATAGTCAGTGAAAATTGTGTGCACTGTCCTCTTATCAATGCCAATATACGATCTGCGGTCATCATGTGCATACTCAATCGATGGTCTGAATTCAGCACTTCACGCACAAGTCAGGAACAAATTGTCACCGATACATTTTATTCACAACTTTTAGATTCCGAAGAGAGATTGAATACGAGAATACGTAAAATTGAAAAAAAGGCATGTTCGCGCAAAAGTTAATTTGGAAAATAGTATGTTTTTCCACTTGCAATTTCCAAACACTCCAATGTTCCACCAACTCCCATCTCTTATCCTGAATGCCAGCAACCCTTTTGACATACCGTCAACCCCGATTCCCTTCCAACAACCGATGGCGTGCAAATCGGCCTCGTTTTTCCAGGGCGATGGATTGCATTATAATTATTCATATTCCGTGCGATATTAAATAAATCGACGATAGGACAACGTCTTTCATGCACTCACCAAGTTTAGTGAACCATTTGAACTTGAAACAAGTTTTGTATAGAAAGTATCGATAACGGTTTTTTCCTCACGTGTGCGTGAATTGCAATGTATAAGATCTTTTTATTTATATTTATTCCCATTCAATATCTGTCTATCTATGAATTTTAAATTCATTCAACAATGATTTCAACACCTTGGCTGACTGACAAACTAAAGCTTCACTAACTTCTCTTGCCTACTTCGTTACCCTTACTTCACTAGCAAATTATTGGCCAGGGTCCCCTTGAAATCAGTCTCCTCCCCAACAAATATCTGCGCATATCCCAACGGTGTTTCTACGTTTTCAAACAGTCCTGGAACGCTTCTTCCTGCATGTTCATAAGCTTCTCCGTCACATTTTTTCCTATCTCTGAAATGGTGCGAAATATTTTTCCTTGGAACGAGGTTTTTAGCTAGGGAAACAGGAAAAGGTCACATGAGTCTGATTAGCAGGGTGGGTGGAGAAGAACACTGTTCTTGTTTTTGGCTAAAAACTCACGAGTTCTGAGAGACGAATGAGCAGGCGCGTTGTCGTGGTTAAAAAATCACTCGCCTCTACTCCTAAGTTCGGACCACTTTCCACTGTTTCTCTCTCTTAGGTGTTTTATAATCCCCAAGTAGCACTCCCTGTTGACTCTCTGGCTATTAGGCAGGTATTTCTGCTGCAAAACCCCCTTTGCATTAAAAAAACCAACATCGCCTTGAAATTTGAACGAACTTGTCGAGCTTTTTTGGGGCGGGGAGATGTTTCACAAATCCATTGTGAAGATTTTTGTGCTATTTTATTTCGATGTTATATCCATTAACCCATGACTCATTACCTGTTGCCAATCCTAGACAAGAAGGTTTCATCGTCTTCAGCTCGATCATACAGTTTCCGACAGACTTGAAGTCGATATTGTTTCAGGTCTCGTTAAGTTTTTCCATGTCATGTCATTTCCTCTATTCCTGGAAGGTTTTTTATCGTATATTTATTTGGAATTAACTTTGTAGTTTCAGGCTTGACTTTCAAGAAATTATTTATCACGGAAACAAAAACAGCTATGCTAATCTTAATCAACATAATAAAAAAATTAAGTGAAATCAACGTAGCTGTTTTTTTCTCTATTTATTTGGAATTACATTACGGCACCAAAGCTTGCATTAGACATTATATTTGGCAGAGGGTTCAAACCCTGTGTGCATATCCCGTTGCATCAATAATTCTCCCTTGCTAAGTCGCTAAACGTCAGAAATACTGCATTTTTTAAATAATATATAATAAAAGATTTTGAATACAAGATGAAATACATCACTTTGGGCATCAATGGTGAAATTTTGCATTAGCATTGAGGGATAAATACACAATTCACTTCCAGCAAAGCGTCGACCAGTCAGACAAAGAAAACAAGACTACAGAGAGAGAAGGGCGGACGGCCGCACTGGGTATGATTCAAAGATCCGTTCATTCCCTCTCGCACAACATTCACCAGCTAGGAACGAGGAGAAGGAAGCAGAGTGGCAAGTTGAAGACGATTCGTAGACTTCCTTTTCATCATATTCCGCATAATTGTATTCTACGTTAAAACACTAACTGCCACGCCCCTTGGAAGTAGTTGAACATGTCCGCTATATGATTCCGCGAGGTTAGCTCGTTTTATTTTGAATATTTCGTCGCGATTTAAGAATTTAAGAGAGACGACCATTACAATGATTTAAATTAACACGAAAAACACACTTTAGAAAGTTGCACTGACAATGTGATTTTATGATTTTCATTTAAGCTCCGAAATGACATTATTTGACGCGCTCGTGATTGAAGGAGAAGTTCATATTTAAATGAAAGTGGAAATTTATTTGAAGTAATTCAATTTTCAAATACACCTTTAAGCCGTCACGCTCGGTCTTTTTTAATGTGTCAAAAGTACAATTGAAACTCACCCATTATTATCAAAAGCTTCATATTCAATGTGATTTATGGTTATGGCGCCAAAGATATAATTCCTCAAGAACTCCAAAGCAACCAGCATGACATTTGAAGGTCTGTACAAAAACTAATTTCATTTTTAGTAAAATCACTATTTTTAAAATGTCTGTATAAAAATTGTGGAACGTAAAACTTGCGAAATATATTTAAGTACCCTACCTGTCATCCTTTTCGACTGATTGAATAACCTTCACGCCATAAAACACTCCCATTTTGGAATTTTTGCATAAAAAGCTCTACATAATTCATATTTATGCAAGTTTATGATCTTATAATTTTCCGGTAACTTTTTTGTACTTATTGGATCAAAAATTTCCGCCATCAGTCTCGGCCGAAGGATACCCGAACGCAGCCCATATTTCCCATTTGGCTTCGATCGATGCATTTACCCGAGAGCTCTGCAGTAGGGCGTAAAGAGACAACTAATGAGTAGGCTGTTCACGTTGGCCAGTGGCATGTTTTTTTAAGATAAACATGGAGAATAGAAGACCAATAAATCGCCAACTTCGGCGATTTCAACCTCAGTTGAGTTGTGATTGTAACTCGGGTGGGAAAAAACAGGGCTCGAAATAATCACTGGAAGATTACGTTCTTCACTTTTTTCATTCCCAGAGGAAAGGAGCTCTTGATGTCGATGGTCTGCCACTGCGTTCATCATCTTCGATTGACTCACGACCACTTCTGAACCGCTCGCGCCACTGGTAAACGACCGTTTTTTTAGAGAATGTTGCCGAAACACTTTTCCAACATTTCCAACGTCCGTGCGCCACTAAATCCGTTTTTTACGCAAAATTTAATACAAGTTCGTTGTTGCAAATTTAAATCCATTTCTGCAATTGTAAAAAATCGCCAACACACACAGAGATAGATGTACTCTTGGCTACGTAACTTTTGCAAATGTCAAGTTATGACACTAAGATTTAAAGGGAATATCAACAACAGATGTACCAATTTAACAAAAAAACAGAACTCAAATCGGAACGATGGAAGCGCCACACGGTGGTTATTCCGGGAACTTTTTGTTCAAGGTAGTATACCCCGAAAACCTGGCCCCTGAGGAGTAACGTGGTGGATCTTCATGGAGCCCTATGTCGAGCTTTAAACTCGATAATTTTCAACGTTATTCATGAGAGCTGAATAACTGTTAACTCACGCATCTACAAAGCAAAATCTGAAACAAAAACTCTCGAATTGACATCCGCTCTGATTCTTCAATAAAGAAGAAGTCAATATTTCTAACAGAGACTGAGAAATATTGATTAACTGTGAGTGTATTTGATTGATATAAATGCTTTTCTAAACATTATACAAAGCAAAGAAATATGAAACTATCTTGGAAAAACTGAAGGATGGCAAATTCCTGCAAAAACTTGGTGTCCTGGTAGACACGGCTTGACATGTGGGGCTTTAGTGCTCATTGAGAAGCACGGATTACGCAAAACTCAGACCAATGTTACATCAGATATGCAAAATCAAAAGGCCTACTTTTAGCTCATCCATGCGCACGTTTGCCAGAGCGGCTTTACCACGACTCGAAGGCTCCCTTTCGGTAGGCGGATTCCGGAAGGTCCTTAGGGGTACGCTTGCAAGCTTCTTTGACGGCCCTTAGGATCCTATGGTGGTGATGTCTTTTGAAGGAGGAAGGATTTCACTTTTAGAGAAATATGGAATAGCCTGCTGGTGTCAAGCCGGGACTTAAAGGGGGTTGGGGAATCGTCGCCGTGTCGTTGCACATGGTCTTCGCAAGCAAACACTCTTGACTCTAATCTTGTTCGTCAGTCAAGATCTTCGGGATGAGTTTAGCATAGATGATTCATGTGTCCAAATTTTAAGTGGTTTTATCAATGCCAATACCATATGCGATTATGCGCACACTTAACCGACACGGTCTGAATTCAGCACTTCGCGCACACGTCAGGAAAAAACTGTTCCCGATACTTATTATGCAACCTTATGAGAGTCTTTCCGATCCCGCCCACCTGTGGATCGATCACTCGCCCCTTTCTCTCGATCCATAGTATCAGTATAGGATCGTAAGTCTGATTCTGCATGCAGCTAAAATGGTGTTTACGATGATAAGGGACTTCCGTAAACACGCAATCACTCAAATCGAATCCATCTGAGTGATTGAATGATAGCACACCCTAGTGATCGAGTGGTTGCAAGTTTGTTTTATTATTTATTATTTTTATTATTCATTTTGCCTTTGCCTGTTTCTCAAGCACACCAAAGTGACCTAGTGTGTATTCCCTATTTCTCCCCTTACTTGTATTTTTTCACCTTCTCTTTTTCCTATTTTTTTCTTTTTTCTTATCACTTAGTGCCAATCAAGTTTACGGTCTCGGCCTTTTTTTTACATTGATTCACGACCGTAGCTACGTTCATTATGCATTTATTTTGTAAATAATATTTTAATGAAATAATTTTAGCATGAAAAATATTCCAGTTTTAATTTAAATGTATTTATTTGTTATAATGTACTTCTCCATCTGTTATGCTAGTCATACAATACTATGTATGCTATAGTTTCCAAAATAATGGATTATAAGTACATATATTTTGTGATCATTATCATATTTTTTAGAGTAATCCAACGCTTAGGTTTTATTTTGGTTGGACAACACTACGAAATATTTTCCTTGCACTCCTAACAAAACACAACCCAACATCTTATTCTATCTGATTATTCTTTATCGTTGAACAAACCCCAGTCCGGAATGCATGCTGGAATGAAAGAATAACGCAAAATTCATGTGAATTTGGTCGTAGATAAACTAGAAGTATGGTAAACTCTCATTATTTGTGTACGTTTATTTACTTACAATTAATTACGAATTAATGGTTGAATATAATTCTAACCTCGTTTAATTCGAAACAAGCATATAACATATGTAATTTCGCTGGCAGAAAACTTGCAGGATACAGAATTTGTTAACTCACTCTTCTCTCTCTAAGTGCAAACGGCACATTTACAATTCCCCATGTGTTCTTCTCAGTTGATGTAGAAATTTCCATTCTTTTATTTCTGAATCGCAGACGCATGAACTTGGCGAATTGATAACGTACCCGAATGTGAGGAATCAATATTATCACCATCGTGGGTCACGTACTCTGTTGAATTTATTGCTGGACAGCAACGGTGCCAAATTCTCCATTTCATACTTTACAGTACCTTCAATATACTCTCTGTCAGCAACTTTTCCCTGCCACTCTCTCTCTCTCTTTAGACTTTCCAATCCTTATTGTCGTTTAATTTCATCCGCAAAATATTATTTTTTCGTTCTCCTTGTCGGCTCAGACCCGAAAAAGTGACTATCCGCTTCGATGCCGATGGTGTGTTTGTGGAGACTGATTGCCAAAATTCCGGGAAGATATTCGCCCCTCCGTCAGGAGGTAGGGGGCGGAGAGAGGTGTCTGGGGTACGGTCGGGGGGGGTGGAACAGGGGGGTTGAGGTGGGGTGGATGAGGCTGGGGGGCGGAGGCAGGGGGGAGGAGGCGGGGGAGGCGGAGGCGGGAGCCGGACGTGCATTCTCCTTGAGCGGAGCGGCTTTAATGAAAATCCTTCTCCTTCTGGACGGGGAAAGAAATGGCAGAGATAAAGAAACAGCTCGTCAGTTTTATTTTATTATAACCTTTTGGGCTGTAAAATAAATTTTCCTCAAAACATGAAGGCAGGGGGATGGGGGTCATTGCCCTTTTAAGTGTATACATATATATAATGATTATGCGGGTGGGGTGATAAAGCACACTAATGATGAACTTGTCGTCTGAAGTTTAATTTAGGCAGTTAACTTGAGGAAAGTTTGTGTTGCACGTTAACCAATTAAAAATGTTATATCGAAAGAGAATTTATCTTAACTGAAATCATGTTAACGTTTCACAATGACTTATATTTATTTTTCTGGAAAATTGTATGTTGAATGCAAATTTATCCGAAACAAATAAATTGTCAGAACTTCTTACCTATACAGTAGGCCTACATTATACATACAGTATCAATACTCTATGCCTTTGCCAATTTAGTCTTAAATTATTTATTAACGATATCATTTTCCTAATTTTATTGTCCTTTGAGTGATTAGATTGAAAATTCTTTATTCCAAAACCTTACACGGGAATTAATACTATGTAATTTTTTGTGGTAGTACACCGTTAACGATAGTGATTTTAAGAAGGCGAACGTTTTCTTATATTTGTTCGCCACATTACGGAAGTTCACAGCCATCCGGTCGAATCCCAGAGCGCTCAGTCACTGGAGACAGCGGAGTTCACGTAAAGAAATGACAGTTTTTTGAGATCAAAGAATGATATATTATTACTGAACCTGTTCCTCTAAAGCAACTAACTAATTCCTTATCAGCGGATAACAAATTAGTAAGTTTATAAGAGTTATAAGTTAGTTAAAGTTAGTCTTCCTAATAAGGAGAGACTCAAGAGAAATATTCTTTCAGCTGTGAGATCCCCTTGTCCACCCCCTGGCGTCGCCCCCCGGAGCCAAAATTGGCAATCTCTAAGCGCGTCGCTCCATTGAGTGGATACGGAGTCGAATTGCGCTGCAGGTGAAATGAGTGTGCGCTCTCTTTCTCTCTTTCTCTCTCACTCTTCGTCACCGGCAGTCGGGTGGTCGCATTGAAGTAATGACTACGTTCGTTTCAGAGAAGGGCCTTCAGTCGGTACTTGGCGCACCTTCCCTGCTTTTTCTCCCCCGGCCATTCAGACAGTGTTCGAATTTTTTTGTCTTAAACCGATCACTTTTTGATTCATTGGTTCTCATTGGCGAAAATACTTATTACTAATTTGTGGCGTGTATTTACGGCGTGTATTTCGAGGGAGGTGAGGCCAGGATAACACTCCGTGGGACGACGTGATCCCGGTGCCGCCACCGTCACCGCTCACCAAATACTGCCTCAGCGTCTTTCTTCGCCGAATTTGCGGCGTGTATAATTCACACGAAGTGTCCTCAAAACCATATTTAATTTGGGACAGTAAATATCACCCCTCTTCTGGAATCGAACTCGGTTTCTCGGGTTGGTTAGACATTTCACGTTCAACGATGTCTAGCAGTGCGATCGCTGGACGTCAATTGTTCCAAACAGAAACTTTTTGATGAATAATGAAAATACACGAAATGTATCATTGGTATTGGTAATAATATCAAAATGGTATATTATTCAAAAAGATTTCCGTTGCAAAATGAATTCATTCATATTTGGCAAAAGCATTATGGTTGATTAAAAACTTTGACGTAATCATTTTGCTGAATATACCGATATTTTGTGTCACTCATAATAGTAATTTGCCGGGGCGGGTCTTCCCTTAAACATTTCGCCTCCATGGACTTTCCCCATAACTTCTACGCATGACATATTTGATTTCCTTAATTAATTTGTGAGCAATTTAAATCGTTTTATGAACTCGTAGCAATCCAATAGTCATATTTTTGTGTCCTTTTGAAAGGATTCCCTTCACTGCCACTGTTGATCATATGCCTGTGTTCGTGTCTGCTCCTCGCGCTTCGTTGCCGCGACCCTTTGCCGCCAATTGCCAACCCACGGCAATGATTTGTCGTGGGCAGGGTGGTCGGCGGGCGATGCACTCTGCCCTCCCTTATTCTTCTCTACTACATGCCTGTTTATCCACCTCCCATATACCTGTTCTATCTCTTTTGCAATTCTTTTTCTTGGATATCTCTCCTGCTTTCGAGTTTCATCATTACTTCTTTAAATTTGAAGAACATGAACTATCGAACTTTGCGTCTATAAATGATGTGTGTTTTATTCCGTTTCCTTGTCATTTTCATGTTTATATTTTATTTATAATCCGCTCTAAGATACCAAACGTCATCATCGAGACGTGAAGAGACTGCTGGGGGTGTGGACTGCAGAACTTCTCGTCTCGCTTGTTGTGAAAGGAAAAGTCCAGTGCACATATGAACGGAAGGGGAGTTTAGCATTCAAATGAGTCTGCTCGCTCGCGACATCGTGACACCGTCCCCAGACTTCACACACACACCCACGAGACAAGGTCGACAACAGCCGACCGCGGGGCTGAGGACGAACATAGTGCTCATAGTTGTTGGTCTTTACCTTAATGTTTACTCATTTCTTTTTCAAACACTTTTTCAATCTGCAATATCAGATATCTGATCGCGGTGGTTGGACCCTTTGCACTCTTAAGATGAGATTCGTTTGGATACACCCCCCTGGAGACATTACCGACTCTCCAGTGATTATGTTCTGGGACTCGGCAAACCTTCATGGCGGCTAAGTGAGAGCGGGAAACGAGACGGTTGGGCAGATCTGCTGGAGGCGATTCCAGTGTCCGCGAGCCCAGCGGCCGGAATTTGAATTTTTGTCCCGTCCCCATCGGAATCACTCATGAACGTTTACTTTCGTGATGGACCTCACCCTTAACCGTCCGTTATCATTGGGTATCAGGGTACTACCATTACTAAAAATACGTAACGACAAAATGTATTGAGAAGAGCAAGCTGCCGGTTGAATAAAAATATTTGGACATTATTTTACTTTATTTGTGGCGTGTTTTTGAAGTAAGTACCGTTTTTAAATTCGGCCAAGTGCGCGCTGGAGTGATCCTGGTGGAAGAGTTAGGTTTCGCATTGCGAAATGTACGCAAAAAAATACGCATCATGTATCTGCTCTCAATTCATGAACATGAGACATATTGAAAACAGAATTGATTATATACATACTTCCACTAAAATATGTAATAACAGTACAAAATATATGGTTTTTTTGCGCTTGTGATGAAATTGCTCTCATTGCATGTTTTATCTTTCCTCGTTTACCTTGGTGGATTTTATTTAATTTAGCTTCTCGAGAGGAATTGCTTATTTTCTTTCTTGTACCTAATAAAATCACTCTTTGAATAATACTTTTTCATTATTTTCTTCAACCCCCAAGCAACCATTTATTACATTTGAAATTTGTTATTACATCTTTCCAGGATTTAATACACTCATATATTAATTATGGTAAATTTCTCATCATCTATTGCACCGAGGTATAATGCATGAAAATATTTTTATCGGTTTTTTCAATATTTTCTTCTGCCACAGAATCTCTCCTAGAGCATTCATTTCAGTTAAAGGTAGGCATGAACTTTTAAGGTCTTAACTAGTCAATTAAAAGGGTTAAACTATTATTGAACCGCCAACTGTTTCTTGAAAATATAAGGAAGAATGTTTTGTGGTGATGAATTTTGATCTCTACTACTAGGGACAAACACAAACAGGCTGCAATCATGCAATAATCCGCTCAACTCGTTCACTCCCTTGGTTATTGCTACTGGCAATTTAATAAATCTCTCGCGAGGAGCGCCCAAAAGTATAAAGCATTTTACTTGCATACTTTCTTTAAGGCTGTTTATGAATAAAATCCAAATTCACTCTCTCTATTTCACACTGCAATTCCAGGTGGACCTCGTTGCAAGGCGTAATTGGCATATTTTTATTTTATTCGGTCGGCATATTTATTATGCGGTTCTCGGGCTAATCATTTTACTACGATTAATTCGCGTAGCACATATTTGTGTTCCTATAGCAAAGATAAATGGCGCGTATTTTTACGTAGTCCTTCCAATAAATGCGCGATCTGGTGCAATCTGGTGGTATGGCGCGGACTATAGCGTCCCGTCCACTAGCGGCGCTAGTTGCCTGGGATCCAATGAGTCGTCTGTACTTGGTGGATCGCCGAGCTGTGCATATGGTGCCAGTTATGTTAGTTTCTGTTTTCCTTGTTTTCACTGTTTGTCGAAAATGGAAATTGACGAAATCACAGAGCAACGAACCAACATCAAGTTTTTGGTGAAATACGGGAAATTTATGAAGATATTAGTGAAATGTTGACAGCTGTTTACGGTGATTATGCTCTGAAGAAAGTATCCATTTTCAAGTGGATTAAGCATTTTAAAGATGGTCGAAAAGATGCCACCGATGATGCAAGACCGGGACGATCTTCAACCACTTGTGTTGACGACAACATTGATCGTGCACGGTCCCTGTTCCTTACCAATCATCGAAAATACTGTCCGAATGATAGCTGATGAACTGAATTTAGGAAAATTAACAGTGCACACTATTTTAACCGAACTACACATTCAGCATGAATTGTTCGCCAGTTTCTGGCAAAAAATTCAATCACCATCCTTGATCATCCTCCTTATTCGCCAGATCTTGCCATGTGACTATTCCCTTTTCCCAAAATGCAAAAATGTGATGAGGAGACGTCACTGGAAAGATGAGGACATAATAAAGCAAGAAACGATGAGAAAATCAGAAATCTTAACGGCCGAGGACTTCCAAGGGTGCTTTCAACAGTGGAAAATAAGATGGAACAAGTGTATAGCAACGAATGGAGAGTACTTTGAAGTGGACAAAATCGATCTAGACTAATTTTGCAAAATAAAAATTTTTATGGCCTCAGATCGCATATTAATTTAACAGACCTAGTAAGAACGGGCTACAGTCCTGCATTTCAATAGTAAACATATTTAATTGATGAACAGTTTTTGAAAGTTTGTATTAAATTAGTCTAGGTATATCATATCACCCGTATGCTAACCGTCGACGAAGAATTTCGGGGGTTCGAGAATGGATCTTGGACCCACAGGGAGGTCAGGTGCACTCTTCAACCAGTTAAATAAGAACGCCGTAATCCATTCATGTTATTTTATAATGCTACATTTTCCCTCAAAATTCTCGAAGCCCTTGTGTGACTTGAAACCAAGCTTACCCAGTGGGAAGGTGGGTAGAAACTGCGAGAGTGAATTACCGGAAACCAAACCTTATAGGATGCTATCCTAGAGGAATGTACTTGCAAAGGGGCAAGGTGAATTTAAAAGCTAGACTGGATACAGTGGATCGAGATGGTGCGGTGGCTAATGTACTGTCTACCCACCCAGAGGGCCCGGGTTCAAATCCTGGAGACAAAAAGTATTGTTCAGCGGTATCCCGATCCCTAATTGAGGTACTTTTTGGAGAGTACTTCGAGCGAGTATAAAGTCCGTCGGATGGGACGTTAAACTGCGGACCCCTTGGCGCCTTTCGACAAGAGATCGGTTAATGTCAACGCTGGGTTTCGCTCCACCCTTCCTTTTTTCCCATCCCTCCCTAATGGCGCAAATAACCTCAGCTGTCGGTCGCCTCCCGTATAAAACTACTTCAAAACTATAGTGGATATGTTCTTTAAGATGTAC
Source organism: Hetaerina titia (assembly GCA_037158775.1). Taxonomy (NCBI): domain Eukaryota; kingdom Metazoa; phylum Arthropoda; class Insecta; order Odonata; family Calopterygidae; genus Hetaerina; species Hetaerina titia. Next base: position 13,928,812 of record CM073769.1, on the reverse strand, counting down.
TTCTTCCTTCCCTCAACAAAAGGTTGAGGGAAGGAAGAAGTAAACTCTCCCTTTCCATCCGTTGCCATCAAAACTGCAATAATTCTGATTCCCAAAATAAATTTCTAAATGACCTTCTTCACTCCCTCCTCCAACGATGCCCAACCAGGCATCCCTCCTATTTTCAAAATCCGGAAACAATGGTGCGCCCCGAAACCCTCTTCCGCAGAAGATCCTCACGCTCTTCCACCTCTACCTCCTCTTCCCCGCAATGCAATACCTTAATTAATTCTTCGGGCCCCAAATGGGTCAAAGCAGGAGTGATTTTGTGGAAGGCGAACATAACGGATGGATGGAAAACAATAATGCGGTGTTCCATTGTCAATTCAGATTTATTTCGGTCTACGTTCCGCCGTCCCCATACACCGACCCACTCCGCCCAACCGACAATGCCTCCACGCCATTCCATGCAGTTGGCTCGAGGGCATCCCCCTTTCTCACCAGTTCTCCTCCGTCAACCCTCCCCTTCTCCTAGCGCGCTTCCGGCTGCGTGTCTTGCTCTAATGGTCACCAATCTATTCACGTTTAACAAAGGACAATACCATTCACCTCCCAATATCCGAATCAGTAACCACGTCGATACCTGAAAATCTCCATCCTATCCCGTCCCTCTTCCGTCCTCCAACCAGTAAACACTACGTATCCCGTCGAAGACCGCTTTAAAAGGAACAACTAATGCATAAAGAAACATCATTGTGACACCGCTTCTTGTTTAAATGCAGCACAAGCATTTTCGCCGACCCACTCTAATTTTTCCGTGCCCAAATAAGATTAAATTCCTTGTTTAAATAATTTTAAATAAAAAAATAAATAAAAGGAAATGATTACATACTTTTTTCTTATTATTTGAAGGATTAATATCAAGTTGTTTGACTAGTAAGTTACCTCAACCTTTGGCTTTCGGAGAAAATAGTTCAATTGGCCACTCTGCGATCAGGGGCCTTAGAAACACGGGATTTAAACAGAATCATTCAAAGTCCTCCCAGATCCAACAGCCTCCCATGAAGAGAGCTCAAAAATGTAATAATTCCTCGAGTTAGCTAAATTGAATCGGCGCCGAAAAAATAAGGTAAAGCATTTCACTCAGAGGTCAAATCAATATTTAATTCCCCGAATACTCGTGTTCACTTGTGAGTCGTCTGCGTCACGCGTTGCGAGAGGGAACGAGGAGGGGCGGGAGGGGGGGTTAATTCGAGACTAATTCACGCGTGAGAGAGCCCTCCCCCTCCCTGTCCTCCCCCCCTCCCAGGGGTGCTCCTCTCCCCACTTCGAGGTGTCTGGAAACGATGAAAATGAACGCTCCCATCCACGCGCTCCTCCCCTTCTCCTCCATGGGATTCACATTCACTCTTGGATGATGAGCATTAAAAATATCTGTTGCTACCATCCAAAAAGCAATTCAAGCTCTGGAAGTCACGGTCAGGAGGATGACACCGATTTTTAATCTTCCATTAATTCATTCAATCATATCTACTAGTACTTTACAGTGGACCTACTGGATCAGCTCGGTTTAAAAACTCACCATTTTCTAATATTATACGAGGCATGCTTATAAAGTAATATCCGTTTGGTCACAGGAAAAAATATACTTGTATGAAACACATTTTATTGGCACTTTTAGTTAGCTACAAACCTACTTCACGTCTCTTCATAATCGCCATTCACTTCTAAGCATTTTTCGTACCGCTACACCAGCTTCTTTAACTCCTCTGCATAGAAGCTCGCCGTCTGAGAGTTGAACCAATTAACAACACCGTTCTTGAGACCCCCTTCGGTTTCGAAACGTCCGCCAAGCCACTGTTTCAAGTGCAAGAAGAGGAAGTAGTCGCCAGGTGAAGGTCAGGACTGTACAGTGGGTGGTCAAAGCGTTCCCAACGCAAATCTGAAATTTTCTTATTGGTTTTGGCAGCAGTGTGAGGACGCACGTTATTGTGGAGGAGAATCACGCCAGATGGCAGTTTCCCGCGTCGTTTGTTTTGGATTGCACGTCTCAGTTTATTGAGCCTTTCCCAGTACACATCAGTTAGGTCATTAATCATCAATCGACGATCACATCGCAGTTTTTGTTCCACTCGTGAAACAATTTCATCGGTCAGAACACTGGGCCTGCCACTTTGCTCTTTCTCATGGACATTTGTCCGTCAATTTATTGAAGATGTAGTGGAAACTTTTTTATTATAAAATTGTGCAATTAGGAACTATTAGTGTGAGGCTGCAATATTGACAAGTGTGGTGCCACGCATTTGGATTTGAGCTCTCTTGGGCGCATCATTATCGACCATGAATTTATTGTTGGTAGTGTCGAATCCTGAAGTCAATTTTATGCACTATTGTACTAATATACCTGGCGGCTCTTCCGCTATTTCTGCTTCGACAAGGATTCTCCCTGACAAGCTGAAGAGTTTAACATTACTGTTAAGTTAAAAGCATAGGCACAACTTTAAGTGAAACGTATTCAAAAAGTGAAAGGTTAGGCATTTTTTACGATCATTATTTAAATTAATTGAGGGAAAAGGTGTCATATCAGTCATTTCTTTGAACTAAGTTATGTAGAAACTGCACTGGAATAGTGACATAGATAATTCCATGTCACTATTCCTTCGTATGCACACATTCGCTCCTAGACGCCAGTCAGGGTCAGAGATGAATGGAAGATCTGCGAGGGAAAGGCGAAGAATCAGTGAGAAGAATGCCGACAACTTGAATATTACAACGAATCAACACCAATCACTACTTTCATCTTAATACCAATTTCTCTATGATAAATTAAAATGACTAGGTTAGTTGTTATCTTAATTTATCTATTTGACTAAGATTAGAGTAGCAACATCATTACCAACTTGGTATTATCATACACAATAATCTACATCTACATAATACCCTGCAAACCGCCACAAAAGCATGTGGTGGGGGGGTGCTAGGTCACCGACCGTGTATGCAAAATCCCAATTATGTTACCTTGACACAAATATTAGTTCGATCATACACTTCAAAAATGTTAATCACTCTAAAGAAAATACTCACATGTAAAAATATTCATTAACAGATTACGTACATTGAATTCATGTTGTAGAATCACTAAAAAGATGGATTTATTAAATAAAAGAAATAACATGCAGGATATGGACAAAATAATTAACTGGCATTTCTATTTATCTCCTACGCGATTGCCGATTTTAGCTACGTGATCTGATCTACCATAGTAAGTCAGGATCTGTAATATGTCTTTAACATCCTCAGATAAGTATCCTTCCTCAATTTTACGCAGTTAATTTAACCTGTATTTCATCTTATGGTCAACTATTGGCTTCACAACTGAAGCAAAAATGCCAATGTATATTCCCACTTCATTTTTATTCGGTGCAATTAGTTATAATAAGAGGGGAATAATGAGGTTGATGTGGTGATTTTCGGGGAATGTTTATCCCTCGTCAGTGATCAGACACAACTTGAAATTTAAAGACGTTCACATTTACATAAGGTTGGTATTTCCCGAATAGGTTTATAAATTAACCCTAATGCCAGGGACCGCATTCGGGTTTACAAATACATATATATACACAGTCACGCTGGTTACCCCAAAGTGGTTTACGTGGACGTTTTTCCCTCGCCAGGGATCGGCTCTAGGCTACCATTACCACTTACATGCTGACTAGGTAGAGACAGAATAGGGTTGTAAAATAGAAATTAATCCAGATGTCAAGGACCCACTTTTGGGGAATTAGACACAAACACTCACTCTTTTATGTATTACAGAAAATCAAGGCCAACGGTGTTGTATATTGTCTAGCCAACTTCCACCGACCTGCTTCGACCAGACGGCGGCATATAATCTTTTCTCCTTCCATATTTGTTTTTGCTCGTCAAATCAAATAGAAACTTAGAACGTTTATCGGCCAGAGAAGCATTGTGACGTATTTGCGTTCATTCTTACTTGTATGTGGCTGAATGTATTCTAACGATGCTATTTGGAAAATCTTCGTGGTTTGCATACGGTGCTGATGAAGTGTTTCACATTATTCCCCCACTCAGTCTCACTTCAAAGGTATTTTCCGCAGTTTTGTTTGAAAACGGTCAATAGTTTTATCTTGGAAATATGTCCTGAACTATTGCTGAGAAGAATTTTGTGAAATTAATAATCTTCTCTACCAATTAATAGTCTTCCCCGGGTGTAAACTGACGCCAAAGTGCTGAAACTGCTTCTATGCCTTTTCCATTTAACCATGGTTCCTAATCTATATACCCACCTCTACGCATTAGTATCCATTATAATTTAAATTCCTTTCTCTACGATATCCAGCTTGTGAGGAATTCCCCGTAGTCTTCGATGGGTTAACCGATAAACCCTTGTAGTTGGCATGTGGGAACAGAACTTCTGCTGGAGAGAGTATTCATCTTTTCATTTTTCCTCTGAAACATTTAGAATCAAATTCTTAAATAAAAAGCAATCTCTGCTTGGTGGTGCGAACATAGTTTCCGACCAAATACTTTTACGAGTTTGTTCAAGATTTAGATGAACGCTTGGAGGCCAGAATCGTAGATGCTTATGTAGAAGTAACTATTTTTGTGAAATATTTATTTTATTAAGAACCGCAATGTATACATCCACTGTTCTTTATTATCGTACAACTAGTTTCAACGCTTAGGCGTCATCATCAGGTACCTTACCTGATACTTAATCAGGTACCTGATGATGACGCCTAAGCGTTGAAACTAGTTGTACGATAATAAAGAACAGTGGGTGTACACGTTGTGTTGTTAATAAAGTAAATATTGAACATGAACATCCACAAAGTTGAGCATAAAACAATAGAAACCTATTTTTATGGTTATGTGTAGGCCTTCTTTATGACCTTTTAAGACTTCTTCAAACACGTCAACGTAATTTATGGAGTCATCCTAAATAAAATGTTTGTACTTTTTTCTTTAAAACATCTGCTAAACTCTTCCACCCCACAGGACCCCAGTTTTCATCTCAGAACTGTTCGTTGCGTGAAATCGGTTTCGATGATCTCCGCGATATTTGTACATTTATGATTAGCGAATTCAGTCTCTTTGCAATTTGAGAGGTTATTTAAACTTGAGGATGCTTTGAAAAGTGTCCTCCTCCTTGTCGGTTAAATAGTGGATCGCAGATGCGACGTACCGTTTCCTACGAATATTTTTCCGGATGAGTTTTTGTACACTGTACAAATCCTGAGATTCCAGCTATTCACTTACCAGTTTCCTATTTTGTTTTTTCCCACAGACCTTCATAACTTACCGGTTGAGGAAAAATTCACGGGATTTTGGAACAAGTAGTACAGGCAGATAATAAACCCATGGTATCTTTTTCACTCGTGCCCAACTACAGTTTCTGGGAAGGGCTCCGTTTCCATCTGCCGCGCGGGAAAGTTTTGGTGGGGTCGACTCCGTAAACATTTCCTATTCTACCTCCTCGTCCAATAAATTTTCCTCGTTTTCCATTCGTGTCAGGTTTCCTTGACGTAATTTAGAAGTTTCCTTGACATAATTTAAAAGTTTTCCCTCCCACGTCAAAGGCGTCTTTTGTTTCTTTCTTGCGACGTTGTGCGTCGAATTTTATCTACGGAAGAATACCAGCGTCCAAAAAAGGCAGCAAAAAGTCCTTTCTACTCCTCACCATCCATTCTAATTGCAAGTCCAGGGCCTGCCTGCAATGATAAAACCCTTTTGAATCGAGCATTTTCCTTAATTGTGCCTTTCCAGAATCCTTTTAGCCAACTTGGACGTTTCTTTCGTCAACCTCACCCCAGCTACGGGGCTCATTCCAAGATGTGTTTACAGTTTCATTTTACCAAGCTACTTACCGCCCAACTCAACAGGGAACGCAAAGCATTTGGCAAAAACCTTCACTTTTGACGTAAAAGGCGACGTTCTGCCCGCAAGGGAAATCGATGACAGCTCCCCCTCCTCGGCATCCCCTTAAACCGTCACAATAACGTTCCTCTCACTGCTTGACTGGTCCTGTGGTCTCCGATTGCGGCAGTCGAACTACACTCGTCAAATATTTTAAATGACGTCTTCGCTCGCAGACTCTACTATGGATGAGCATAATTTTTGAATTTCACTGTCACACGCCTGTGAAACACGCCCATGACGTTTCCATCTCGCAAGTTTCCACCAATCTGCCAAAGGCAGCGCAAATGGCCGTTATTTCTCCCGGCCGTCCTGAACCTCAAGTGATTCTCGAGCTCCTGCAAGTAGCTGTGCTGTTCGCTCGTGACCTCCTTATACAATATCCAGTTCTCCAGGATTCTCCAGATAAACGAGACCGGCGAGGTAATCAAATCTTTTACGGTCTCGTCGGTTCCTGAATCAGATATATTCGGAACTGAGGTCTGATTTTTTAAAAACATTTTACGTTACAGAAAAAGTGGCAAGAATACGTTGCATTATTAGACTCATATTTGTATACGGACTACGAGATGCTGAATAACATATTTTAAAACTTGTAGTGTATCATTTTAAAATAAAATAAATACATTTAGGAAATTGACAAACTCCTGGGCTGACGAATATTAAGCTACCCTCTCTACTGTTAAGTTAGGCGTGTGGTACTCTATTTAGGATACAATTTGGTGTTTTATCACATCGCAGTTAAAGCCCAAAAACGTGGTAATTTGCCTGTTGCAACGCATTCCTGAACGGACTCACATATTCGTCAAAATACTTCGCTATTCCTCTTACTTCATTCCTAATTTAATGCCTGACGAATTCTCGGGGAAGGTGATCTTGCTTCGGGACTTGGACTTTCCATCAAAGCTTGGAGGAACACTCATCCTTCTTTCCTCGAGCCTTAGTCACTCTTCGACATAAAGTAACTTTGAGTGAATGTAGTTTAAAAGAATGAGTGCCAAAACGACGTGATGAGTTTTATGGAAAGTGGGAAAGGAATCACTGTTACGAGGCGGTGCAAATTGGGAGCGAATAAACTCCGCGACGGACGGGAGTTAATGCGCCGCTCGCACGTCGGCCATTCTGGTGAATCGACTCACTTGGAGTAACGACCTAACAGCCTTGGTTTGGATGGTCTCAAGGTTACGCCAGAGCGTTTTCCGTATGGCAAACACGGGGCAAACGTACAGAAACTGATTCGTACGGCGAATGATCTACTTGTAAAGTCGCATTCTATCAGCGTGACCAAGAGGAGAAATCACGGAGGAAATGCAACCGAGGCGGCTCCTTGCGACGAGTGCCTTCCGACGGCAAAAGTCGATGTGCGGCTGAAAAGTGAGCTGGTTTTTTAGAATGATACCAAGAAATCGGTGCGAAGAAGCTCTCGGTATAATGTGTTGGCAGAAAAATGTAGCGTTTCTTGTCTGAGCTTGCACACGCTTGCTGTCCAAATTCTTGTGTCGATCGAAATAAAGGTGTTAGCGAAGCAGCTCGTATTCATTGAATTTTGTTTTAACCTCGGGAAAAGTGCAACTGCAACTTTTGCAATGATTTAAGAGGCATTCTGCAATGAGTCGGGTATAGTGTTTTTGTTGGCAAAACCAATTCTAGCCAGGAAAAACCTCCAACGATGAAGAGGCGAAAAGTAGGCGAACATTTTTGAAAGAAGTTTTGGGCATGCAGAGCGTCGCGTCCAAATTTGTGCCGCGAGTGTTAACGGAGGTAAACAGAGGCAAAAACGTCTTAATATCAACCAGGAACTGCTTGATTGTTCAAACGACGATCGGAACTTTTTAAAACCGAACGTCTTAGACGATTGAACTTGGGTGCATGATATTGCAAAGCTCAGTCTTCAGAGTGGAAGAAGGGGCCATTTTCCCTATAACCCACAAAGGCTCGGATGTCACGATCCGGTCCGGTGAAGGTATTGGAGATCGTTTTCTTCGATTAAGAAGGAATTATTCATTATGAATATATCCCCAAAGGACAAACAGTGAACTGCCAGCATATTATAGAGGTTATTAGATGTTTAAGACACGTCATGTTGAGGGAGAGACCACAAATGTGGAAAAACAGGTATTGGTGCTTTCATCACGACAACGCTCCGGCGAGAACATTATTGATTGTTGCCGAGGTTTTGGCAGAAACAGCACCCCGGTGATCCCCCTGCCAGCCTACTCTCCGGATTAGGGTCCAGCGGGCTTTTGCCTATTGATCAACTTGAAATTCACCTTAAAAGGAAGCCGATTTGAAACTATTTAACACATCTAACACAATAGTAACGCAGACTTAAAGACTATCCCGAAAGAAGCGTTCCAGGCGGCATTCAGAAGCTGGAAAAAATTTTTGGGGTGTTATTTGACCGCCAAGGGCTATGTTTTTCACTGCGATTAGCATGATTGAAGGGTAACTAATAAAATCTAGGATACAGTGAAACAGTCTCTCTCTATCATTAGTGCCTCTATGAGTGCAATCATGAGAGCAATATAGCATTTGGACAGCACAATATAAAACAAAAATATAAAACGATAACACGTAAAAGGACACTCACATTTACAAAAGTGTAAACTTTCGGCCATATACATATAAATATGGAATTATCAAGTAGACAAAGACAAAAACACAGAAACACACAAAAAAAGAAACTCACTTGATACCGACTGAGTTTTTCTACTAGTGCTAACTACATACACATTATTATTCACGTCCGTGAGAGTGAATCACAATTCTCTTTAGCTTGGTGATTTGGTAACTCGATACGATTTTGCGAATTTCGTGGTCGTAAAATCGGGCGGTCCTAGGGCAGGATTAATAAGGATGCCGCCACCAAATACCCTTCTGACACTGAGTGCATGGCGCAAATCCCAATCGGATTCCAATCACGGAACGAGTTCACTCCACTCCTTGGTTCGCGAATTAACAGCAGTGCTGCCGCCTGCTCACAAGTGCTATTATTACGAATTCACCGCGAACTACATCCCGTTGCAATAATGCCGATAGTGCGCAACGTCGGGGTCAACGTGTGAGCACGCGCCACACGCACTTCCGAGTGCTCCCTTCACCCGCTGAAATTCAATGATTCCCATTGCCGTGGCTTTCTTTTATCCCAAGTTATCGGAAGGGACGAAGCAGGCCGTTTAGCTGCTCGGTCACGCTCTGCCACTCGGAAAAAAAACTGCTCCCGAGGGGGCGGGGTTTCCGCCCCCTCTTCCCGACCCTGCCCCCCAGGAGAAAGTAATAGCCGTGTTCCTCACTGCCCCCATTGGGATCCTCCCACTCTCACCTATATTCCTCCTCGCTTATTTACTCACCGGCCCTCTTCCTTCATTTCCTCTTCCCCTTCAGGCTCTCTCTTCCAAGAATGAGATTTCTCCACTTTCACGAGTAAGTGCCTCAATGGTCGTTCGTCCTCAGAACGCAAAGGGCAAGAATTACTTCTTGCTTTCCAGATAGTGAATGGCGCTTTCGTTCGAATTGAGCACTTAAGAAATGTTCGCAATTTCCTTTGAGAAAAGGATGTCGGAGTGTCACATAACTCTAAATGCTTCTAATTATATGAGCACGGGAGATAACATGTATTCGACTCCCTTGACTGCTGATGGCTCCCCAACATTATTTCCACTCTTCGGGAGGGATTTAACTTTTTAACTTTGAGTGAGTAACATCAGTAGTGAGGGTTCTAATAATACGGTGACTATAAATGTTGAGGGATTTTGAGTAATGTGCGTATCTATTGGCAAAAGAGTCGAGTATTCAGATATAACTATGGCTTGAGCTGAATGTATAATTTTAGTTTCATTTTTCCGGTAAATTACAGAATGCGATTTGACTAACATAAAAGATTTCGCCATAATCACACGTTTTACACACGGATTCAAGACGGATAAGAGCTTTTCCAACCACATCCTTGAAGAATCCTATGTTGCGTGTGTATCAAAGTGAGCGTGGTCCAACTATGCGAACTTCTCTTGCGTGTAAAAACAGCAGGGCTCTTTGTCGCGTCCCCCGTACTCCTAAGGATCAGTCAACCAACGGAGAAAGCTCGGGTGTTCCCGGCTCCGATTAGCTCAAACAAGGTCGGGAGCGCAGCTGCCTCACGCAGTCATGCCGAAGAAACTTGAAAAGTGCATGAAGGCAGCTCCAGATAAACAAATTGGTTTCAAAAATCAACCAAAGATGAACTTTCTAAACTGATTCCAGATATTTGCATCGAGTATATTTCAATTTTAAAAAATAGCCTCCCATCAGTGATCCCCTCGAAAATACTAAGCCCGCAATTGAAACCTTTTCTTAGGAAAGTAATACTGAGTAAATTCTTCTCGGGCCCTCCACCGGGTTATATCGTCCATCTCGGCCGACGTTTCGATGTCCGACTCGGTCGGCCGAGATGGGCGATATACCCGGTGGAGGACCCGAGAAGAATTTACGCAGCTGATATGCCGGGAAAGTACCAAATCTTTTACGAAAGTAATACTATTCAAAAATCAAAAAACCTATTTGAAATATCAGTTAGGAACCCATGACGTTGATCAGGATTTTAAAGCAACATGGTGGAAGTAAATAGAATCCCACTACCTCTACAGAATTCTCCGCGAACTGCCGAAGGGCGTGGGTTTGGGAATAATAGAGGGCAAATGTAGATGCAAAATTGTTAATTCATGCATGCCTTTTAATATTCAATCTCCCACGCACACACATACCAACTTGGTATTATCATACTCGACACTTTTGCCAATAGATATGCACATTACTCAAAAACCTTCAACATTTCTATTCACCGTATTTTTAGAACTATAACTGCAACGTGGAAGGCAACGGGAAACTACCACATTATTCTCCCTAAAATACACAGCCTGGCATTCAAATATAGTAGAATGAAGTAGCTGCAGTAAACCAATCCTAGGATTGAAATACTGATGAGGATACATATGTGTATTAGCTCACATACAAAAACGTTTGCACATATTCACGTTTGCATGCCTATATTTGCATTAAATAATTGACTGATTTATGGTATATTTGTCATGAAGTAAATAGCTTTGGGTTCATAGGTTCGATTTTATCCCAACTGCGTGTCGTGCGAAGGAATGCGCCGACATATCTTTTGTTTTATAATCCAAATCCCCAAGTGGAGTATTCGAGGGGAAATCCCCGAATTAATACTGAAGAGCCTCGCAGAATATATCGCTCCCTTTTTTGCAAATCGGGAGGAAATGGTTGAATTTCTCATGACTGGAAACCAGCTTACATAACCTATTGTGAAATTGTAGCAATAGAAAGGACTCCAGGAGTTACCGACTGATTTTCTTAGCATCAATATGCCCTCAAATCTTTGAACATATGATTATTAGTATTCCAATGGCCTGTATCGACAGTTAGAACATAATCAATCGTAATCAGAACGAGTTTGATGAAGGTAGGTCATGCAAAACCCAAATCGCTCAGTGTATTCACGATATCCTGAAATTGATGGAATTGAATAACTATGTAGATGCTGTGTTTGTAGATTTCCAGGGAGCATTTCATAAGATCCCTCACGAGAAATTTAGAAATTGAATAAGGCACTATTGTATTAATGAGACGTTGACCAAGAGGATTAGCAACTTATCATAGCATGACCATAGACAAAAGTAGTCCAGGACGGATTGAGTTCATAGGAGACTGGCGGAACTTCAGGAGTGGCCTAGGGAAGTGGCAGATGGCGAGCAACTCTTGAGCGAATGATACCAGATATCGGCGATTGGAGATAAGAATTAATTTCAGAAAATTTACATTGCTGAAATATCGAAACAAAGGAAAAGATAGGCAGCGTGAACTATAAAATATATGGGGCCAAATTAACCATTTAAGATCAAGTAAACTACTTGGGTGTTATCTAGCATCAAATCTATCATGAAGTTAGCACATTAAAAGAATATTAGAGTCATTTCTAAACAAGTTAGGTTTCATTAGGAAGGAAAACGTAATAATAATGATAGTGAAATAGGAAATAAATAGGCTGCATTAACAACGAATTGAATAACTCGTTTTTCTCTCTCATGATATTTAGAGAAGATGGTAAGTCTATTAAGAGACAAATTCGTTTAGTCAATTTTGCATAATGTACTCGTACAAGGTCTGTACAAAAAAGTTGAAACTGGTCTTTCTACGAGCAAATTGCTTGAGGGATCTCAATTTGTGAGATGTCACCTTATAGCGGCGTTTTTGACGAGTGAAACACCACCTTACTCGTAGTCCTACATGGACTTGTCTCCGCTCAACGGCGATTCTTGTCTGAATCTGCACAAGCTTAATCTACAAATTTTTGTATCGGTGAGAATGAAGGTGTTCGAGAGTCAGATGGTGTGCATTGAATTTGGTTTTAACCTCAAGGAAAAGGCAACTGAAAATTACCCAATGTTTCAAGAGGATTTGACAATGAATACATTAGTTGGGCACAGTCCTTGAGGAAGGGCGGTGGATGGGGCCATCTTCTCCATGGCCCAATAAAGTTCCTATCTCGCGAACGAACGTGAAGGTGATGTTGATCGATTTCTTCGATTGGGAAGGGATTAGTCACTATGGATTTATGTCCCCAAAGGACAAACGGTAAATGAGCAGAACTAAATAGAGGTTATGGGAAGATGACAAATGTGGAAAAGATGGGAAGACTAGCCATGTTTTGGAAGAGACGACAAATGTGGAAAAACGAAGAGTCTTGTGACTTTCATCACGACAACGTACCAGCGCAAACATAATTGATTGTTACTGAATATTTGGCCAAAAATAGCGCACCGGTGATACTCCAGCCACCCTACTCTCCGGATTTGGCTCGACCGGTTTTTTTTTCTATTTCCTGATTTGAAATCCATCTTGAATGGATGCCGATTTGAAACTATTGAAGGCATCAGCATACAAATAATATCTTGAAGGCATTTGAGGCCAGAGAAGCACAAACATGATAAGCAGTTGAAATTAAAGCCTAGAAATAATTGATTTTCAATAGAATCTTCAGCGTCAGAACTATGTATGAATAATGTTTTTCTTCACACAGACAATAAAAACCTGAATAACAATTTTATAAAGTTCAGAAATGAGCTACATACGACTCTAATTAATATTGCGAATAGCAAAAAAAATCTTTATTTATGCGGGACTAAAGGCATTGAATATATTGCTTGAACATTCAAAGTCTATAACAAAACACAACGAATGTTATGTTAGGGGCTCTGTCTTCTCAGCCAAATACCCATATTTTTTTCAATTTATCTGATAATGTAAATTACTTAAAATACACGTATCACTAAAAGCTGTATTTTTTGGGAACATGATCGCATGAACCACATTATTAGTAAATAATCTCTAGTTTGTGTGCTTGCCAAAACCATATCGTTCGTATAACTACTAAAATGTACTTTAGTTAACATAATAACATTCATTGAAGGTGACTTGTCCTTCAGGCGCCTGCCATACCGATCAAACGAAAATACTTTTTAGGAAATTTGTTGTCTCCGGCGTAACTTTATGGAATTTGCATAACATATTGAAATTAAATGAACATATTGACTTTGCGATTCCACACACTTTTAGGAATAAATATTTATTTATTATAAATAAATATTAATTTATATATCATCTAAATGTTTATTTAAATAATTAAATGTTCAAATTTGCATTCAGTTTTCATTAAAATTCATTTCTTTGAATTAGTTAGGTTTTTTATAATGTGTTTTATCATTTAGTTCGTATTCTCTGTCGTGTTCCAACACATTCGAACAAAGAGACGATATTACCTAAGGCATATGCATATTTCATTAAATTTTATTTAACCCCAAAATCAAACTGCAATTAATAACTAATCCTCAATTTGCCAGTTGAAATATAATGGTTCTCATATTAGTGGACTGGTGAACCCAGTCACCTTCTGGCAAATTAGATGCTTAGAGGCATCAGGCGGAATGGGGATTTAGGACTTCCATTTGCTCCGAATCGCTATCCTAATCCTCACCAAGGTGGATTGTGTCCCGAGACGCGGGGAACTCTCTGGATGTTGATTCGTTGCCATGGGGACAGGAGGGGGTGGAATATCCGACGCCAGCGGCAAATGAGTTACCTGTGCGGCGGCAGAGGATGAACCCGGCAAGGCCAACATGGGGAGTCCTTCGAATTGAATGACAATGAGCCATCCCATTTTAGCGATCTGACTTATAACTGTATGATTTTCCCGAAACGGAGGAAAGCAGGAGATCCTCCGTCTTGCTGGGGGAGGTAAAACACTCCATATGCCTTGAGGAAGTACTCCGGAAACTTTCGCTATTCGCGCTCGATGAAAAGAGAGTCTTGGGGAGTCATACGAGTCATTAATAATATAATCTAATATATATATATATATATAGAAATCATATATATATATATATATATGATTTCTTCGAAGTAACACGGAAGTGTTGAATGAAAAACTTAGACAGTAACATACAGCACGAGAACACATAAAAAGAACACTCACAATAATATCTTGATAATTTCGACGGACTCGAAATCCGTCTTCTTCGGAAGATAAGATATGACTAAGCTTAAGAATATAAGAATATGCATATATATATATATATATATATATATATATATATATATATATATATATACATATATATAAATTATAGTTTCTCTTCTTTCTTGGGTATTTCTGTGTTTTTGTTTATCTTCGCTAGTGCTAACTTGATTTTCATTAGTATTCACATCCGTGAGATTTTCACATAACAGTTAAATATACATGCATACTGGTAAATAAAGGCGATGTACTGGTTAGCTTCGATACCCGCCGGATCATTAATTCACTAATCATGTTTGACCTCAATAAGGATGCTACTGGGAGAAAGAGAATTCCAAGTACCCCTACGCTAATTTCAGAAGTAAAGGGTGAAGTTTCTTATACACTACATATACAGGGTTTCAACATAACTTCCTTTTTAAAGGGGCTTTGCTTTATAAAAAAGGAAGTTATGGTGCCGCATTCTGTAAGAATGTGTGTATGTATGTACCCAAATTCACGCACGTTATATGTATATAACACTTTTTTGGAAGTTCTCACGGACATGAATAATAAAGTATATGAAGTTAGCGCTAGTGGACAAAGACGAAAACATAGAAACACATAAAAAAAGATTTTTGATATTTTTTGCGTGTTTCTGTGTTTTTGTCTTAGGCACTAGTACTAACATCGTATACATTATACATTATTACATTATATATTATACATACATGCATAGTGCATAGTATATGTAGAGGAAATGATTAAAGAGGTATGGGAAGAACTGGAGGTAGGAATGAAAGTCGGAGGGGAACTCGTGAAATCGGTTAGGTTTGCTGATGACCAAGCATTAGTTGCTCAGTCAGCCAAGGGGTTGCAAGCATTGTTGAGTGAATTGGAGGTTCAGTGCGATAAATATGGGATGAGAATCAATATTAATAAAACAAAGGTTATGCGATTTTCCAGAAAGAAAAAGGCTAAGCTAAATATTAAAATAGGCGGGGAAAAAATAGAGCAGGTAGAACAGTTTACATATCTCGGAAGTGTTTTGGACCAACACGGTCAAAGTGGTAGGGACGTAAGGAGAAGAATTGCGCTAGGCAAGGAGGCTTTCTCAAGGAGGAGGGAGTTGATGAGGGGACGTTGAGTAGGGATGTTAAGACAAGACTCATGAAAACTTTGATATGGAGCGTACGGCGGTCACTGAAGCAGGAGGATATACGTAGATTGGAGGCTTTTTAAATGTGGGTGTAGAGAAGAATGGAGAAGGTTAAATGGACCGATAGGAAAACAAATGAGGAAGTACTGAAGATGGTCGATGAGGAGAGGGGTTTGTTGAGAGAAATCCTATGGAGGTAGGAAAAATGGATGAGAGGTGTTTTGAGCGGTAGTGGAATGTTGAAGGGGGTAATAGAGGGGAGGATGTTGGGCAAGCGAGGAAAGGGCAGGAATAGAATAGGAATGTTGGACGGGATGAAGGGAGGAAAGAAGTACACAGAGATGAAGAGGGGCCTGATGTAGATTAGGTTGCTGGATTTGGTTTTGTTTGGAGTTACAAAATGTTTGTTTGATAGCTGTGTCCATCTGAAACCGACCTTAACCGGTAGATTACCAAATAATAATACATACATACTATATACATACATATGATATACATATGTGTGTATGTGTATATATATATAAGGAAGGCGGATTTGAGCATAAGACAAACGCAAAAATATTTCCCCGTTAAGGAAATATTTTTACGTTTGTAAAAATTGTTTGTTGTGATCGATTGTGTTGATCAATTGTTGTGATGTGTTTGTGTGTGTTTGTGATCTGCTATAATCCGCCTTCCCCACTTCTCTTATGTTTTTCTTTTATGTGTTTTCCTATCCCCCTTCCTTTTATTTATTTCTATGTGTGATTGAATATTTGTTCGCCGTATGGCGGGATTTCGTTTTTTAATGTATAGGCTGGGGCATCGTTACAGTATTGTTTTTGGCCAAAAATTCACGAACAAGCATTGAAGTGTGAGCTGATGCATTATCGTGGTGCATAAGCCTTGAATTGTGTTTTCATAGATCCGGGCGTTTTTTTCGGATTGCTTCACTCAAACAGCGTTGAACTTGTAGGTAGTACTTTTTATTAACCGTTTGACCTGGCGGCAGAAATTCATGATGCACTATGCCATTAAAATTGAAGAACACAGTAAACATAATCTTCACGTTCGGCCGCATTTGTCGAGCCTTTTTCGGTCTTGGCGAGCCAGAATGCCGCCTTTGGGATGATTGAGCCAAAATTTCAACGTCATATCTATAAACCCATGTTTCGTAACCTGTTATAATACGTTTCAGTCTTTCGTCGCATCGTCTTTTACTTCATTTAGTGACTCATGAGCAACTTCCATTCGCCGCTGTTTTTGTTCAAAATTCAACAATTTTGGAACGAATTTTTCTGCCACGCGTTTCCTACCAAAAAAATTGGAAAAAATGTCATGACATGATCCAATCAATAAGTCAACATCATTAGAAATCTCTCTAATTGTGATTCGGCGATCGTTCATAACCATTTCTTTCACTTTTTTCACGTGTTCATCGATTGTTGATGTGCTGGGGCGTCCAGGGCGTTCGTCATCATCAGTCTTCACGGCCTTCTTGGAAACGCTTATACCACTCGTAAACTCTTGATTTAGCCATAGCAGACTCACCATAGGCCTTTGTTAACATTTCACATACTTTTTTACACTTTATTTCATTTTTTACGCAAAATTTGATGCAAATTGTCTGATTCATTTCTTTTTACAAACGAAAAACGCCGATCTCATACAATATGTCTAACATTATTGGCTGTCACAGACAAAGTCTGAACACAATTAAAACAGCTGAAAGTTTTATCATACTTCAGGGGCATATATAACAACATAATAAAAAAAGTATGGCAATCGGACTCTCCAAGCCTGCGAAATGAAAAAATTCTCGTTATGTTTTGAACACACCTCGTACAGCTGTTCCCTTAAGAATCTCTACGAAATGAGATGATTTCTTGTATTTTTTAAGTGTATGGTGATACTTCAGTATTTCATGACTTATTATATAGAAATAATGCGTATTTTGTATTTTTTTATAAATTTTGTAGATTTCAAAATCATTGAGCAGCGAGTTGTGTGGGAATGGATGGTGAGCTTATTTTTAGTCAGCGTGGTAGATGATCAGATATCGTTTGTCCGTCTCCGTTTGTCTCCTAATTACACTTTCGATTGAAACTTCCATTCTTTTGCTATTTTTCGAATACCCTTTGGGATTAAAATTAATTTATTAATTTTTAATTGAAATTTTACTTCGCTCTCTTGTTTTTCTGTTCTTAGGAACTGAAAAGTTAATTGTATTTTACCACAGTATATACGATTTATTCATTTTTGACTTCTTGTTTTGACCCTTTTCCTTCCCTTAGTTCTGTCTGAGTGGACAGTAAGTAGCTCCCTTGAACTGGAATTTTCTCCGAAATGTTGTTCCTATTTTATTTTCCTTTCTGCCAAAGTACCTCTTTATTGTTCGAGATGGCATTAACATAATATCACATAAATCGCCCCTTCGTCCCGCTCTCGTGATCGGAGTAATACTAGAACCCTTTTCTTAGCAAAGCGGACTTTATCTTGAAGGATATGAAGGCCTCGAAGGGGCGACCTCTCATAGGAAACACTGGCAATACACGTAGCGGCAGTCTGGGTGCTCCCTTGGTGTCAGCCCTCTCGCCACCTGGTCTTTCACGAAGCGCGCATTAATTGGTCCTCAAGGTCGCGGTTCTGATGCCCAATTTTTGGTGCTTCGTGGTCTCATGTCTTAGATGGTCCAGTGCAAAACGTCTCCTGTCGTAGCAAATACTCCCACGAAGCGCAAACGCGAGTGCAATCGTCGAGTGTAAGAACGGGCGACAGGAAAAAGATTGGCATTCAAAATCCATCCCGTTTAAACAGCTGGAGTGCTCATTTCGTAATAATGCGATTTTCGCCGCTTTCCTCTTCGTTTTCCTCGATTCGATTGGCTCTCGGCGCGCCCCGCCACCGCAGTGCGGCCCCTTAGGTACGCCCATCCCTCTGGGTGGTGTGCTACCCCATTTCCCTTCATCCCTCATCTCTCCTTCTCACTTGAGGCGCGTTGCTCGTCCACGCGGAGATGGCATTTCAATCTAACAAATCAGAACACTGCTCTCTTTTCATTTTAGTTCCAATTCTAAATGGCAACTAATAGTCCTACTTTTCTCTCCATAGTTTCTCCAGTTGTCTTGATATCGTACTATCATATAATTCAGCCTACCTTTAAACATCTGTCGGATTATTGTTTGCTTCGTTTCAATTAAATCATCGATTTCATTAAAAATAGCGTGGTTACCATTCACAAATTTACTGAAGCCAATAATCCATGTCGGCTCAAAGTTAGTTGGCCGGAGGAGCGCGGCATTCATTCCCCTCACGAGGGTCAGTAATGCAGGGCGCGTCGCCGTGTCCTAGACCGAGGTCATTGCGATGTTCGTTCAAACCACTTGTGCGCCAATCTCCGCACAATTGGCAACCATTAATCCGTGCGCTCATCTCATTGGTGCCATGCCAATTACTATTTACGGTGTCGATAATTCATAAGAGTGAGTCTTGACGCAACAGCCGCTTCCAGAAGGACGATTTCGTCCGCCTTCCTGTGTGAATGCAGGCGACCAAGTCCGATTTGCTTCCGGGGCCCAGGGGGAGTTGAACCGCGTCAGGGGGGGCGGAGCGGATCCCCTGGGCATCCATCGATCTTCGGAGGCATCGCTTCCGGCGCCTCGCCGAGCGCCTGACGGAAACTTTTGCACGCGGAGGAAACATTCGCACGCCCGGTCGATTTGCAGTCGGCGCCATTTCCGTCGGCGACGTTGCGAGCCGTGCTTCAATCACGACCGGACAGACAAAAGGCGGTTCCCAGCGCATCAACAGGTGCATCTCATGGAGGATATATTGCACCTTTCTTGCGGACATTAGTGTGTGTTTGTTTGAGACCCAGAATAAAACCTAATTTTCCCTTAAGCTCAACTTTTAAAGTTCATTTTGATTTTTGAATCGACATATTCTGTGTGTTTGCGTTTTTTACCAATCATCCGGAAATTTTTGAATAGCCTCAAAAATATTGTTCAGTTTTGCTGTTAATTCTGTTTAAATTAAGGGAACAACACTCCAATTGATAATGTTTGGGGTGCAGCTTAACTCAGATACGTGGTGTGAAATGATGAAAAACTTGTGATTGGTTGTGCTCCCGATTGGGGTCGTCTCCTTCCCGGAGTTTCCTGCAGCACCGTGGAGGGATTCAGGGTTCCCTTCCATAGCACTCTTGGTGTCCAAGCGACGAAGAGCATGATTGGTGCTCAGGAAGGTTGAACTCCCCGGACACCCCCGCCGCCTCCCTCTGCAATAGGTCACCAGTGTCGTGACCTCTGTGTTGTGACCAACTCTCACTACATATCCTCCGCTCTCAAGAATTAACTTGATCTTCGCAGATATTTTTCCTGGATATCCTATTACTTAAATGAGGGACTAATTCACAAGTAATGGCTTGGCTTTAATTATTTACATTTTGTAATTGTTTTTAATATGTTCTTGATCATGGCGTTGTTTTTATGATCTACTCTGTAAAATTACGATATACTATATAACTTTACTATTGCTCCCTATATAGTGTTGAATAGGATTTTGAATCGCCAGTGCGTCAAATTCTTCGATACATAAACTCACGCGTTCATTACATTTACTTGGCACTCAGAACCCAAGGTGCACTTTTTTGACATTACAATGCACGGTCAAAGATATCGATGGACCTGATCATTCATGCTCGGAATACACCCAAGGCAAATAGTTAAGTATTATACGGGGGTAGGCTAAAAACTAATGCACACGTGCTTGTAGACCACAAACAAAATGACCTTCAGATGCACTCCTCGTGTTATGTGAAAGAAACATTCATCTTCAACACGCATGGACAGGTTTTAGGTCGTTACGTTCATCCAGTATATTTGGGGAAGCGGAAATATGGAGGCGTGTTCTAGTGCGATGTAAACGCGAGTTAAACAGCGTCCTGTTGTCGAATTTTTAACGGCTAAAAAAGTGACTCCTACTGAGATTCTTCATCGTATAAAGGCTGTTTAAGGTGACGATGCTGTTTATAGGTCTACTGTAAATCAATAGGTAGTAAAATTTCGTGGTTGTAAGCCTGGAGAAGCCATAATTGTTGATTAAACGAGCGATTACTGGATTTGATTCAAAATGACCGGCAAATCACTCAAAAGCGTATCGCAAACCATATTGGAAATGTAAGGAATGTGTCGGCTTCATCATTGAAAAATTGGGATACCGTTAAATCTGTGCACGATGGGTAGCCTGCCGTCTCACCACACACCTCGCGCGCAACTGAAGAGGCTCTGCGAAACCTGAAATTTGAACCAATTCCCCATCCTCCTTATTCCCCCGATCTTGCGCCCTGCGATTTTTATTTTATTCTCAACTCAAGAGAGACCTCAAGGGTAATTATTATACCTCGGACGATGAGGTGAAGGCAGCTGTCGATAACAGAACGCTGTTTAACTCGCGTTGACGTATCACTAAAACACGTCTCCATACTTCCGCTTCTCAAAATACACTGAATAAATGTAATGACGTCAAACCTGCACATGTAATTGGGGGGAATGTTACTTCCACATGCCTCTACGCATGCTTATGATGGTCATTTTTGATCGCGCTCTACAAATATGTGTGCATTAGTTTTCAGCCGACCCTGGTATAATGGCACATATTCCACTTTTGAATATCAAATGTTATAACTATGACAAAATCAAATATTTTGATGTTAAAAGAATCCGTAAATAAACACGTATATAGTAGTTTTGCCAACAATGTGATTTTTACCCTACTGAGGGATTTAAAATAACGTTACGTTGAGTGTATAGAGGACTCATTTTGAATTGTGACGTTACTGTCGCCGTAATGCCAAGACTTAAAAGGAGCGTCAGTGCTGTGGATGTCCTCCTCGACAGTGAGGTCATTTAGCGACGGAATATGCTCCCTCCGGAGCCGAAATAGAGATGCGCCAATCTCTGTCCACTTGCAGCCATAAGATTCTTTGGTGAACAAATACATAATCATGACTTATTAAAATGTAATTGTTACTCGTGATAATACAGGTACGTATGATCAACTATTATATCAACGTTGCTTAAGGTTGCTTAACGTATTCATATTTAAAAAACACAGTACATCTACATAGCACCCCACAAGCCTCCACAAGGGTGTGTGGCGGGGGGGGGGGGTTAGGTGGCCACCCGTAATTAAGAATAAAATTGCATGTAAAACCAATATATTCATGCCAATCTACACCCACAAAGTCGTATGTATTCATGCAAAAACCTTTTTAACTAACACATATGCAAATATGAATAATGTGAACTATCATACACTTGCACGTATGAATATACTTCATATCCACGCAACGTTTAATCTTGTTCTGACTTGTAAATTGAATGTCTTTAATATTACTATATTGACCTTGTTTTCTTACTATGATGATTCCTGATTGTCCGGCGAATGACTGAGCCTATATGTACTGGAATCGATCTTTTTTATCTTATCTTTGTGGCCTGATCTAAGTAGTGTGGGGCCATAATAATTCCTTTAATGTCTTTGTTATACTCGTTTGTTCTTAACCTTTCTTAAAGTCTCATTCTCGCTTTTTCTCTTCGAATCTCAAGTGGATCCCAGCCTAAGTAATCAACCCAATAACCAACCCAATTTTCGGTTTTTATGGATTATGGTAATTTAGTTCAACCAGTACTAAGCCAGAGAGCGTGTGAAATTTACAAATTAGGGCGATTAGGGAGGTAAGTTTCTTTCCCTGTGCTGTTTATTGTTTCCCAGAAAGATCTGGTACCAGAAAAATCACATAGCTTGGGTGGAGCTGCAGGTGCCCAGAGAGGTTTGCCCAGGAATTAAACCCTCCGATCAATAGTCCAACGCTATGCCCATGGACTACCGCGTCCCCTGTTCTTATATACTATCTTTAACTAATTTGGAATGGTATTGATTAAATCTCGGACAAATATTTTTTAAGTTCTCTCTTTAAGTTTTGAGTTAAATCTTATCAAAAGCCCATTCGCGTAAGTAGAATAATCTAATGGAGGATTCAGCACGAGCATCAAATTTACTCTCGTAGTATTATCGTATGACTGTTAATTAAGGAAATGCAGTTGATATTTTAAATGTGGCAGCAGAAGATGATTTATGATAAAGTGGACTACGGTGAAAGAGCCATGGTTACCGATAAGCGAGGAAGTAGCTGGAAAGAAATTCAGAGGGGGCATAAGGGACTGGGTGACACCAAAATTAACGGAGAAAATAAAAATTTGAGAGTTATTAAGTGTTAATATCAGAATCGGATGGCAAGTGAGAGAAAATTAGAAGCTCAGGAGTAGGTACTCAAAAAAGTAAATTGAAAGTGATTGGAATATGTAGAATTGGAAAATCTCACGGCAGACTGACTCTTTCTCCGTTAATAGGAAAGGAAGAGTTGAGGCAAGAACAACGGAGGAGAACGTTTGCACAATGACGAGTAAAACACATTGCGCTGGAAAGAAAATACTTCACTACGTGTGTGTTGGAAAGAAATTCAGAGGGGGCAGATTTTTAATGTGCTCACAAGTGCGGGCGGAAATTAACGAACTAGTCGAAAGCATAGAGTGAAGAACGATTGCGCAGGGCCTAATTCTTCAATTCGCTGGTGGTATAGCAGGTCCACCAGAGACTGAAGGGCTGCTCTTCGGAATTCCTTAATTAAAGGAATATACAGGTTGCGTTCCAATAATGATGCAATTATTTTTTTAAAGTTATTTATTGAACATATTTGTACAAACACTTTACATTCTTCAAATTACTGTCTTTGAGCCTCTACACATGTTTTGCAACGACTCTGCCATGGCCGGTACGCGCCCTGGAAGGCGTCTTCAGGGACCTCTCGCAGGGCCATCTAGCCATGACTGATTGGACCTCTTCGGTGGACGAAAAACGGGTTCCTTTCAGGGCTGCCTTAATCCGAGGGAACAAAAAGAAGTCTGCTGGGGAGACGTCAGGACTATAGAGGGGGTGGTTCAGCGTTGGCACCTGGTGTTTGGCCAGGAACTCGCGGAACCGTAGCGCGTTTTTTCAAGGTGTGCTGTCGTGATTGAGTTGCCAAGTAGCGAAAATGTCTTTTCTCGTCCTGATCACCCTTTATCGGAGACTTTCGGGCAAATCCACGGAGTAGCCAGCGTTAACTGCCTGTCCTTGAGGAACAAACTCCTTATGGACCACTCCTTTACTGTCGGAAAAGACGATGAGCATTATTTTCACTTTTGATTTCCTCATTATTGCCTTTTTGGGTTTGGGGAACTGGTTGGTCAACCACTCAGAGCTTTGGCGTTTTGTTTCGGGTTGTATTCAAAAACCCAGGTTTCATCACCAGTGGTGATGCTATCCAAATAATCTGGTTCATTTACAATACTTTGCACAAGTCCATTTGAAATTTCCGCTCGGTTGGTCTTTTGATCGTCTGACATCACCTTGAGCACGACATTGGCGCATACTTCTCTCAATGCTAAATCTTCAGTGACAATGTGTAATACAACAATAGACAAGTTCACTTCATTGCCAACATAGATTCCATTTTATTCGTGACACGTTCGAGGCGCAGAGGTTTACAATAGCCGACGTCCTGCCGCTTCCACAGCACTTGGAGAGTAAAAAGGCTGGTTTCACGGCAAGGCTTCGCATCCACCTACCTAATCCAAGTGGTTCAATTCCATTTCGACCAGTAGGAGCGGCGGGGAAATTAGATTGCATTACTTTAGGAACGCATCCTGTATTGTAAACAGTGAATGCAATATTTACGAAGGATCTCAGTTTTTCCCGGCGTATTGTATTCAGGAAGTTCTCTCGGGTTTCCCACCGGGTCAGCGTGGTGTGCACCGACGTTTCGACGGCTAACTCTGCCATCGTCTTCAGGGTGAAGTGCAGAGCAATGAATTCGCCAGGTATTTATACCCTGTCGTAGGGTCAGGTGTCCTCTGATTGGTCAGATGTGTTCCCAAGTGCCGAGCCGCCCCGGTGACGTCTCGTACTTTCAATTTTTCTCAGCACAGGTCTCCACGTGCTGCTGATCTGGAAGCCAGTGTCCCTGTTGAAGGTATTCTGTCCTTCCAGTCGGATTTCCACGGCTTCCTTCGCCACTCGGTCCCAGTAGCCGTTCGTGTGACAAAGTCTTTTGGTGCTCCCCCAGTCAATCCGATGACCATGCGTGATGCTGTGTTCGGCGACTGCAGACTTCTCAGGGTAATGGAGTCTGATGCATCGCTCATGCTCCGTTAGTCGCTTTTCAATTGTGCGGCCAGTCTCCCCGATGTATACCTGGCCGCACTCACACGGGATCCGGTATACCCCCGGCGCCTTCAAACCCCGTTCGTCTTTTGCCGTGCCAATTTGGCCCTTAAAAGGGCCTTCACCAGAAACGACCGTCAGAGAGAGGAAAGAGAAAAACCCGTTGCCAGAGTCAGCATCCCCTTTGTTTCCACGGTATCCCATAAGATCTCCAGGATACTAAGGAAACATAAAGTGGAAACCATCCACAAGCCACAAGGAAAATTGAAGAACTTCCTTGGCACGGCAAAAGACGAACGGGGTTTGAAGGCGCCGGGGGTATACCGGATCCCGTGTGAGTGCGGCCAGGTATACATCGGGGAGACTGGCCGCACAATTGAAAAGCGACTAACGGAGCATGAGCGATGCATCAGACTCCATTACCCTGAGAAGTCTGCAGTCGCCGAACACAGCATCACGCATGGTCATCGGATTGACTGGGGGAGCACCAAAAGACTTTGTCACACGAACGGCTACTGGGACCGAGTGGCGAAGGAAGCCGTGGAAATCCGACTGGAAGGACAGAATACCTTCAACAGGGACACTGGCTTCCAGATCAGCAGCACGTGGAGACCTGTGCTGAGAAAAATTGAAAGTACGAGACGTCACCGGGGCGGCTCGGCACTTGGGAACACATCTGACCAATCAGAGGACACCTGACCCTACGACAGGGTATAAATACCTGGCGAATTCATTGCTCTGCACTTCACCCTGAAGACGATGGCAGAGTTAGCCGTCGAAACGTCGGTGCACACCACGCTGACCCGGTGGGAAACCCGAGAGAACTTCCTGGAAGCAATATTTACGGTTGAATTTGTAAGAAACGAAAATTATAGCCAATAGAGGAGAAACGAGATTGCTTCTAGGATTCCGTTAAATTTTGAGAAAATCGGATTAAATATTACTATTTAGGAAGGAAAAATAAATTCTGACGAAAGAAGTAATGAGTGCGATGAGATAAGACCCAGTTGCTTTTATAAATAAAGAGACACTCCAACTTCCGAACTTCAGCCATACGCCACAGGGACAAGAGGCGCTTGCCACGTTTGTGCTGAGAGTGCTTCTGTTGCCTGGAAAAATTCTTGTAGCTTTTGAAATGTTATGTGGTACAAATAGATGCCCGGGATATAAAGAGCGATTGATGAATTTTTATTCGTTATTTTGTACCATTAACACGGGAAAAGGAGCTTTCCTTCCTTTTGGAGTGTGCAGTTAAAATAATGAATTAATCTAATGGTTTCCGTCGCGGAAGGTGTTGGCTGTAGTCTCTTCGCGGACACTCTCTGCTTCCTTGTGCTCACATGTGAGATCCGAGGAGGCGGGGGAGGAGGGGAGGGGCGGGAATCGATCCTGGGGAAATGAGTGGGGGGAGGACGGATTTCGCGGGGATACGGCCGTTCCGCCTCCCCTCTACCTCCCCCCCTCTTCTCTCCCCCTCCTTGGAAATTCTCCATGGGATTACGCTTGACTCATAAAACATTTCCCGTCCTCAATTCTTTCTTTCGGGTCGTTTCCATGGAATTTCCTGGCTGCGGTTCGTGTATTCCGTGGGGAGTAGTGGAGAGGAGCCCTCGGTGCGTGGGTCCCGCGACCAAGCGCTTCTGCACTCTGCGCGTCGCCCATTCGAGCGCCGCGGTGCTTGACGTGGTGATACCTCGAGAACGATTCTTAGTGTCCCCATTGGGCCAGGTTAAATATCAAGGAATCACAGCGTAGCCAAAGAGTTGCGCTAGAGTATGCTTGGTGCTAATTTGAATTCTTTTGAAGGTATGGTGAATGGTGAAAATATACAGAAATGAATCGTGGGCAGCAGAACTGTGTTAAATATTCAAATTGAATTAAGCAACCTCGCATATGTAAATCTACATCCATCCAGAATACCGCGTTATACACTAAAAGAAAATGTTTGTGGCCATGGGGTGGAGGCACCAGGTGGACATGGTAAAGGTCAACGGTAGAAAAAGGGTTTTTAAAAAAGTTATAAAGAGGGAAAAAACAACCACTGGAAATCCTTGAAATGATGAGCATGTTGGTACATGTTTGCATATTTATAGTACCAGAAAATTTTTAAAAAAGTGTTAATTTCGTGCACTCGAGAAGTTCTCGGGTTTAATAAAAAGGAAGAAATATCAATGAACCACCACCACTTACACGATAGACCTCCTCCATACCAGGATAGGCCCTGTGAAATTTAAAGCAAGAAGGGGGAAGTTATGTTGGTCCATGGCTTGCAATCATTGTTCCACAACTTAAACGTCTCAGGTGGAAAATGTGTCAACAGGCAGTGGACCCCACCACCTTGGAGAGGGACGACGGTTGACAGATAAGAATGGAATGCATTGGTTTGAGAATAAATCCTTTGATTAAGGGATTACTCATGGAATTACTCATTTATCTAGAGATGACAAGGTTTGCATAGAAAGTTTCGGAAAAAATTTCGGAAAAATAGATTTATTTCAGATATTACTACAATGCCTCAAAATTCTTCAAAGTACATCCCTTGAGAGCGCCGACACACTTGTGCCAACGGCTTTTTCACGACTCGAAGGCTGCCAGGTATGGGGATTTCAGAGGGATCTTTAAGGGATTGCAAGCTTTTTGACCGTACTTAGGGTCCCATAGTGATCTGTACTTGGAGGAGGATATCACTTTTGGGAATAGGGAATAATCTTCTGGTGCCAAGTCGGGACGGTAAGGTGGTTAGGAAATCGACGCAATGCCGTTGCAGAAGGCTTTCGTGAGCATACACACGGCTTTGCTCTTCGTCGTCCGTCATACTCGGGACGAATTTAGCGTCGGTTAAGTACTTTCGCGTCGCCGAATTTTCAGTGATAATGGTGTGCACTGTCATCTTGTCAATGTCAATATACAATCTGCAACCATGTGCACACTTAACCTACGGTCCAAATTCAGCAATTCACGCACACGTTGCACGTTGTCGTCGGTTCTTGACGTCGTCGAACCTCCAACAGCAGTTTGTGACTAGCTTTTATTCTTAAATACTTGGCAAATCATTCCAACGTCTCCGTAGCCGGTATCTTCAGCCTAACCCGAAGTTTGACGGCGGACCGCTGTACAATCCTTCGCTAAATTTTGCGAACCCACCCACTAGGCCCTTTTTAGGCCCACTAAAAACACGACCCAGCCTGTACGAACGCTCGCAGGCGATTGGCGATTGGCGCGTGTTCAAGATCATATCGTCCACCACTGTGTTTATTGCGGAACGAGTGCGCTGCGATGTACAGTCACGTCAGGAAAAATTCTTCCCGATACTTTTTCTGTGACAGACGGTTTTCATATTCGCTTCAAAGAATATGTAACCCACCCTCCAAAAGATCAAAGAGGAAAACCCCGCGGGCCAGGAGGTGGAGGAGAGGAAAAGCGATGGATCAGTGTTTTGAGCAAAGTGCCCACTCTCGGGAGCCATCAGGCGCGGGCAACCTCCGCATGCGCCCACCTCTTTGGTCGTCGGCCCCCCAGCGGAGAAAGCTGCTGGCGCCACGCCTGATGAGCCTCGGGTGCCAGCCTTTGCTTCGCAGAGTTCAGGTTGGTGCGCTAGCCTGTGTGCTGGCCTCCCACCCCGACGACCCGAGGTCGAATCTAGACTTTGGCATCATTTTGCAGAGATCTTCCGATCTTTACTCAGGTTCTTTGTAAACAGTACCAATATAGAAGAGCGCCAACCTGCGGCGAATGGGACGTTGAATTGCGTGACGTCTTCGCTTAAGAGTGGGGAAACCCAAACGTCGAGTTTCCCTCTCCCCACCCATTCTTTACCATGCCCTGAAAATGGCACCCAAGATAAATCACCCACGTACCATGCGTTCAAGCCTCCCCCAAACACGATTGCCCCTACCCTCCACCCCACGGCGGAGTTCGCCCCCCGACAGGCGCTCGCTGATAGCAATGGGTGCCACGGCAGGGCCCCAGATGCCCTACTAGTAGACCACAAACAATAACAAACAGCAAGATCGGGCATAAAGTGTATTAAAATAAAATTCTTAAATTTCAAAATCAGATATTTATTTTCAGCGTAGTCACCGTTAAGGCTATCACATTTCTCCCAACCTGTAACAAGATTTTTCATTCCGTCACTGAAAAACTCTTCCGACTTTTCTCGAATTCGGGACTTGACAGCTGCCTTTACCTCATCGTCCGAGGTGTAATGATTATCCTTGAGGTGCCTCTTTAGCTGAGGAAAAAGATGAAAATCCCAAGGCGCAAGATCGGGGGAGTAAGGAGAGTTGGGAATCGGTTAAAATTTCAGGATAGAGCCTCTCCAGTTTGCGCGCGAGGTGTGTGAACGAGCTTTGTCATGTTGCAAGAGTATTGATGCTAGGCTGCCTTTAACATGACAAACTCGACGTCGGAGGTGTTTTAGAGTCTGCATATACTGAGAAGAATTTCATTACCCCTCGTTCCACAAAATTGGTCAAATAATCTCGGTGAGCATCCAAAAAACAGAGTCAAAAGATGTTTCATCAAGAATTATGGTTTTTCCAGGCTCGAACCACAAAATTGTACCACCCATCAATTTATAGTAGACCTATCAACATAAACAGCCTTTAAACCACGACGAATCTTAGTAGGAGTCACTCTTTCAGCAATTAAAAATTCGGCAGCATAACGCTGTTTAACTAGCGTTGACATAGCACTAGAACACGTCTCCATAGTTGCAATTCTCAAAATACACTGGATGAATGTAATTACCTCAAACCTGCACATGGAATTGAGGGAGAATATTACTTCCGCATGCCTCTAAGCATGCTTCTGATGGTCATTTCGATCGCGCTCTACAAGTATGTGTTCATTTGTTTTCAGCTTACTCTCGTACAAGTACATATATTTTCGTTGACCGAATGGTAGACGTCAAAGATTTTTTATTTATTTTGCATGTGCTATAAATTTGCTACTCTATTTCTCTCAATTAATCTTATGTTTAGCATTTTAACCTTTCAGATATTTTTATTAGAGTAGAAAAAGTAATGAGCATGATTCGCAAATCGTACTTAAATTATGGAAAGTGTCACTATTATCTTCATGAATTTGGAATTTTCATATCCATTTAAAATCGAGAAACAGTCCAATTTGATTCATTCCACAACTAAATGCTGCAATTTTTCATAACGTTTACAGTGTAAACCTTTTGCAATGCGAACTCTCCTATTATGAAATTGCATTTTAAAAAAGATAGCTTTCCCTCTTCTTTGTCTTTAATTACGTATTGGCGCAAGACTTTCTTCTGTGCATATTTATCTTTGGTTTAAGATCTGCTTTTAAGTGGATTCCCATCCTCTCCATACTGCTGCCACCCCTAGGCCCGTTGCTTCTCATCGCATCTTTCTCCCCTGATGCCTCGTGCTGGGGAACCAATTGTAACGAAAGAAAATATACCAAGGCATCCCTGCTGTTTGAATTTATTCTCATTTTTTTAATTACTATACTCAAATGAGACAACTTATTTCATAATTATCATAAGTGCTCAGGTGTATATTATTCATTTGGGAACATTATAACAGGTAAGAAACTCAAGGAGGTATTTCACATCACATTAAGAAAAACTTCTGCTAAAGGGCAAATTTTAAATGCATTCCAAACCTTAACTATTTCCATAATTTTTTTTGAGTTACTTGCATTTTTGCTTTTCTCGTCACCATTTGCGTTCGTAGCCTCGTTCCCCTCTTAATTTTGGATTCCGGTAATTGGATTCGATTGGCCCCTGTCGTAAGGTCTATTTGATTACGAGCTCGTAGATTACGATCATAGTGTTTTAATATTAGGCATTAGCTCTGAAAACAATGGTTTCATAAATCCCATCTTCTTTTATCGTCCTCTTCAAGCATGAATCTGGTAAACGAAAAAAATAAACCTTTCCCGCTCGAAGTGAAGCCATTCATTTCGTGGCTCGATTGTTTGAGGAAATGAATTAATCTTGACAACGAACGGATTCTCATGGCAACCTCCGAAACCAAACGACTCGCGCGGATGATTCCAAACCTTTTTCATGGCGAACCACGTCCGTAATTGAGATGCTTTGATATGCGCTGCTTCGCGTCCTCAGATCTCGTCCCTTTCGATCCTTTCTTCAATGGATGTCTTTCCGCCGCACAGTCTCTTGCACATCCAAGAAATCATACTCCGCTTCTTTCCTTCGTGCTTCGGCTCCGATTTCTATTCTCGTCGCGTTGGGATTTCGAGAAACGCCCTTTAGCGCCATCTTCTTCTTGGGCTTTAATTAATCTCCAGCCCAAATCCCAGCGTCTTCCCGATTAAATTAAAATTCCAGAATTTTATGGACTACACACGGCTCGCCATTCTCTCAGCCAACTTACGTGTATTTCCCTGGAATTATTCCAGCGAGGCCTTTTTTCTCCGTTTCCCTGTACTCATCTTCCTATCCGGTCACTTCAGTTTACTTAATTATCCGCTATTACTAATTACGGTTTGTACCTAAAAAACTTCTTTTTGGGTTTCATATCCAATTGTTCAATTCAAACTTTTGCAAATGACCCCGCCTTTACTTTTTCTCAATTACTTCCCCGCAGCTTCATCTTGGAAACTTAACTTGGAAATATGTTTAGGAAAATCATACCTTTGTTTTCCAGGTATTAGTTTCACAGTTGAATTTGTCATTTCAAAAGAGCTGAAGGAAACTCTCAAAACCCAATTTGAATTACGTGATAGACTTAATCTTTTGGATTATTATTTTTGAAAATTTAAATCCTGATAAATCGATTAAAAATTAAAAAATTATATTATTCCTGCAAAAGACTCAGTGACATTATGAAGCGAAACAAATCAATGCTTCAGTCAATTATCCATCGTAGCAATACACATCGTAGCAATTGGTGTTATTGTGACGTTAATAATTTTCTCCATTTATCCATTATTCCTATAATTTCCATTGTAAACAGCAAATTCCTCCTTTTGACCTCTTCCTTGATGCTCCACCCGATCTATCATTGGCATTCTTAAAAGACAAGACCTATCGTCTGAATACTTTCTAATAACTCATGTTAATATGCTTACCTTTAATCTTTTCACATGCGTCTTAAGACCGATTACCACGAGTTGCGCATTATTTTCGATAATTCAATTTGCACTCTTTTACTAATTGGTTTAAGAATTCACAGGAACGGTAACTACGGCCGAATGAGTATTATGGGAAAGATCAACCCCAGCCGTAACTCTTTATGGTTCGATTGTGAGACACCTCGATAATCAGAAGTTATTCATGAAAAATCAGCACGGTTTCCGAAAGGGTAGATCCTGCGAGACGCAACTTACTCTTTTTGTTCATGATATTCTTATTTTCAGTGAGCGCAATGTTCCAGTGGAACATTGCTCTCACTGGAATACAATTTGCTTAGATTTTAAGAAAGTCCTCGACAAATTATAAACATACTCATTGTAAACTACTCGCAAAACTCGCATATGGCATATATAAAAGCATTAAATGACTTTTGAATGGTCGGGTACAAATAGTAGTCATAGATGGTGTTAGCTCAAATGCAGTGGAAGTTACTTCAAGTGTTCTCCAGGACGTGTTATCGGCCCTCTTTTATTCCTACAATAAGTTAACAAAATTTACTCTGTAGTAATTAGTATAATACGTTTATTTGCCGACAATGCAGTGGTTTATCGTGATATCCGTGATCCTGAGGACAGAGCAGCATTATTAGATGATCTAATGCCATAGAACGGTGGTGCGGCAATTGGCAATGAATTTTAACAAATTTAGAATTAAATTTTTAAAAGTGCTTAGTCATCAATTTTTGGAACAAGAGCGATTCTCTCCGGAACGCCTACTGCATCGGGAACACCGAAATGAAATGTGTGGATTCAATTCAACCGAGGCGTTACCCTTGCTAACAATCTCTCCTAGGTGAAACACACACGGGGAATATTTGGACAAAATAACAAAAAATTAGGATTTATTAGACCAGTAGTTGGTAAATAAGATGAAAGGTTCATCTTATTCAAGGTTGGTTGTCTTTCAAGGTTTTGGCAACTAATGCTTGGTCATTAGCAAACCTAACCGATTTTACGAATTCCTCTCCGACTTTCATTCCTACCTCCAGTTCTTCCCATGCCTCTTTAATCATTTCCTCCACATATACGTTGAACAGTACCGGTGACAATGGGCAACCCTGCCTTAAACCTCTTCCTAACACTGCCCGTCTGGACTCTCCGCTCCCCATTCGCACCTGAGCAGCCTGAGACATGTACAGGTTGCGGATCAGTCTCCTGTCCCTCCAATCTATTCCTATTTTCGGCAATACACGCATTAATTTTTCCCAATTCACTCTATCAAACGCTTTTCGAAATCTACGAACCCGGCAAATACGTCCTGATTGTATTCAACATCATTCATGGCATTGTATTCAAGTCGGGGGGGAATTCGTAAAATCGGTTAGGTTTGTTGATGACCAAGCATTAGTTGCTCCGTCAGCCAAAGGGTTGCAAGCATTGCTCAGTGAATTGGAGGTTCAGTGCAATAGATATGGGATGGGAATCAATATTAATAAAACAAAGGTTATGCGATTTTTCAGAAAGAAAAAGGCTACGCTAAACATTAAAATAAGAGGGGAAAAATAGAGCAGGTGGAACAGTTTACATATCTCGGAAGTGTTTTGGAGCAATACGGTCAAAGTAGTAGGGACGTAAGGAGAAGAATTGCGCTAGGCAAGGAAGGAGGAGGGAGTTGATGAAGGGGACGTTGAGTAGGGAGGTTAAGACAAGACTCGTAAAAACTCTTATATGAAGCGTAGCTATGTACTGCGCGGAAAATGGTCACTGAAACAAGAGGATATATGTAGATTGGAGGCTTTTGAAATATCGGTGTGGAGAAGAATGGAGAAGGTGAAATGGACCGAGAGGAAAATAAATGAGGAAGTAGTGGAGATGGTGGGTGAGGAGAGGGGTTTGTTGAGAGAAATCCTATGGAGGCAAGAAAGATGGATGAAAGGTGTATTGAGCGGTGGTGGAATGTTGAAGAGGGTAATAAAGGGGAGAATGTTAGTCAAACGAGGAAAGGGTAGGAACAAGATAGGGATGTTGGACGGGATAAAGGGAGGAAGGAGGTAGACAGGGATGAAGAGGGACCTATGTAGATTAGGTTGCTGTATCGGGTTTTGTTTGGAGTCACAAGATATTTATTTGATAGTTGTGTATATCCAAAAACCTAACTTAACCGGTAGATTACCTAATAATAACCCAGGCCAACAGTGGTTTTGGTGCCGGAGCTTTTAATGCTGATTTAAAGAACAATTGGGGTGCTGAATCCAATTATGACACTAGTTTTTTCCTATCAGCTATAGTTTTCAAGATATAGATATGTTGTTACTTACGTAAAAAAATCTTCTACATGATGATATGGGAATATTATATTAATAATTATCTCATTGGCCTACAATATAGAAATATACATAAAACTTATTGATAGTTTATTGAAAATAAAAGGAACACCGCAGAGTGGTTATAAATTAGTATACTTATAGATTTATTTAACTTTGAAAATTATTTTCCGGAATATATCAAATATTAAAACAACTAATCGTAAGATGTGCCATATCTAAAAAAGTAGAGCTGTTAAATAAAAACGGATTTCATATTTGGATTCAGCTCTACAAATATAGTTAAAATCATCACAAAGATTCCCGGTACCAAAGAAAAATTTTTTTGTAGGCCCGTGTAATATATAAATTATGGATACACCTACACATACACACATGCTCAAAGTAAATGACATTGAAGAAAGAAAACAAAATAGTAAATGTGTACGCAAAGATTGAGGTTTGTTGGAAAAACTAGGGAGAGGGTGGCGTTGCTCACCTGGTAAAAACCCACGCAGGAAAACGGGGATGCGCAGAAGGGGGATATGAAAAATCCTAAACAAAGCAAAAATCCTATTAATTAGGGGAAAGATACACATACAATGTTACAATTAAGTTTTGAATAGTATGTAGTATATCATATTATGTTACTGAAATTGAAATGAAGAAATTAATTACATTAACAATTCATAAAGAGTAATGAGAAACAAAACATTAACTAAATATAGGACTTGGTTGATCAAGAATATGAAACGAGTAGGTTAGCACCGAGCCCGTAGCACTCCACTGGAATAAATATTTCCCTGGAGTGTGTCGCCAACGCAACCTTTCCCTTTCTTGACGCCGGGGTTTACAACTAGTCGAAATATTTTTAAAAAGACTAATTGAGGAGTCATTTTTTCCTAGTACTAGTATTTTACTTTACTTTGACTGGGAAATTCAATCACTTCTTGATGGTTAATCCTTTTTTTGTAATATGATAAAGAGAAGAGAAATGGGAGATTAATCTTCAAAAGTCGTAGCCTTACCCAATGGTTATTATCAATGATTGTCTAGTTTAGGGAACTCGGCAGGCGTTAGCGAAAATGAAAAATACCAATGAAAAACGGATAATAATATCTCTGAAATAAATTATTTGAAACTCCTTTATTTGTATTCGATTTGATTGCCAAAAAGAGCATGTCAGTCCACATCTGAGAGCTACTGGTAAATTTCTGTGTTATTAAGTTTGCAACAAAACCCCTTTCTGTGTAAGAATTACGGAGCCACTTTTCCGAAACATTACACTGTTTCACTCAATGGTCGAACAGCTATCTCCCGGATATTTTTCAAACTCGAGGATCTCGTCGAACGCTCCCCGAACATATTGCTGCAAGTAAGTGAGAAACTAATCAACAATCTCTGTAATTAGACTTGAGAAAAACCCGATTTCAAAAGGGAAAGAAGTTTCTTAAATATAATTATATTCGCGTACATATTGCAGAAATGAAAGTGCTTTCTTAAAAACTATGTAAAATCTAGAGCACACATCCGAGGCGCACGAGTCTGCAATCTCTGGCATCCCATGCTTCCCTTCATCCGCTGTCACAATCTTTTTAAAATTCCTCCCTTTAACCGGCGGCGTCCTTTTCCCCGAAGAACCCTCGTCCTTTCTCTCTCTCTCCTTACCACCCTTCTCTCGGCGGACAGAATTCCAATGTACACCCTTCCCCGAGGCCTAAACTTCAAGAATGCGTAAAATATAATGTCATGTTCCAACATCAAAGTCTTGACTCTACTAAGAGCACCAGTGTTAAGGCGCATTTTTGTTTTAACTCCCTTCCCTTCCCTTGTTTATGGCAATCTTTCTTCTGAAAACACTATCTTTTTGACCTTGAACCTACCAAAAACTGATTCGTTGATCTTTCTTTACAACATTTTTTTTATTTTAGCCGCGAAAATATATTCATTATTTTATTCTCCTTAACTTTAGCATTTCCTAACCACTTTTGAGATTTATTAATTTCGCTTTCCTACGATTGACATTCCTCACATAATTTACTCATTGATTCGGTAATGCGCCCGACTCAGCTGGTTGCTGTCCCATTGGCTGTTTGGCTAACCAATGTTCAATTATGAAGGAAAGAGTTTACCAAGTTCCTAGACATATTCCTTTTTAAATTTGTACTTCCAATGTCTCACTTACGATTTCCCCAGCCAATAAATTCCATCACATCACTTCCGATCCTTCTTCTCCGGATCTGGCGCTGTCACTCGTTAGAAATTAGACATCTGACACAGAAACACCGAGAAAGGACACTCACGTATATATTTGACGTTTCGACAATTAGGAGCTTCTGAATATAGCGGTCTAGCCGTCGAAACATCAAATATACACGTGAGTGTTTTTCTTTGTGTTTCTCTGTTAAATAAGTTTTTAATCAAAGTTTATTTACAATTGTGTCGTCGCTGAAGAGTGCTCGCACCATTTTGGTCAGTGGCGCGTCCGGCGTCACTACTCTGCGCGGGAAAAATTCAAGGTCGGATACTTTTTCATGCTTCCTTCTGCACAATTCTGTGTTTAAATTGTCCCATTCCCTTCTTTCATTACTATTCTTTACCTTCGTATCATTTGGTCAATAATACATAGTTGTATGGTGATTTTCCTATTCGCTCTGTCAGTAATTTCTTTCGCGGCTTTACCTTTTATATCGAGCTGCTCCCCATCTCTGCTCCTCTTCTTCACCTCACTCTTCCACTTCCTCTAATTGTTCCCTCGTCATCCGTGCTCTTTTCTCTTCGAGCTAACTTTTTACTTCGACTGCCTTAAATTGTCATCTGAATCGGAATCAGCTCACGGAATATTGTGCGCATCCGCTCCGCGCGCTATTCCTGTTCGATGGCCGCCCCACTGCGGGAGGACGCCTTTGCAGCCGCCGCCTCTTCTGATGGGACTGCCCCCCCCCCGCCCTTCGACACCCTCCTGGCATGGGTGACCCAAGCACGAGCAAGTATCATTGTTCCCGTCAGCACAGATATAGGGGCTCATCTTTAGAACGCACAAGCCCTCCCACCTCGTCAAGGTTGTAGTCCACGGGGAGGGTTTTCTATTAAAAATTATAATATATATTTAGATGATTTCTTCAAAGTAACACGGAATTGTTGAATAAAAACTTAGCAACACACAATATGGGAACACATAAAAGGAACACTCACATGTTATTTCTTGATAATTTCGACGGAATTGAGCTCCGTCTTCCTCGGAAGATTAGTTAGGACTGCAATATAATAACATTTTATGTGTATATATATATATAAATGTATAACCTTTATGTAAAATAAATTGACGTGAAATTATGATAAAGAACATAATTTCTACCAGAGAAAATCAAATTAAGAAGCGATATAAGATTTTAAAACTTTCGCATAATTTATTTGATAATGTGTCCGTCACTGTTAATGACTCTAGGTAACGAGTAAATGGGATCTACGTGAAGTTAGATGGATTGCCGAATTGGATCGGTAGCAGCGGAGTTCCGTAAATAAAACGTTATGATAAACTCAGTTGAGTATCTAGATTATTAGAGGAGCTAGGCTAGGAATCACTCACGGAGAGAATGTTAAATTACAGATTAAATCGTAATGTATAAATTGGAAGGCAATCTCTACAGCATTGATCTCGAAAATTTATTATTACCGCCATCGTGCTACGGTAGAAGAGATCATGCCAACAAAATCAGAGAGATTTGAAGAAACTGCGGGAGATACCGCAACAGTAATTTTTAACGGAGTCATCCGCTAATATGCATTTCAATGCAACAATTTCAGAGTGTAAAAATCATTCGCCTTGACCGGGATTCGAACCCTCATTCAAAAAATTTCAGAGTTTAAGAGGACGCCGCGATAGCTTAACTGGCTAAAGCACTCGGCCGGACATCGAGGGATCCGGGTTCGAATCCCGGTCAAGGCAAATGATTTTTACACCCTGAATTTGTTGCAATGAAAATTAGAGAGATTAAGAGTAGAACAGATGGATTTAAGATGTCATTTTTCCAACGAACGATAAGGGATCATAAAACCTGTAATTGAGCTCGCTGTATACGGTATACAGGCATATTACCTGTATTGTATTTCATATTTTCTTCCGCTTAAAATTAAACAAAACTCAATTATTGGTGTTACAAGCCTCTTGATTAACTATCTCCCGTCATATAAACTAGTGGCGCCTTGTAGCATTCCATGAAGATCCAGATTAGAAATATGCAGATGATTTGGTAGGAGTAGAATGTTGAGGAAATTGTGGAGAGAAACCCGGCGTCAGCAGTAGCTTAAACTACACTAGAGGTGCCAAAGGGTCCACAGCTTAATGTCCCATCCGACGGAGGAATAGCGAACTCCACTAGAAGTGATCCAAGTTTGGATTGGGACCCCAATGAAAGAATCTGTAAACGCCAGGATTCGAACCCGGACCTTCCTCGGACTGGGAAACGACCGCGCCCACTCGATGCTAAGTATTGAATAAAGAGGTTCCAGAAGTAAATAGAAAAACATTTCTATCGAGTCTAATTTTACAAAAGATTTGATGAATAACAGTCGCTCATTTAATTAATTCCTTTCGTTATTTATCGCGAAGAGTTGGTGGACAACCCTGATACTATTTTTATTTATACCTATCTCTCGTTATATTTTGAGGTTAAAACTCTCAATCGGATTCTTGGTGACCTCATGCTTCAATGTATGCCTGATAAATGCATACTGAGAGACATACTAATTACAGACTCCGTCTATTTGTGAGCGGAGGGATTCACAATGGACTCGATATCAGCTTCTATCGTAGGTTAACTTCCCGGCATCATAGCTTAATTGATTAATTAATTAATTTAAGAATTTATCGTTACAATTACGCAATTAACCTGGTGACAACGGTCAAGTGTGGTCAAATGTCACTCTTATAATGGGCATACATGCATAGACAAGAAGAGCAGATAGGAGACAGAATTCACTTATATACAATGGAACTTAAACATTACCAACCACACCTTTACCATCATCAATGGGATAGGTTCACACCATACGAGTACATACTACCCACCGTCCATCGTCAAACTCCGTCCATAATCACACACTCTTCATTTCCTTATACCGTTCAAAATCACGCACCGTTAATACATCATTCACTTTCGTAACACAGCTTCTAAAGCCGTCCATATCACATAAAAGCAAAATTTTATTAAGTACAATAGTAAAACATCACTGATCCATGAAGTCTATCACACATTGGCTGCTTTAAATTTAATCTTAAAACTTCTAAAGTTGGATGAAAAGGGCTCAAACAAACCTCGAGTAAGTTGGTTCCAATCAAAAATAGTTCCATTTGAAAAAGAGCATTTTTTCTCGTTTGTTTTTGCACTCTTATTTCTAATTAAAACTGTGGTCGTTTTTCTCCTTTAAAGTATGGTTTTTCTATCTCTTTCCTTAAATCTTCCCACGCTTCGTCACTTTTAACAATTCTATACATCGCGCCTATCCTCCCCCTATTTCTTCTATTTTTCAAACTCTCCCATTTCAGTATACCCAACATTTCCGTGAGACTATCTGTTATTTTGTTCCTTCTGAGCACATAGCTTGCTGCCTTTCTTTGAACTTTTTCTATCTTTTCAATATGCCCCCCTCCTATGGACCCCATACTTTGGATGAGTATTCTAGGATTGTTCTTAAAGATCTCCAGTCATACGGTCTGTGCCAATGAGCGTGCATGATATTAAATAACCCCAGGACCCTGAAAGGTAAACTTCTCACCCACTGTGAGAAGACCCTCGTATTTTTTTAACATACAAAAATTTAGTCTGTAATTGCCTTTCAAACGAACACCTCATAACTTGTACCTAATCAATATGGACACAAAATTAGAATCATGGAGAAATTTGGGGGTAATCCTGAAGCTTCTTCTACTGCTATAACTCTTAGCGCCGGCGATGCATGCCCTTGCCCGTGCGCCCTACCCTGTCCACCGGATGGATGGTGCTACCATCATCGAGGTCATGGCGGTGAAGCACTCGGACACTTTTGGCCGACCTTCTTGTTGAAATATTGCTCGGAACCTTTCTTTGCATCCTACAGAGGCCCGACGGCCTCCCCCACCAAAGGGAAGGAGGGCGCCATCCCAATTACCACTCCCCCCTTCCACTCCGATAGCGTACGTAATGAGATTCCAAGCCTCCGCGGAATTAGTGACGCCAGACCCAAACTCAATCAACCCCATCTCGCCACGATGAGCCCTCCTCGCCCCTCCCCCCCGCCCTCTCACTCCCTACCCCTTCCCATCTCCAAGCGCCTTTGTTTCCAAATGAGAGCACTTCGAGGCAAAGGATGCCGTAAAGTTAATAATAATTGTCAGCAATTTTTCATCCATGCTCGCTGCCTCGCATATCAACGTTTTCTCGTCGATATTAAAAGCTCTAGGCGCTGAAAACGGACGCGGGAGCTTGGACGTCTAAAAAAAAACTGGCTTTCCGGTCATGATAACTTCGATGTCCGCACCATTGGTCACCTGGACGGATTAGGGTGGTTCACTGACCTCCTGGGGTCGAAGATGTCGCCCACTAGCAGCTAATTGGGGACGTCTCCACAATGTGTGACTAAATGTGTCATGAGGCAATGGGGCTAGCCAGCCTCGGTGGCGGCGGGATAACGCCCTCGTTTGCCAACTCGGAGCTCGCGGGTTCGATTCCCGCCTAAGTGGTTTATCCGCCAACTAGGGCTTGGGTGTATGTAATTGTCAAATTGGTATATCAATATTCCAAGTCCAATGTAAGGGTCGAAGTCCTGTTTTCAATGCAAAATAAATATAAAGGCTGGCGCCTTATTTTTACGAGAAAATCAATATTTATTTAATCATGACACTTTGCGTTCTTTAGTCGGAGAAACGGCATATTATTATTCATTTGGTACGGTGTACTAAAAAAATTATCTAGGCTTATGGTAGAAATAATATCAAAACACTTCCCTCTCTTCGTAGGACGTGAAAAGTATAGTCCATTTGCTAAAATGAAATTATTAATATTTATTTTACCCAAGCCCAAATTTAACCATAATATGCTAATTAATGGAAGGGAAATTTTTATATTAAAGTCGATTGAGGATTTGTGACATTGATCACGCCACGCATGATCTCTCAGATCAATACAATAAAAATTAATCATTCCGTTGCCATAAAATTGCAAAGGAATAACTACTCATCTGATAAATGTCGATTGCACTTTAAAATTGGAGTGAAATTGCGGTAGCTTCTTTCGGCATGCCATTGCGTACAAAGCGGAGTGGGTGAGTTGATGCGTGGTGTCAGGGATCTTGGTGCACCTCACTTGGACACCATGCAGCGGGGGTCTCATCTCTCCCA
Organism: Hetaerina titia; assembly: GCA_037158775.1. Classification (NCBI taxonomy): domain Eukaryota; kingdom Metazoa; phylum Arthropoda; class Insecta; order Odonata; family Calopterygidae; genus Hetaerina; species Hetaerina titia. The sequence continues at coordinate 13,887,197 of CM073769.1, read as the reverse complement.
ATCCACTTTGCAGACCCTATTTTCAAGATAGTTCTAAGAGTTGACTCAAGCCTTTGGGGTTGAACTACGTTCAATCTTAGCAGAGCAATGAAAGCGGGACGGGAATATAAACAGGTAGGAATAATGAGGATCAGGGTGGGCACAGGTGTACGAGACGTAAGACTGGATCTGTAATACTGCCATCCCTCGTTGTGTCTTTTCACATGACAATATAATATTTAACGTACTCACAAATCCGAAAATATTAAACAATTGACGTTAGGCATTGATGTATGTGCTTAATTGCTGGCATCGCACATATCATGTGTTTCAATACTATTTTGGATTAAAATGTGCGAAGAAGTGATGGACGGGACCTCAGGAGATGACACAGGAGCTTTATGATTCTCCATCATGTTCTTCGTCTTCAAAATATTTGCAGAGTTTTGTTAGCATTCAAAACTAGACATTATAACATCCACAGTTCGAATAATTACATTTATTCTTATGAATGAATTCTTTCATTTCTTCTTATTTCCATCGAAATCAAGTATCATCTTCATCTGTATTTATTTTTAATGTTAAGTTAAACTCTTCTTTCCACATAATATTTTTATATTCATTGAAATATTCGATAAGCGGCCATAAATTTAAAAACATTTCATCCGGTTTGCATATTTTTATAATTATTTGTTCTATTTTCATCTAGATTGCTTTAGATCATTTTGTAACTGTTAATTTCACTAGTTTTTCAATTACAACAAATGATCTCCCAAAGATTTTGCAGTGATCCTCCTACTATCAATTCTATTCTAGGAAAATCTCGAAAGTTACGAGAAGAAGCAGAGGAAGTCAAGACGAAAGAAATAGTGATTAGAGGGAGCGTGTTAGATAAAATTGGAGATCTACCCTTCTGAAGATTGAAGAAGACAATACAGGGACCTTAGCAATTAATTAAGGAGGTTGACAGATGAAGCTTAAGAGATTGAATTCGGACCCAAAGTGAGGAGAGAGAAGAAACATAGAAAATTAGAATATGTAGAGAACGACAAGAACTTAGAAAAAGAGTGTCAATGAAAACAAATAAACAGGGTGCTATAATGCAAAACTATAAAATTGTGATTCCACTATATTTCATTTCGAGACGACACGGGTTTCTGCGTTCAACATCATTATTAGATACCGGCTCTTAGAGATATTCTTCTACGTACGTGCATACGTTACACTCTGGTAAGGGGTAAGAGGGAAGGGTTAAGAGGGAAGGGGAGGGTAGGAGCATTGTTTGGAGATGGATTTGGAGCGAGGGATTGCGCAATGAATGGAAGCGTAGAAAGCTGTACGAAGGCTCTCACAAGAGAATAAGTCAAAATCAGATCAAAGAAGATAATTAATAAGTGGGATTAGAGTGGGTAATGTGAGACATTCATTGAAGAGAACGGGATTAGAGAACTACATTCAGACCCAAAGCGTCTCAAGTGCGTTTCAAGTTTCAAGTGCGGTGCAAGAGGTACTTCAAATCATGCTCAGTGCCATATAAGTGGTGTGAATTGAAGGAATTGTTCAGGTGGACCTGCACCTGTATTTTGGTTTACACAAGAGAAACAAACTTGTAGTCCCGATCAGACCGGTAGTTTCAAACCTGATGGCCTCAAACACCTACCGACGAGAAAAGTTAAATGTTTTTGAACGATACTCTGAAATATCCATAATATTCGGTGTTTATAATTCTTTTAATGTATCAACCGTTTCTCTTAAGTTTTCATTTCTAGTAAGTGTATCTTAGTTTAAGGGTTCAATCTGCCCACCAGTTTCCCACCTAAGGAAGCGTAGGTAATTGCAGAAAACATCATTTCTTAGAAATCTGTGCCTAACCTTATCATCTGTGAACGACGAGACATATTCGAATGTTAAGAGCCGTTATCTTATTCATATATATTGGCGGGTCAGAACAAAGTTGTGCACATTCAGCGCCATTTATTAATTGTTTTTTCAAAGTGATTAAGTTGTAGTTATGCAGGAGTCGTTTGTCTCTCAGTGAATACAGATAGCAATGTCCTCGAAAATTCCCGCCTTCCTCCCGCCAGTTGCAAAGTGCGTGCTGTGATTTGACTTGTAAGTGTAAAAGGATCATTAGCAGCCAAGATTCATAGGGATTCGTGCCTATGTAAGGGACATATAACAATGGGTGAAGGAAAGGTGTTGAGACTCCAAAAATGGCCCCACAGATGTGGATGATGAGGAGCGGAGTGGAAGGATCAACTCTTCTCCCTTTCCTCGTTCATAAATGTCTCCGATTTCTCCTTCCATTTCTATCTTGTCGTCCCGGTTAATGAATCTACATTCAATTTTCTTGATCGTCTCTCCTGGTCTTTCTTTTTTGATTGTACACTATACCCGACCCAACAAAGAAAACACAAAACTTTGGAAAAAATATATTTATTTTTCAACATAACCTTCTTTCAGCTCTATACACCTTTCCCAGCGATGTTTAGAGTTCGATATCCTTTCCGTATTAAGAACTGTCTTCCTCCTCAAAATAGCCATTAGCTGCTGACATCCCTTCTTCACGTTTGGAAAATCTTTGACCATCGAAACATTTTTTTTCCATTTTGCGAACAGAAAATAATCCGAGAAGACTAAATCTGGCGAATAAGGTGCATAAGGTAGCAGTTTAAAATTTAATTCGTGAATTTTGGCCCTTGCAATACCGGATTTGTGAGCTGGTGCATTGTCTCGATGAAAAAACACTTTCTTCTCAGCCAAATGCGGCCACTTTTGCTTGATTTCTTTGCTCAAAGGTTCCAATATGTTTCCATAATACCCGACGTTGATAGTTTTTCTTTTTTAAAGATAGTCAATGAAAATTATCCCATGCGCATCCCAAAAAACCGAAGCCATGACCTTGCCTGCAGATTAAACGGTCATTGCCTTCTTTGGACCCGGTTTTCCCTTTTGAATCCATTGTTTGGATTCTTCTTTCGTATCGAGTGTGAAGTAATGGACCCATGTTTCATCCATGGTTATAAACCGGCGCAAAAATTCTGCTTTGTTGCTGTGAAACTTTGCTAAACACTCAATTGAAACATCTTCACGACACTGGTTTCGCTCGAGTGTGAGCAAACGCGGCATGCATTTTGCACACAGATTTCTCCTCTCCAATTTTCAGTAAATATGCGATGTTCTGCACTTTTTGAAATGCCAACTAAGTATGTCTGCTAGAGCGCGCATTTCCCATTGACGGTCGTCCAGTATCACTTTATGGATTTCCTTCCCTATTTCTGGAGTCATCACCTCATTTGGTCAACCAATACGATGCTGATCTTAACAGCTAGTACGGCCTCGTTTAAACTCTGCTACCTAATATTTTACTGTTGTAAAAGAAGGAGAGAAGACTCACACAGAGTAGAATCCAGTTCTGCTTTTATATTAGTTAGCCTTTCAAATAAAAGTATTTTATCATATAATGATGACCAATTTTCTCTATTTTCACAAATCCATGGAAAAAGTTCCCTATTGATTGCTGCCAAACAAATACTAAATAATGTGGCGTCTTCAAACTTGAAACATGTGCTTTATAGATTGCGTACTTTCTAAAACAGTGATATCTTCAAACAACTGCAGCAATCTCTAGTTCAGACCGCGTATTTATGGGACCACGCTCGTAATCATTGCTAAATATGGTCTCGGTTCGCATCCGCTCCCAGGAAACTGTGCGAATCAATCTCGCTGTCTCTATATCTGTGCCTAATCAGAATATAATCTAACTGATACCTGGTGAAGTTTTCTCGGGTCTTCAACCGGGTCAGGGGTTCAATGATGACCGACGTTTCTGACCCGGTTGAAGACCCGAGAAAACTTCACCAAGCTCATACGCCGGGAAAGCACCAGATCTTACTTTAACTGATACCTTTCCGAGTTATCTGGCATTTCTCATGCATACTTACGCCTTTTGTGGTGTGTAAACCATGTGTTGTTTGATGACTAACTCTGTCTCCTGCAGAAGTCATTTGCAATTTTTATATATATATATAATATATATATATATGTATGTATATAAATATATATATATATACATAATAACTTAGGCAGCAACACACAGCACAAGAACATATAAAAAGAACACTCACAATTTTTTTTTTGATAATTACAACGGACTCGAACTCCGTCTTGTGATGAGATATGACTGAGAGTCATATCTTATCTTCCGAAGAAGACGGAGTTCGAGTCCGTCGAAATTATCAAGATATTATTGTGAGTGTTCTTTTTATGTGTTCTCGTGCTGTGTGTTGCTGTCTAAGTTTTTTATTCAACACTTCCGTGTTACTTCGAAGAAATCATCTAAATAAATAAATATATATATATATATATATATTTACACATATATTGTCATCGCATTCATAATGTTAACTACCGAGTTGCGAGTTAAATGCGACGAACACAACTTCATTTAATGTTCTAGGCGATCATTTCTGTAGATGAAGAAACCTTTTAGAAAAATAAGTCGCGGTCTGCTGTCTTCTATAAGCTAAATTTCCGTCCATATGAAGACTATATGAACTTGTATTTTATATACCTATGGTATTTAATGTCATAATATGTATTGTATCTAACAGTTCATGTTTATTAGAAAAAGGAATATAATGACGCAAATTATGAATGTTGTCATAATCTGTTTCTCGAGCGCCGCATATATCTTTTCTGTTTGATATGATGATATTTTCCTTTATGTGTGTTTCCCTTGATAGATAGGGAGAGGAAGCATCTTTTTAATTTATTCATAATCACTCCTAGTAAAACAATAGTTTTATGTATTCTCTTAATCTTATTATTTCACTCCGAACATTCATTTGACAAGGAATTCCATATTGACGCGTCTTTTATCCAGCGTCCTTGTGTATTCAGCATGAGATGTTTCTGTTTTTCGTACGTGTATTTATACTTGCACATTTCTCCCTAGATATTAACAAAACTCCTCGATTTTCATTTGATCAACTTAAAATATTTTACTATATATTGTATAACCACGTAGGTTGAAGTTTTTTTTGCTCTGCGACTAAGGCTTTACGTTTTTCAATACCGACACTCACTCACGCGGCGTGTAAGTCGCCAGGGCGGTGACGACAGCGCCGCCGTTGGAGTGCGCTTCCCTCCTTTCTCGATTCGCACAACCCCTCTGTTATTTCTCCGCGTGCGTAAGTCCTACGAGCAACAAAAATTGCTTTTGTTTGTGCTTTCCGGCTTTGTCGGTCCCCGCGCCGCGCTGAATAATTCAAACGAATCGATCAGCCTCCCATGAACCCCCCACCCACCCGTCCCCTCGTGTTCGGGAGGTGGGGGGCGCACAGTGGGGCGGCCGGGCATCCCTGGAGTTATCCAATTGCGCACAAAAGTCAGCCGGAGATTTTTGGACTTATTTCCCATTCTCTCTCAAAACTGGATGTCTCCACGCTGGAGCCGCTACTCAAAAAACGAAATTAATTCGTGAAAACGCCACTCCTTTTCCAGTCTGACAATTCGCAGGAAATTAACCATGTAAACTTGACTTTTATCATAAATGAAACGATTGATTATCGTCGATATTTCACACCGCATTGTTTTTTAATGCTTTCCTATTTGGTAAACAGTCTTGTTTGAAAACTGTATATATCGATCCATAATGTCCCGATTTACTTCCGGTTTCGGCTCAAAATGGCGGAAATGGTCATAAATATCGCTGGCAATTGCCGAATGCCGTCGAAAATGCCTGCACCAGTTTCGCCATAATCCCTGAATATAACTTATATATTTACAATTGTATAACTTGAATGTGAATAAATATCTGTACATGGAATGAAGAACACAATGTATTTTTCCACTGCTCGTTACATTTTGTTCTTCATTCTATGAACATGAACTTCCACCATGTTGAGCCAGAAACCATGGAATATATAAAAAATTTTATATATATATATATATATATATATATATATGTATGTATGTATGTATCGTAACACGGAAGAGTTAAATAAAAACCTTAGACAGCAACACACACTATGAAAACACATAAAATGAACACTGACACGTTTTTTCTTGATAATTAATAGAGTCAGTCCTAACAAATCTTCCGAGGAAGACGAAGCTGAATTCCGTCGAAATTATCAAGAATATACTCATTGGCTTGAAATTAGATAATAGGAAAAGTGATAGGATCTCATCTAAAGGATGAAAACAAGAGAGGTGGGGAAGATGGAATCAGGCAGATACAGGGTTTATATAAAAAGTGTTGGTCTAAATTTTTTCCTAACGTGTGCGTGAAGTGCTGAATTCCATCTGTCGGTTGACTGTGGTCATTATCTCAGATCGTATTGGCATTGATTTGATGAGAATGCACATACCATAAAATTTGTAAATTTGCCGATTTGATGGGCCGCGCTAAACTCGTCCTACCAAAGGTCTTGAATGACGATTAAGGGGAGAATCGAGTGCCTGCTTGCAAAGACCTGCAACGGCATCGCGACGATTCCCCAACCCCCTTACAGACACGACTTGGCGCCAGTAGACTATTTTCTATTCCCAAAAGTGAAATCCTCGCTCCCTCAAAGGACACATCCGCCATGGGGTCGTTATAGCCATGAAATAAGATGATATGCGCACCCTTGAGGGCATTCCGGAATCCCCCTACCGAAAGCTGGATCCTTCGAGTCGTGGAAAAACCGGGAGGGCAAAAGTGTGTCCACGTAGAAAGGATGTCTTTTGAAGAATTTTGGCATTGTATCAGTATTTGAAATTAATCTCTTTTAAATTTTTGCTTTCTATGTAACCTTTAACCGACTCATCCGCTGATATCTTGCTCTTTTTGTGGCTACAATTTCACTAAAAGAAAATTCGAAGTTATCTTTGCAATCGCTTCATGTTATTTTTTAAAATAAGCATTCAATAACGGGCTTCATTTTTCCACCATCTTGTTTAACACAAACTCCTTCAACCATTTGTTTCCGTGTGTTTGAACTTGGCCGCAATTTCACGAAATTAAAAAAATCTTTTAATAAAACGCGTAAGTTTGAAATAAAATTTCAAAACTCCATAAAATACCTATGAAGTGGTACTTACTTCGTTTTCTGTGAAATTGATTTACTTAATTTTCTAAGTCCCAAAAAAGCCAATGGAACTTCAAATTTAGCGCACACTGCTAGCTTTTAATTTATGAGGAGAAATTTACTTCCTTTAGGTTACTCTGGATTAAAATAAGTATACTGTGTACTTTATATTGTAATGCGTTTTTCATGACTTTCTTGGTATTTCTTAAAGTGAGAGGAGTAAAATCACTTGTAGCATAATCAAACCGTCTTTATTTCACCCGTCCTACCATATTAGTAACACCTGGGCTCGTGCCGGGGAAGCGACCCACCGGAGGGACGTCCAGATACGCCCAGGGTCGAGGGTCATTGCGTCGTGTGAAGGCCAAAACCGAATGGTTCTCGCCACACGCAGTCACTGCTGACCGTTGAGTTATATACATCACATTACGGACATATCATCACTAGCCCATGAAGACCGTTACCGGTCGCTGATTTCAAGATTAACATCGCCTCTTAGCAATAGCACGCCTGTGTAAATATTGAATACAGAACTAATGCCTTGGGCAACACGGCTGGCGCGAATCCTTTGTTCCCTCCCTTTCCATAGGGCGTCGTCAAGGCAATGACTACGTCGCGGAATCGATCTCGGGCCCCAGATAATATTGCACTGGAGCGTCACGCAAGCTAAACAATTTCCCAAATGTAACAAAATCCAAATTTCCTATAACGATACCTAAAAGAAGTTCATCCATATTTGATTAAAATGAAGATGTGACCCAAGTTTCCATCGTTTAAAATTATATTTTCTCTCCTATTCGTGGTGGATACTCCCTGCGAATTATTTGTGTTTCTTAATTTATTAGTGCGTTGTTAAAATAAGAAATGAGACGTCTATATTAGTTACGGATACGTCATAATTATTATGTCTAATATGATTACTTTTTACAAATATAACAAACAGTCATTCTCATAGTGATTTTCTCTAATTAATTTGGGAACTCTTTGTATCCTAAGATCAAACATCTAGTGATATATTTTCAATAAATAGAAAGAATAAATAGCTAAATTGTTATATACTGAAATGTAATGTGAATTAATTTACACGAAATAATGGTTCTTCTCTATTTATTAAAGGTTACTTGCATCTTTTTATCATAGTTGGCTTTCCGAGCCCCTAATTAGCAAACTATCTTAAAACTTCTTTTAATATTATTCCACATGTAAATTAAATCCCAAAAAATTAATGAAATTATCACTACGATCATTTTGTAAGAACATTTTGTGATAAATCAAACATCAGTTGGACAATTTTAACGTTTAACGTTATTTCTTTTCAGAACCTGAAAAACCAGATCATGACCACGAATCTTTGGGTGGAACAGGTGAGACTAATTATTATGTTCCTTTTATAATTTGCAATTTTATTTTTCTTTGAATCCTGCAATTGGTTAGAGCATGCATGTAGCCCAACTTCAGGTCCGTCTATAAAAATGATGAACTAAACTTGTCAGTAAAAGTGATGCGGAACCATGAATTAATCTCTTTGAAAAAGATTTCTATCCATGACTATTCTGCAAAGGCAAAGTTCAGAGAGCCTTTGGTCCATGAAAACTCTCAGTTCGAGAGATTGAAGCACGACCTCCGGCGAATCGTTGGGTTGACGCGAGATGTTACTCCAAAGTGCGCATCGCATTGAACGTCCCCCTTTGCCACCACCCCCCCCAGTGACCCTCAACAGCACTGGTGCACGCCCCCCCTCCCCCATGCAGATGCGCGAGGTCAGTATCCGTCGCATTGATAAATACAATTTTACTTGGACTCTCGTTTGCGGACGCCAATTCCTTGATTTCGCCATTATACAGTTCGTATTGTAGTTTTGAAGTCTCCGTCGAGGAGCAAGGAAATGCTGACGTTTTTATAAATCAAACCACTTTACTTTTCCACATAAACTTTTTTAATTTTCACGACCCAGGTTTCGTTATAGCATAACATCATCAGTCCTGATGATGTTATGTATAACGAAACCTTGGTCGTGAAAATAAAAAGTTTATGTGGAAAAGTAAAGTTTTTTGGTTTATAAAAACGTCAGTATGAAGATTTTCCACCAAGTTACGCCAGAAACTGTTTTATTTAGCAAGGAAATGCTTCCAGAAGAAAAGACGTACCCTATAGGTGTATTCAGTTTAATGAATCGACAAAACGCGGCATAAATTTCAGATATTGGTGATTTCTCTGAGAGTAGCTGCATGTGGCGTTAAGGGGTTGTGATGAAAAGCCGCATGGTGGAGCAACCTGTCAATAGATTATGGCATGCCTTGACAATTACTAGGAGTCAGTTTCATATTTTTGACTCAATTCGTGACGTTTGAATCAAATTGTTCCGTTGCCTTTTGCAAAAGACGCAATGTATTCTAGTGGAAACGACCGAAAAAAACAACCTTTTTTGGTTTCGAGAAATACCAAACGAAGAAAAATCCCTACGAAAGTTAAATCTCGCTAAATTGTTGAAAAAAGTTAAAAATAAAAATTTCGATGTCTAAGTATGAACAACAAATTACAATTATATTAGAGAATGTTTTTAAATAGCGCATTCTTTGGCGTGATTTCATGATGAAAGAAGACACTTGGCTTTTGCACATAAAATATTTTTAATAGTCTAGGTTTCGTGACAGCGTAGCATCTTCAGGTCAATGAAGATGTTACTCTATTAAGAAGCCTAGGACGCGATTTAAATTATTTTAAATGGAAAAGCTCGGGATATTTTTCTTTCATCGTCGATAATGTTTTTGCTAATCAATCCAGCCATAATATAATCTCCGTCCTGGAATGCAACGAAACCTTACTCTCTACCTGTTTAAAATATCAATTATGTAACTAAGAAAACGCGGTAAGATATCCACGACATCCCTTCGATGGCACGCAATAAATTGACTGTGATCGACGATTCCTCTACATGAGCCAGCACTCATCCACGAATTGCCGCACCCGCGACTGCAGGGATTGCCGCTCGTCAATATGCCGGCAAACTGTGCGCACCAAGCGGGTTGAACCCTCGACGCGACCTGCGCAAGTGAAGGCTGTCTCCACCTTGGCGCACGAAATTTCACTCAGTGATGTTTACGTCCACGATCTAGTGTAACGTTAGATCGCTGAATGTTGGTTTTCTCAGGCAGTTATGCCGCAAACAGATAATGAAAGAGCCCTTTCAGCGGTGTTTGCGTCGAAAGTCTGTGATTCAACATTGCCATCAGAACTTCCCGATCATGAAATGACCATGAAATGACAATGATCATGAAATGAGGTATAGTATACGCCTCTGCTACTCTGCTGCATATGCTATATTTTTATCCTACGATTCCTTGCTCTCATAAATCTCCAGATTCTTGTTGCTCATACCAATTCACCCTTACTCGCGTCTCCTTTTGTATTTATTTCTCTTGGTTCCTTTGATAACGCTCTTCGGCAAGCTCTTGAGCCAAACCATGTGTCCAATTTCGACCCCACTCCTCCTCACAAGGGTCAAAGGAGAACACGTTCAAAGAATGCTGCTGGATATTCCGCTACAGTAACTTTCGATGCAGTTATTCGCTAATACGCATTAAAATTCAACATTTCCAAGTGTCAAAATTAATAATTACCTCTGACCGTGATCCAAACCCGGATCCCTCGCTGTCCTTTCGAGTGCTTTAGCAAGTTAAGCTACCAAGGTGCCCTCTTACACCCCGATGTTTTGAGGTTTTAACCTCGAGGACTGGCAAGTAGCATACGACTGCAAATATCTGTGACATTGTACATATGTACGGTATCTCGTCATAACATCTTATTCTTTAATAATCTCAACATTTCGGAATATAAGAGGACGCCTCATTGACTTTTCTGGCTGAAGCACTCCGGGATCAAATCCCGTTCAAGGCCAATGATTTTTACGCTTTAAAAATGGTTGCATTCCAAGCAGAACATTTAGCCAGCCTTTTCAAAATATTCTTTATAATGCTCATTTGGAGTACCGCTTTATTCTTCTGTAGCACTGCATTCATTTTCTTATTTTCCTGGTTCTCCTACTCTCCATATGTTCAACACCCGTAATCTTCACTTCCTAAAGACAAATTGTTATGATTTCTTACGTATGCCCTCAGTAATTATATTTTCGGGAATTAGCGAAGTTTGTATTGTAAATATTTGTACCCTTATGAGTTTTTCAATAGAATTTTGTCGTCAAAATTGAATAATATGCATTTATCATTTCAATGCATTGACATCTGTGCTTTACGCGGAATCTCAAAACGCGTGTCCTAGCGCTCACCCTCTCCGTCAATTTTTATACGCGTGGTATTTGTGTTCGCGCCCGTGCTTCCTTCAAGCGCGCCCTTCCCCAATCCAAGGAATATCCTGGCCCTCTCAACCCCAGAGAGTGACAGCGTATCCACTCTTGCTCCTTCCCCTTTGCATGTGGACGGCCCTCCAGTCGTGGTATGACTACAAGCTGCAGTGGGACCCCCACGAGTACGGCGGTGTGCAGATGCTCCACGTGCCCTCCGACCACATCTGGCGACCCGACATCGTCCTCTACAACAAGTAAGTCTCCCCGTCAAGTCACGTCGGCTCGCTCCTTTGACGGGCGACTGCGCCTGATGCAGTCCGCCTTTCAATCCCACGGCCCGCCCCGGCCATCAGCCGCATCTGCCATGCGCCAACGTCCATTTTAATGAGCATCCAGCATCAGGGTGTGACTCTCGTACCCATGGGGAGCGCCGTTGGCGAGTGGGAGGTAAAGTTTTGACTACAACGATATGTACTTTCAAGCTAATAAGTACTTAGACATTGTGTACACTATGAAATCCTGAGAAAATATCTTAAAGTGAACAACACATAGAGTGGAAACTTGTACACAACGGAAACATTCATAGACACAATATCATGTAATCTGAGTTAACAGTAATTGATCTTGATAATGAATGAACCTTACCAAAGCAGAAGCAGACGTTTCAGTGAGCGTGTCTATGATAGTCAACTTTATTTTAGTACTTAAAAATTGTTTCTACTTTTAAATAGGGTTTAAGTAATTTTACAAATTTCTACGTAACGGTAGATAGAAATTATTACTTTAACCACATAATTCATAATGTATCAAACTAGAAAAATCAAATTCATTGTGGCTGCCTCTGTGAGCGCGGGAGTCGCCTACAGTTTACCGAAATGAGGAAAACAATTAATTATTTGTAGTTTTGGTGAAAATTTTGCAACGCCATGCGCCTAAATCAAAGTCCTTCACTTAAAAACCATTCACCCAAAAGAAGCCTCAACCATAGATATAAAAATTTGGCTTCAATTAGCACGACAATATGGATCAAATCCCAAGAACTTCATTTATTAAATGTTGAAAAAATGTTCCACTTATGGATAAGTAACCATGCATGATAGAAACTCGAAGTGTTCATCAAATGCATAAAAACTATTAGAAGACATTTAAGTATTCTAACTTCCAGTGACACTAAATTGCGAGTCCTCACAATTTGTCTGCTGACACTCGTAGATTATAATCTATGAATATTCGGATGATGTAGTATGTGTCATGGATCTTAATAGGACTTCACGTTTAGTGACAATGTCCGTGGCCATTGATGGCACTGTTTATTAAACTCACTTTTAATTTCTACGTAACCGTTAAAAAAACATCATGCTCGAGAGTTTTAACGTTGAAATGGTTTTTTAACATTTAAATGCAGTTTAATGTTCCAGCAAGTTAAATAAATGTTTCTTGACCGCGCTGGCTTATGTCTACATCTCCAATAAAAGGGGGAACGTCACTTACACGCGGGAACTCGGCACGCCTGCGGGCGGGCATTCCGCCCGGGTCTCCACTCTCGGCTACGGGAGACCGAGTGGGCAGGCGGAGGACGCACCACATGCCGGTGGATGGCTAAATGGCGCAAGCGCATCAGTCGACTCCAATGTCTTTCTTCCGTTTCCAATCATTAGTCGTCCAGTATAATGGCCAAAATAATAATATAAAAGGCTAATAATATAAATAATAACATAAAATATAATAATAATAAACATAAAGATAAGATGGTTGAAATAATCGCGTTTAATTTTCAAAACAATTAATAATAGACAATAGTAAAGTAGTCAAAATGTTTAGAGCCATGTTCTTGCGCTGCTTATTATAACATGAATTTAGTTTAACTTGTATTCAAAGATATACGGAAGTCAATTCAGCCAGTAGGTAAAACAGGTAAAGTTTGTTTTTGCTTACCCATGGAAATCATTCGATAGCAAGTACTTACTTATTAATAAAGTCAAAAGCATGGCAACAGAAGAAATAAAACCCAGTCTCCATAATATACTCCATCACTTAGTCTTACTGTATGAGCAGACATGGTACATGCTCACGAAATCCGTACCCCATGGTCTAACATTCATTATTATACTTTATATCCCGCAAGCTCCCGTTGAAGCGGTCCTTCTTCATTGAAAATAAGCTGTAGCAAAGGGCGCCGTTGATGACCCTCGCCCTCTCTATTGGGGGTTAGTAGTTCTGTCGGCATTAGAAAGAAGATCAATTCGACCCCTTTCCCCGCTCCCCGTGAGAGAAACCGTCGAGTCCTCCTGATTGGCTAAATCCGAGCGGATGGCCTTCCCTGCTTCCCTCGCCGTTCGCGATTCACGACCTAATTATCGAATCTCGATCTAATTATCGCTCGATCGATATAATTATCGAATCGAAGAGCGGGAGATGGTGTGTCCGGACGACCCCTCACATCGCACCCCCTCTGCCTTTCATTCTCCTGCTGCTGGATGCTCTCCCACACACTCGGGGGCAAACGACCAATATATATGCTTCTCTCTCTCCCCCTCCCCGGAGCACTTGTATTGCCGACTAGATTTTTAGAGTGCCACATATCATTAATGGTGTGTTTGTGTGAATGTGTGTGAGAGATCACTCCTCCATGCCATTGGTTCCCTGTGTTCCCGTGATGAATGCGCTCTCAGGAGTACCACAATCGCATATCCAAACCATGCCCTCACTCGTCGTGCCTCACTGACATCCGGAGCAACGACCCCTAACCTCCCCCGCAATCGTAGTTTGGTAGATCCCCAGGTGGCGGCGCGGCGAGAGGAGAAGTTGGTGCTTGGCGCCACTGGTGTCCGAGGGCCATTTCTTTTCCTCCGTGAAACTACGGCACTCGAAAGCATTCTCCCACTTTTATTTCAGTGTGCCTGCAAAAAATCGACGATTATTTTCAAAGGGTTTGTTTTCTGTAGTTGTTTGTGAATTTCTGAAATCTGGACCCATACACTTTGACGTAGACTAGAAGGGAAGCCCATATTCCCATACAGTTCCCTCCGCTTGTGATTTATTGACACGAGAAAAAAATCTCTAATATTTAATAACTATCAACTTATGAAGTTGAACCAGGTGGTCAGGTAATTCCGCTACATACTTATTATATTTTGTGTTTGAAAGTTTCCTTGTAAAATTTTATTTCATTGCTCCAAATGTATTGCATCAGTAATGTGAAGAGTAGAGAACATTTAAAGATGGTGTTTCTAAGATTGCAAATGATTTTGTTTCAATTGCACAGGCATCTTGCATTCAACAGGTCCGCTAGCATCTAATCGCTTTCATTAGACCAATGAAAGAAATCCCAAATCATCGAATTTTACGCTCTAACACGTTTCTATGGTCGAAACCTACGTATGCTCTCTGGCAAAATGAACGTCGTTTTCGAGGCACCTGCTAACTCAAATGCAAACCTACCTTGTTCCCTTTGCCTCGTTTAAAGTATAGTTCTAAAGTATAATAAATAAATAGTTCTAAATAATAAAGAGTTCAGAAAAGTTCTAAACAAGAAAGTTGTTCACCTAAATGTTTCCCTCTTGTGCTTTTAAGCCAAAATTTAACAAATCAATGTAATTAATTATTCTCGAGCTTTGATGGCACACTTTGATGGATTATTGAAGAAAGTGTTTTACTTTTTCATGAAAGGATACCTTTATATGTATACTTCAGATATACGTACTTTGTGTGCGATCCGCCAAGCACAGATGATGGCTCATTGGGCCTCAGGCAACTAGCGCGCTAGTGGGCGGGGCTACTCCGCGGATAGTCCGCGTCATGGCCACCAGATTGCACCAGTTTGCGCATTTATTGCACAGACCACGTTGCCGACTGTTTTGTTTGTTGTTTAAGTCCATGATATCCATTTAAAAATTAAAAAACACGCGCGAACAAGGTCTCGATTCCCCTGCCACTCAAGAGTGTCCGCGGGGGATGACTTTGTGCTCAGCGCCGCCCCCCACTCCCCACGGTCTCATGAAATGACTAACACGTCGGAAAGTGTACCCATTATCGAATCTAAAAGGAGTAGAGGCAAATTCATAGTAAATATGTTATGCCTAATTGTGAAATAATTCCCAGAAATGATCAATTGTTGAATAAATGAAATTACATAAATGATAAATCATTCAAGCACAAAATCTTAGTATTGGATTAGGTTCTATTGAATTCGTCCAAGAAGTTGTTACTGGTATTTAATAACTTAAAAGAGAGTTGCATTGAACCTCCGCGAAGTATAAAACCTATCCAAATATCGATCACCGTGAGAAATTCTGTTCAGGAGTGCATTTTTCTAATGCGCACGTATACATTACTTAGTGACCCGAAGAGTGAGTAATTGCATTTCCATGAAAATGTAGTCTTCCCTCTATTAGAATGTACAATGACCGTAATTTCGCTCGAAAAAACAGAATGAATATTTTTACCATTATTATTTGAACCTATGCTCCAGAAATTGAAGAAAAATCTCATTAATGTTTGAGGGAGTCAAATTTTAACAAAATAAATTTGCTGTGGAAACAAACTATCAATAATATCCTGCCAACACCTTTTCGTGCATGAAGAGCTAAATAATATTACCTTTGCCCGAAAAAAAGGAGGCAGTCACTCGCTGAGAAGAGAAATGGTATACCTTGTATCTCTTTCCAATAGGAATTAAACTTTTAAAACATTCACTTTTAAGCAGTTTCATCTCTCCAATAATCCGTGATGTGTCATTATTATCAACGCATATGAATCTCAAATGCCTTCCTTTGGACAGTTCATTACTGAATTTAAATGACGTCACCCGACTACACCACTGAATATTGAAAAAGAAACATCAAAAATGCTGTTTTGCGTGAAATTTATCACTAAAATTATTTCAGAGGAGAAACCCTTTCGTTTTGATACTTACGTTTTCCGTTTTTTTCCAAGAGCAGCGAAATGTTTTTCTAAAAGGCTTTGAGAGCATCGCAAACCGGGGAGGATTCTTCCACGAGGCACGGTGTTTGTTGGTCCTAATATTTAGAAGTATGGTACGGGTATGGTCGTAAACTGCCCAATATAAAAGGCAGGGCAAAGTCGGCACTTCAGAAGGTAAACTATATTGCTGAAGGTGCACGAGGAGTAGGGGATTGGTGGGAGAGAGTTTGCAACTTCCGGCATAAACGTTGGAAGAGGGAGGGGATTGGTAGGTTTCTCAAGTGAAAATAGGATATGTTAAAAATCTTGGTTTATTAAAGAACATGGGAATGGCTTTGGAATGGGGCAAGGATTTAGTGAGTGGATTGGTTAATTTGAGGACATCTGATAAGTTAGCGAGGTGTTTAAAAGTAACCGAGGGACGTTTGGAAAAAAGGTTGTTGGTGGAGTTGTCGTTCTCGAGGATAGGGGAGAGGTTTTTAGGATGGATTACAAGACTCTATACCAGGGAAGTAGGTGGTACAAATTGAAGTGGGGTGGATTTCTGCGGTGAAGGAAGGCTTCGGAGTGTAAGCATTTCTTCTGATTCTTTTGTTTAGGAAGGATTCAGGATAGCCTCGTTGGAGGAGGAAATGTTGTAGGTTTGAGAGGAATTTATCGGAGTGAGTCGGAATGACTGTAGATTCTGTGTGCTCTTACGGACAGGGAATAAGAAATTGAGGGCCGGTGTGTAAGGGGGGCAACTGTGAGAGTGCAAGTATTTTTGGTTAATGTTATATGTACAGAAGAAGTGTGGAATGTTATTTAGTGTTACAAATGTAATTTTACATTTGTGACCTGCTCAAATCCGCCTTCCCCACCTTTCCTGTGTTTGTCTTTTATGTGTTTTCCTATGCCCTTTCCTTATATATCTATTTCTATGTGTGAGAATAATATTTGTTCGCCGTATGGCGGGATTTTTGTGTTTGAATATGTGTTTGGCCAATGTGGCTCGTCTCTTCTTCTGGCTATGCGTGCCATGAAACGTACTGTTCCTCTGCTTTATAATATCGTATGAATGCTTTTCTACTATCCTTTCCCCTTCTTGTGTGCCGTCTATTTCTCCTTTGGTGGGTGAAAAAGCTCCCTAACGCCATCTCTCGGGCAACAACTATCGGAGCACTTTGGCGCTTTATAAGATCGCAGATCTCAGTGTAAACCTGGTTTCCTTATTAACTTAGGTGGTAGAGCATCCGCCCGGCAAGTGGAAGGCCCGTGGTTCAAATCCCGGATAAGGAAATATTTTTACATTTGTGACCTGCTCAAATCCGCCTTCCCCACCCTTCCTGTGTTTGTCTTTTATGTGTTTTCCTATCCCCTTTCCTTATATATCTATTTCTATGTGTGAGAATAATATTTGTTCGCCGTATGGCGGGATTTTCGTGTTTGAATATATATATATATATTTATTTATTTATTTATTTATATATTTATTTATATATATATATATATATTTATTTATTTATTTATCCATATCTTCGTAACAGAACGCTCTTCGGCGAATATACAAATATATAAAAACATTTATTAAGACATTTAAACTCAGAACAACGGGGAAGGAAGAAAGGAGTCAAACCTGAAGTCTCGTGTTCATTGCGGTCCATAATCGGCCCAATTCATTCCCATGCATATATGTTTGTACATGTGTGTGTATAAACTTCGACAACGAACGCTCTTCAGCGACAATACAAAAAATATAAACATTAATTCAAACTTGTCCAAACACAGAAACGCAAAGAGAGGACACTCTTTATTTGTTGGTCGCGCAATATGCCATTTTGGAAATGCCTCGTGAACCACATGGCTATCGGAACTAGAAAATGTTGCTTAGGGCATAATGAAGTTTCATTTCATTCTATGGCAAATCAAATAATTGTTTGCATTGTCTATTGTCTCTGATTGACTTAACTGGTAACTGACTAACAATAACTCCAGACTGAATTAGACTTCTGAAGGTCTCCACTTCTCGGTCCAATGTGGAATGGGGATTCGATAAATCGGAGGTGGTGACTGATTGATTGATTCCGGGGGGGGGGAGAGTTTGGACGAACCCGCGGTCTTAGTCCTTACTTGAATCCGCGGAATAGGCCAAAGGTCACTCTAGGTCCTCTTAATTCCAGAGCCTCAATTTGTACATTCTACGTTCGATCGTTAGCTGCTGTTCCGCGACCATCTTGCGAAAACTTTTATAAAAATTTGATGGAGCAATTTTATGGCTTACAATTGAGCGTTTTATGACTTACATTTCCACAGGAATCTTCGACGATAAAATACGTGTCTGCATGTGGTCATTTACTTCAAAGATAGTGTTGCTTTGTTTTTTTAATTTAACATATCTATCATAATTAATCGTTTCGTAACCTTTGTTATCAAGTTATAATGACGCTTGATGCTTTCATATTTAATAAGAGGAAAAATAAGCCATCTAAAAGCTGTGTTATTATTCAAGGTCTGTCCCAAAAGTAATTGGACTGAGTCGATAAAAAACATTCATTGCCATAGTTGATGAAGTAATCCAAAAGTCTTCAAAGTAACCTCCTTGTGCGTCCACACATTGCTGCCAGCGGGTTTTCCACACCTCGTACACCTGGAAGGTAGCGCCTGGAATTCGCTTAAGCCTATTCGTTACGGCCTGTCGTAACGTTTCCACCGAGCCGTGGTGACGTCGTTTCATCATGAATTGGAGGCAGGGGAAGAGGAATAATTCTGGTTGGGCGTTTTCTAAACATGTTCGCTCTTCACTCAGATGGTCGAGAAGCTCTTGGCCGATCCGCGTTCGAGTTTCCTTTTGTTCGTCCGAGAGCACTCGCGGCACCAACTTCGCACACACCTTTCTCATGTCCATTTTTTCGGTTACAAGTCGATGAATATCATTTTAAGGGACGCCAACTTCATCAGGAACTAAGTGCCAGCACTTAATCTGCGATCCTTGTCCAACAAAGCCTTTACTCTTGCAAGAGTTTCGTCACTTTTTTATGTCGGAGGGCGTTCTGAACGTATGGCGCTTTTAACATCTACCCTCCGAAAACAACTTGTACCAATCAAAAACACACGATCTACCATGGCGTTATATCACCATAAGCCACCTTAAGTATGTCACTAGTCTTTCTCCTGAATTTACCCACTTCTCAAAATTTGACAACGTAGCACTTTTTTAAGAACCGGTTCATGACGGGGTGTATCGACGTTATGTCACAGAGGTTTCATAAACGAAGAATCCGTGCTTCGCAAATACTGGAAGCCAACTGCTACTTGCCTCTAGCCTTTTCTGTGACTCCCCTCCCTCGAACCCAGGCAGAGAAACAGCCGCCCGTCCGTCCGTATATCCGGGAAAAAATAAGTCCTACTACTTTTGGGACAGTCCTTGTAAATATGCTCAGATATATCGGTGATAGTATTCTTGTGGCGTGAAAATTTTTGTGTGTTTCTTAATTGTGCTAACATGGGTTGTTGGGGCAGATATCCGCCAAAATATGCATTTCCATTGGAAAGAGTATATAATTTTGGGAATGACTTAATGGATTTGGTAATGTCTACTTTTTACCCATTTGTTTCAATATATTTTTTTTAACCGAAGGACCTTTTTCATTATAAATATTGTGCTGTAACAGTAATCACTCTCATTTCAGAGAAATTAAGTATAGATTGAATAAACTTTTCATGAACTTGTTCTGTAAACATATCGTATGTGTGGTAAAATGAGAGGAATTAATATGAGGTAGTTTTACGAATTTGAATTGTGTACAGTAAGGTTCCGTATCTATAGCTAATATCCACTTCTAAAGATGGTTACTGGGTTAGTTTCCTTTTGAGTTGCATGGTATTGTTTATTAATTAAGGGGTAACTGCAATATCTCTCCAATTACTAAACTGTCTTTTCACGATGGGTCATTGAAAATGCTCCCCTTGTGTTCCTTCTTCGAGGAATGGGCGAGTGGTGATTAGGGGAGGCTTACTTCCTCCCAGATTCATTTTGCTGCTGGAAAGGGGAGCCAATTGATGTGATTGAAAGGAGGCGCCCGATAGGAATCCCATGAATCCCTACGGCTTTCCTGCTCCTTCCTTTCTTCCACTTCCACAAAGTGATCTTCCTCCCAACCCTTTTCGAGATTATTTTCTGGAAGGAGGGAGGGAGGGGGATGTGAATGTATCTTCAAAACCATTCAATGTCTAAGCAGCCATAAGTATAGTACGTATGCAGTACTTCAAGTATTTAATAAAAATGTTCGACAAAACATGAACAAATATATAAAGGTTATTTCTCTGTTAAATGTGGGCTCTACTTTAGATGCTTTGCAATATTGGTATAATGTTTATGTTGAATCATTATGACCAGATGGCAAACTAATGACTACTCGATAAACTTCATCTGAAATTCAGCAACCTGTGGAGGGAAAATGTGAATACCAGGAGAATTATGAACTTTGGCCTTTCCATAAAAAAACTAATTCCTAAATATTATTGATCATTAATGATGTTTTATAATTATTTTTACAAATGCATATATGATTTGTCTAAAAAGGTTTGGGAATGGTTCCGGAAAAATAGATTTATTTTATATATTACTACAATGCCTCAAAATTCATCAAAGTACAGTATCAACAAACTTTTTCTAGCGGCTTTTCCACAAATCTAAAGCTCCCTGGTAAGCGAATTCCGGAATATCCGTAAGGGTATGCATGCAAACTTCTATGACGGCACTTAGGGTCCCATTGTGTTGTCCTTTGAGGGAGCATTTCACTTTTTGGGAATAGGAAATAGCCTGCTGTTGCCAAGTCGGGGCTGTAAGGGGGTTGGGGAATCGTCGCAGTGCCGTTTCAGAAGGTCCTCGCAAGCAGACGCTAGACTTGGCTCTCGGTCGTCCGTCAAGACCTCCGGAACATGGGTTTAGCGCAGATCTTTCACTTCGCCAAAGTTTCAGTAATAATGGTGTGTGCACTGTCACTGTCTTATCAATGCCAATACCATATGCGATTATGCGCACACTTAACCGGCGGTCTGAATTCAGCTCTTTACGCAATGCACGGCGGGAAAAATCAATAGTAGTAGTAGTTTAAGGGTAGGTCATTTGAACCATTAGGGGTGGTTGGGAAAGGAGGCAGGGTGGAGAGAGAAACCCGGTGTCGGCAATGGCCTACTCTTAACGAAAGGTGCCAATGAGGCCCGCAGTTTAGCCAGTTTTACTCACTCAAAGCGCTCTCCAAAAAGTACTTCAAGTAATGATCCGGATACCACTGAAAAATATCTGCCATTTCCGGGATCCAAACCCGGGCCCTCTGGATGAGAAGTGCTGTTAGCTACCGCCTCATCCAGATCCCCCTGGAAAAACATTTACCGATACTACTTACCCCGCCACACACCCTTGCGACGGCTTGCAGGGTATTAAGTAGATGTACTTATATCAGACTGAGGCGCCATTTCATCATCCAACTACCCAGGTACGGATAACTAATTAACCATTCAAAGGCAAACGTTAGACATTCATAAGTTAGTATGATATGATGTACTAAATATTGCTATCATATTATAATAAAAGCATAAGATTGTAATTACATTATTCAATATAACATTACAAATTGATAGCATAAAACCAGCTTGATTAGGCTAATATATATATTATTATAAGGTAATCTACCGGTAAAGGTAGGTTTTTGAATGGACACAACTATCAAATAAATATTTTGTAACCCCAAACAAAACCCAATCCAGCAACCTAATCCACATCAGGTCCCTCTTCATCTCCGTGTACTTCTTTCCTCCCTTCATCCCGTCCAACATCCCTATCCTGTTCCTGCCCTTTTCTCGCTTGCCCAACATTCTCTCCTCTATTATCTTTTTCAACATTCCACTACCGCTCAATATGCCTTTCATCCATTTTTCCTGCCTCCATAGAATTTCTCTCAACAAACCCCTCTTCTCACCCACCATCTCCAGTACTTCCTCAATTGCTTTCCTTTCGGTCCATTTTACCTTCTCCATTCTTCTCCACACCCACATTTCAAAAGCCGCGCAGTACATAGCTACGCTCCATATTATAGTTTTTACGAGTCTTTTCTTAACCTCTCTACTCAACCTCCCCTTCATCAACTCCCTCCTCCTTCCTTGCCTAGCGCAATTCTTCTTCTTACTTCCCTACTACTTTGACCGTATTGGTCCAAAACACTTCCGAGATATGTAAACTGTTTTACCTGCTCTATTTTTCCCCTCCTATTTTAATGTTTAGCTTAGCCTTCTTCTTCCTGGAAAATCGTATAACCTTTGTTTTATTAATATTGATTCACATCCCATATCTATCGCACTGAACCTCCAATTCACTCAGCAATGCTTGCAACCCCTTGGCTGACTGAGCAACTATTGCTTGGTCAACAGCAAACCTAACCGATTTTACGAATTCCCCTCCGACTTTCATTCCTACCTCCAGTTCTTCTCATGCCTCTTTAATCATTTCCTCCACATATAGTATACGTTGAACAGCACCAGTGACAATGGGCAACCCTGCCTTACCCCTCTTCCTAACACTGCCCATCCGGACTCTCCGTTCCCCACTCGCACCTGAGCAGCCTGAGACATGTACAGGTTGCGGATCAGTCTCCTGTCCCTCCAATCCATCCCTATTTTCTGCAATACACGCATCAATATTTCCCAATTCACTCTATCAAACGCTTTTTCGAAATCTACAAAACAGGCAAAAACGTCCTGATTGTATTCTATATTTCTCTCTATTAGTGATCTCATGACTGCAATGGCATCACGCGTACCTCTTCCTTTAATAATAATAATAAATATATCTCATAATAAATAGTCGACAATAAACGAACTATTTCCTACCCCTACTCTTGAGGAGGGGGGTCCTGCCTCCGCCAAACCCTGCTTTCCCTCCACTCCCTCCGTAGAAATGAAGACCTTCCGTCTCTCCCCCAACTGCATTAATAAGAGGCCACAGGAGGGTCCTCCAGCCATCTCCGAGGCATGCGATGTCATCTTCATGAGTATATTTATTGGTATTCGACTCTCAGTCAACCCAACACAAAAGGGGAAGTGTTGGAAAAGGGATATCCCTATAACATGCGCACGCTTAACCGACTGTCTGAATTCAGTACTTTACGCACACATCAGGAAACATTTTTACCGATAGTTTTCATGCAAACCTTGAATACCTTTGTTTGAGAAAAAATATGTAGCATGCAAATTAAACCAGAAGAGAAACTAAACAGAGTACTACGAAAAAATTTGATACTATTTCGAAATGACCATGATGATGTAATTGTTATCTACTTCAGTTGAGTTTATACCGTCAGAATGATGTATTTGTACCCAAACGACTTTAGGAAAAAATTAAAACAGACTGTAAATTCCAATTAACAACACTGACTCATTTTCCATTTGACAATTTGTAAGTACAATGCACAACTTTCGCTGAAGAAAGGTCGGTTCTAAAATTATATCTTTACTGAAATTGCATTTTATTTAGCTATTAGTGATCAAAATTGATAAACAAATGAAAGATAGGAAACAAATCACAAAATCTTCCTATCACTAATTACTGATTTTTCAAACAAAATTTCTCTTAGAATTTTCTAATAAAGGGCGAAAGGGCGCCATTTCGGGCGGGACGTTTTCCAACGCCCTTGCGGGAGTCCTCTGTTCCGAAGGATTGGTTTGTTAATTCGGCAGCAATAGCTTTGTGGTAAATCATACCTTTGGTTGAATTATAAGAAGCTGCGGGAGATTCCGCCACAGTAACTCTTTGACGGAGTCATCCGTTAATATGCATTACAATGCAACAATTGCAAAGTGTAAAGTCATTCGCCTTGACCTGTATCTAGGAGAATGATTTTTACACTCTGCAATTGTTGCATTGTGATACCTTTGGCCATTTATAAATGAGTGGTCATCTCGGGGTAGTTTATCAAACATAAATCTAGAATTTTGTTTCCTCTGGTAGGTGTTCTTATCATTCGGTGCATTAATCATTTATGTACCCGTATCATTTACCATTTATATAGCCTGTAAGCCACCGCTAGGGAGTAAGGCGGGGGGTGAAGTGTGTGCTGTGAAGTGAATTGAAGCTGTGTGGCGTACATATCAGACTAATTTTTCCCAGAATATGACCCTACCGCGGACGGACAATGTTATTATGATTCCCTATCGTTCGTGAAAAAAAGATATCATAAATCTATTTGTTCTACACTTGATCTCTCTCATTTTATTTACATAATCTCTCCTACCGTATTACGATGGCGGTAATAAGATACATTTATTTATTTGGTATAAAAGTGCACATACAGCAGGATTGCCAATTTATAGTGACACGTATAACAACAACATGTAAGGGCACAAACATCAACAAGACTATAATTAGCGTAGTTATTACAATTTTAACCCGAATTTTCCACGTCACTGCTAAAGATACCTCCTTCCAATTCATATGCAAGAGCTTCAATCTGTAATTTAACCCTCGCTCCATTTAGAGATTCCAAGTCTAGCTCCTCTAATATTTTGGATACTCGACTAAGTTTATCATAAAAACGTTTTACAAATCTAGCTCCTCTACAATGCACGCGGTCCAATTCGGCAATCAATCCAACTTCGGGAGTACCCCATTTATACTTCCAGCATATTCTAAAAAAGACCTTAACAGCGAAAGATAACATTTCTTTTTGACCTTTTCATCAGATTTACCCAGTACCCTTCTAATAAATCCTAATTTTTTGTTTAGTTGGTGCTGAGCATTCTAAGTGCTGCCTCGCATGAACCGCGGTTTCTTCCTGTGGTCTCAATGCAGTAGTTGTCATTCCAAGTCACTGAACGAATATTGTAATCAGCCTCAGCCACCTTGCAGCTGATATGCGAATCATGGATAACCGTTACGTCCGAATTAAAATCGAGTGCCCTCTGAAATACGTGCATAGCACACGAGTATGCATTCCTACTTATTCCTCTGTTTTGCGCGCTATGCCCTCTCAATCCAGTCGTCAAATTAGTGCGCTGGACCTAAGTGCAAGTTCTATTGCACATAATCTCTGAAGTCGAGGTTCTGTTTCTGCAGCTCGAAAGTGGTCAGTAGTCATGCGATCTTCCTCCGTCGCCTCCTCAGAACCTCGCGCGGCGCTCGGGTCGGTGACCGTCACTCAACCACGCGAGAAAGTGAAAGGCTATTCCGAATGTGACTTCATCTTACAAGAAGGTCTGTGCCAAAAAAATATGAGACTGATCTATCTGCGAGCGAACTGCTTGACGGACCATTATTAGTGAGATGTCACCTTTTAGCGGCATTTGTGAAAAGTAAAATACCGCCTTGCTCGTGGTCCCAGCTCGACTTGTCACCGCACAACGGTGATTCTTGTTTGAGCTTGCACGCGCTTGCTGTGCAAATTCTTGTGCCGGTGGGGATAAACGTGTAAGAGACACAGCTCGTGTGCATTGCATTTTGTTTTAACCACGGGAAAAGTTAAACTGAAACTTATCCAATGATCGTTTAAATGACGAACGAAACTTCTTAAAAACAATCGCCACATTGATTGTTCCCGAGATTTTGACCAGCGAATAATAGTAACTCACGCTTTTTCCTTCCATTGGAGTAGCAGATTTTCATTTGTACGTCGAGTACTGTATAATATGCGCCAAGGTATTATTGCTTTTCATTACACTATCTACTATTAGCGCCATGTTTTTCATTTGCGGCTCTTATTTAAGAAATCAGATTTTTCAAAGCGGGAAATTTTGAGGAGGCGATGGTACCAGCAACCTCTCGAGCAAGATCCAGTTCCTCGGGCCCACCACCTTTAAAGATCCTAAGGATAACTAAGAGTCCCGCCTGCACGAAGAATCAGCCTCCAGTTTCTCCGGGAAAAGTATGTCGTATGGAGTCGCGGCCGTTGACGACCGTCTGTAAAGAAACAGATATATTAGGAAAATTTAATAGAAACCGCAACAGGGCCGAAGTGGTAGTATTCAAAAGAATAATATGAGCGAATATAATTTTATACAATTTTCATTAAAAATAAAAACAAACAAATCCAATTCACGTTTTTTAGTAAAAGTATTTTCTTAATTATTAGATAACAAACAAAGTTGTATCATTTTTCAGCTTCAACATTTCCTTTTGGAAAGTTCATCTAACGTAAATGTATGAGGGCAAGTCGGCGGATCCCTTCAGGAGCCAACTCGAGGGTATCTTTCTAAAAGATGCCGAACTTCAAACTTTTCTTCCCACTACACTGCATTTACAATTGTCCCCACCTGTATAACATTAATGTGTTCGGCCATCTCTTTGTAAAACTGCCTCACATCTAAAAGGTTAACACACGTTTGGTTTTGTAGCTTGGTTATTTGATCTTCAAAAAATAACTCAATCTTCTTTTATTTTCTTCCTCGGTTCTTCTTTTTCAGTTTCTTTTGGCTTCTCTCTCCCTCTCCCTTCCTCGTTCTTTTTCTCTTCCTGTTGAATTTGACATTGTTGGTCGTGAAATATTTCATTTCCCAAAATAAGTATCGTTGTAAAAGTATCGGCGACACAACGCAATTATTTCTCTTCGCGCTAGGGGCAAGCTTGGTAACAGTAAGATATACGCTCAATGAAGGGTGAACATTAAACATTGATTCGCAACAATTTATTTTGCAAAACATATATTTTCTTTTTGTCGTCACAGTGATGTGTAATAAATATGTGGTACAAGCTTTATTGATAGGATCTCTGTGTTGCATCAACGTCGGATGTAGCAAGTTGAAACACGTACAGCTCGTCTCCGTCTAATTCTGATGAGGAGTATGCTTTCACGGAGGTTATCCTTCACATTTGAAAGCAGAATGAAGCCACGTTCATGATTAGTTCTTAACTACACACGCGAAACCCACTACTTATGATATCTGTCCTTTTCTGTTCTTAACGCGCTGATAGCACTCGATCAAGTTTTTGGATTACCTCCTCTATTTACACGTTTAAAACATCTAGCTATCTATGCATTATAGGGGAGAGCTGACTCTTTAGAAGCATCTTAATGCCAGATGAGACTCATTACAGGGACCCGACCGACGATCTCTTTAGGCGGAAGCGAAATTTCAATGCAGTTGCTACGGTATCGCCATCGTTGCCGCAGTTGAACTGAACCTGTTGAAACTGACAACAGCTGCCGCCCACGCAATAATGGAGTCAAATCAATGATACCGATTATGCGTATAGCCTACACTTAAACATAAAAAATAAGACCAAACCAAGAAGTTTTAAAACGATTATGCGAATATGCGAATGCACGGTCTCATCGAGCCGAGTATCTGTCGTACGATCTGAATTCAGAATACAAGAGGGCCGGAGTGAAATGGAGGCGTGTGCCTTTAATGTCCCGAATGGACGAATGTCGGTAGTCAGTCAGATCGGAAGCACCACCCCGGGGAACATTTCAAACTATTGGACTGCCGGAGAGCGAGTGAGCAGCGGGAGGGGAGGTCCCTCGCGGCCTACCCCCCGTGGTGCGGGCGCGGCGACCTCGGGAGTGCGGGGGGTGGGGAGTGGGGGTGGGGGGGACGTTGTGTCCTACCTGGCTCCTCCCCCCCGTTTCTCTCCACCTCCTTCGCTTCCCCAGCACACAAGGCGCCCCCTCCCTACCCCCCTCCTCTCCCTCCACACACCCCTCCCACCCCTCCTCCACTCCCTCCTCACTCCTCCTATTCCACGTCTCCCCATCACTTCTCACTCTGTCATATCATACTTGCGAAGGAATCGTTCTTATAAATGCACTATTGATGAACGGCCGAAGAAATTAATAAAAAGGGTATATTTGATATTTCGGATATGATTACCAACTAAGACGAATTACTGAAAACAGGCTGGAGCGTAGTGGTAGATTAGGACTATTATTAAGTAATCTATCGGTTAAGGAATGTTTTTGGATGGACATAACTACCAAATAAATATTTTGTGAATCCAAACAAAACACGATCCAGTAACCTACTCTACGTTAGGTCCCTCTTCATCTCTGTGTACTTCCTTCCTCCCTTCATCCCGTCCAAAACATCCCTATCCTCTTCCTGTCCTTTCCTCTTTTGCCTAACATTCTCCCCTCTATTACCTTCTCCAACATCCCACTGCCGCTCAATACGCCTTACATCCATTTTTCCTGCCTCCATAGGATTTCTCTCAACAAACCCCTCTCCTCACCCACCATCTCCATTACTTCCTCATTTGTTTTCCTTTCGGTCCATTTCACCTTCTCCATTCTTCTCCACCCCCACATTTCAAAAGCCTCCAGTCTACATATATCCTCCTGCTTCAGTGACCATGTTTCCGCGCCGTACATAGCTACACTCCACATCAAAGTTTTTCCGAGTCTTTTCTTAGCATACTTACTTAAAGTTCCCGTCATCAACTCCCTCCTCTTTGTGAAAGATTAGGATATGACCAATTTACGATGTTTGGTTCATCCTAGAGTAGTAGTGTAACAACTTCGGGAGAAAGACGGAATATCCGTATTTGGGCATTTTGCGTGAATGCGAAACATGGGAGAGGGATGGGAAGAAGGCCCTGATGATCTACAGGATTGAGAAGGGGTCTTCCTCCACCCGCATTGAGTGATGCCCTCGATAATGATGCACGCAGCCATCGAGAGTCGTGCCAGTGGGTAGCATAACGAGCATCGAGGGCGAAGAGGGCAGGGAGAAAGGGCACACCCCCATGCCGACGCCCTCCAATACCCCTCAGGTCACATTCGTAAGCGAGGGCGATTCGCTCCCCGCCCCGAGGGGACGTCGCCCGATGAGGAGGAAGGAATCCGTCAAGAGGCCCTTGAGCTGCATGCTCCTGTGCCCGCCTCTACTTCGTGTCGCCGCCGCCGGTTGTCCTGCTTGCGGCAGCGCCGGGGAATAGTAGACGGTGATGTCTCATCTGCTGTGTTTTCATGGGAGGTGAACAAATGGTAGTCGGCGAGCGTAGGTTTGGCTCGCAACTGCGGCGCCCGGCGCAGGAGTTGGGGCAATGTCGGCGACACCTGAGCCTACGTCGGCCATCTGAGTCCTGATTGGCTGCCCTGTCTCCGTCGCGGAAATTAGGATGCATAAAAGCGAAGCGGAAGGATACGGCGCGCTCGATTACTGTCCAGACACCGGATGGTAGCTTTAAGCATTTATGAGACACGCACAATTGTTTGGTCCTATCACTTTCCTTAAGGGAAGACTCGAGAAATCAATTCACTCCTCTCTGCGGTCGTCTAAGGAAACCCAGCCTCGGAGCACTCTCAAGTGAGAGATATCCCCATCAGTCAGCACGATTTCTTTTGTCATGCCATGGTATCCTAAGTTCGGTTCGTGGTTTATAGCAGTTCACATTCCCTCCAAAGCCTTTACCTTGTCTTATTTCCTCGTAATGTTCCATTTATAATTTCTCATTGGCCTTAAAATACATATATCCAAGATTCCGTTCTCGTAATTAGACATTTTAAAAGAATTTCCCCTTTCCCTTCTTCTTCTGTGTGCCCTCGTTCTTCATCGACGCCGTGGACGCATACACACAAACCATATACAAGTGTGTGTGTATGTGCATATATATATATATATATATATATATATATAACTTTTAGACGGCACAATAGAACACAATAAAACAGATAACACGTAAAAGGACAGTCATACTGTAGATTATTTGAGCTTTATTCTGTGTTCTATTGTGCCGTCCAAAAGTTATATTGCTCTCGTGAGTACTTCCGCAACATCTATATATATATATATATATATATATAATTTATATTCATTTAAAAGACGAAGCAGTGTCTAGAAGTCTCGTACATTTGAAAATGTTCCCCAATATCAACCGGTGTTTTAAGAGACAGTAGGACAATGTACGCACACGAGTTTGTGTGTGTACAATTTCCTTTTTGTATGTATACATGTATATAATTATAATCGTTAATCTATCGGTTAAGGTAGGATTTGGATTTGCACAAGCTATCAATGGTACAGCGACAATTCCCTTGCCTCTCTCTTAGAAAAACTCAACTCAATATCCTACTCTAAAACAAGTCTCTCTCATCTCTGTGTACTTCATTCCTCCCTTCATTCCGTCCAACATCCCTATCCTCTTCCTGTCCTTTCCTCGTTTGCCTAACCCTCCTCCCCTATCATAGTCTTTAACCTCCCATTGCCAATCTAAATGATTTTTATTCATCTTTCCTGCCCCCTTATGATTTCTCCTAGCAATCCCCTCTCCTCGCCTACCATCCCTAGTACTTCCTCGTTTGTCTTTGTTTCTGTCCATTTCACCTTCTCCATTCTTCTCCACACCCGCATTTCAAAAGCCTCCAATCTACGTCTATCGTCCTGCTTCAACAACCAAGTTTTCGCACCGTCCAAAATAACGCTCCATAACAAATTACGTTACAACACTCCATAGCAAATTACATTTGCCTCTTTTAACCATCTTATTTGATCTCCTTTACATCAATTTCCTTCTCCTTGTGAAAGCTTATTCGCCTAACACAATTTTTCTCCTTATGTCCCTACTGCATTGACCAATTTGATCCAAAAAAATTTCATGATAGGTGAACTGTTATAGCTGCTTTAGTTTTTGCCCTCCTACTTTAACGTTAAACTTAGGCTTCCTATTTCTCGAAAACAGAATAATCTTTGTTTT
Organism: Hetaerina titia; assembly: GCA_037158775.1. Taxonomy (NCBI): domain Eukaryota; kingdom Metazoa; phylum Arthropoda; class Insecta; order Odonata; family Calopterygidae; genus Hetaerina; species Hetaerina titia. The sequence goes on along the minus strand of CM073769.1, from coordinate 13,856,257 downwards.
ATAAACATTTTTTCATTATTTCCAGTCCCAGTGGAGGCAGCGAAGGTTCTCGCTTACCAACCCGGTGGTCGTGGGTTCTATTCCCGCCTAGAGGTGGGTTTTCCTCCACCCAGGGCATGGCTGTTTTTAGCTGTCGTCGATGAAATGCTTAGGGATTACGTGGAAGGAGGGACTTAAAAGTCTCAAGCTCCCACCATTTAAGTCATCAAACAAAATAAATAATATTCTCCTCCCCTATCTATCGCACTGAATTTACAATTAAATTAGAAATGCTTGCAATCACTTGGCTGACTGACAAATTAAACCTTCATCATCCGCAAACCTAACTAATTTTATGAAATCTCCGTCGACATTCATTCCTATATTCAATGTTTTCTATGCTTCTGCAACTAAATTCTCCACATATACGTTGAAAATCACACGTGATAATGGCCACCCCTGCCTTACTCCTCTTCCTAACAGTGCCCAAAACACAACCTATTTTACTCTCTCGCACGCCTTTACGAAATGTACGGAGCATGCATATTCTAATTGCATTCCTCGTTTCTTGGTATAAGCGACCATATAACGCCGGCCTCTCTCCTTCCTGAACTCAAATTGATAATTCCCTAAGCAATCATTTGCCCTGCTCTCCATTCTTCTGTTGACGATCCTGAGAACCACTATAGCTTCGTGCGATATCATATTTATTGTTCTGTATGCAGTCGTCACATAACGCAGACTTCACCTTTTTGGGACAGTGATTAATCCTGATGTAATGAATTATTCTGCCCGAACTCCTCTCACACAAATTCCTTGAATTAGTCCATTAAGACTCTTCCTCCCACCCATATCTGAGTATTTAAGTACAAGATCTGTTCAAAAAAATAGATGAGAATGTTGAATAAACACTTTATTTTATTAGTTACTCTTTAACCATGCTTATCGCCTTCAAAATACAACCATTGCATCAAAGAAAAAAGTATTGAGCCACTGTTAAAATTGAAGTACTGAAGAAGAGAGTGAAGTGAGTCGCCAGTCTATGCGATACCTGGTGTAACCACGCACAGCATTCGATGCCATCAGTTGCGCTCCACTCCACTCATCGTCAGTTTTGTCACGCTCTTGTCATAGCATGATTCTTATAATTAAAACCTAAAGGTATTGGTATCCTGGGTCCGATTTCGCTCTTCTAAACATCCTAGAGTCCCTTCGGAAGGGCCAATCTCGACAAGCAATATGCAACTACCAACACCCCGACGAAATGACATGAATAATGAGTAGTGTGCTCACTCAACGCGATGCAGGTGCCTGGCATAAGAAGTCGTATGTGGTATAAGGGTATAGCACCTGTATTTCCCCATGAACCTAGTGATTTTCAAGGAAATGTCATTCGACGACGAAGGAATAACTTTATATTAACGTCTTTTAGCTATTTATTTATTCATATGCTTTGCAGTTTCGCAAATTTAATAATAAATTATATCTCACTCATATACGTACTTCCCTCTATTCACCATTACGTACATCTAAGGCAAAATTAAAGTTCGCTATCAAAAGAACGCATTTCTGATGGTCCCTTCCGGATTCTGTGGGGCCGTGTACCAGCTCTAAATTGGGCGCTTTCAACCAATTAGGGCTGCAATTTTCTCGTATGATTCACGGTTAGCTTTCTCACAAGAAGCTGGTACAGGCGAATCCTCTGGCGTTCCGGATGTCCCTCTCCCCGCGAGCACCACGCTTTCCCTCCCCAGCGGTGAAAGTCGACGACTTGAGAAGATTCGCCCTGAGATCGCATTTGGAGAGTCTTATTGTCTTTCAATTGAAATAGGCTTAGGTAAGTACACCCGGATGATGCACTATGAAGTCACTGGTTTCGATAACCAATGATGGCATGGTGACTCGTTAACGATAGCTCTTTTAATCCACCCCCTGATGACCTCGCGATGAATGGCTGTATGCTATGAAAAATATCCTGGTCGTATAAATAGTGAATAACATCGATCTTCTTTCCAGTGCATCATTTCCCTTCTCAGGTGGAGCCGAATATTCCTTTTCAATGACATCTCTTCATCGTGCCTGGTGTTGAAGCAATCAAAGGAAGCTGAGGGGAATTTTCTTCCTGGGAGGCATATTGCAATTCGAAGACACATTTTGATGTCCTTCGTTTTTAGAAAGGCCTAGCATTCATTCCAGGTTTTGTGGAGAAAGCCAGTGCGACGACGTGACACTTTTGATAATGCAATCATTTTCTCATGTTTAGAAAGTGTCCACATTTCATTTTTCCAGTTTCAGCACTGCTAAGACGCTCGCTCCCTGTTCCCAGAAGGTATCGCCAGCCGGGGCAGATGGGTTTCCGATGGCTAGCGGGGAGGAAGGCAGAGAAGAGGTCGCTCTCGCACCTTACCCCCTCGTCGTCTTCCCTCTCAGGGAAGGTCCCCCTCTCGCCGCTCGTTGGAAAGGGGTTGACCCCCTCTCGTCTCTCTAATGTGTCCTCCGATCAATCATCCCCTCTGTCTCTTTTTAACTGCACTTCTTATCCGCACCCCTCGTGCTCTCATTTCGGCCACCCTCCTCCTCCTCCTCTTTTCCTCCATTGTAACAGTGAGAGCAACAATGATCATCCACTGTAATGCATCCTCCCCACACCCCTCTCCTCCTGCACCTCCCCCCTCCCCCGGTGCTCTTCTTAAACTCTCTGCCTCTTGCAGCGCCGACGGGAATTTCGAGGTCACCCTAGCGACCAAGGCCACCATTTATCACGACGGCCTAGTCGAGTGGAAACCTCCCGCCATCTATAAGTCCTCCTGCGAGATAGACGTTGAGTATTTCCCCTTTGACGAACAGACCTGCGTGTTGAAATTCGGTAGTTGGACTTATGACGGCTTCAAGGTGAGTTTCGTGGACTTTCCACCCCTTTCACTCCCACCCCACTTCCCTTCTTTCCCCACGCACACCCCCTCCTCCTCCGCTTACCTCCCGTTTCCAAAAGAGCCGTTGACAATCGTCCCGAAGCGTGACGCGCCGTTCGAAGGTTTGGACGTGGAGGGCGGGACGCTTTCCCTCCTTATAGTATGATGCCGCTGAACTCCCCCTCGCCAGTAAACCTTTTAGACTTTCCTTTGCGACTGGGGTCCTCGAAAGGAGGCCGAGGGGCACGTTGTAGAAGGCAGCATGGGCGTTGCAGAAGGGAGTAGGCCCTTCACTTCTGAAGGAGCCCCAGCACGGCTGCCCGTGTTGGTGCACGAGACCCACGTGCGCGGGGGAGGGCGTGGCGGCGGGAGGGCAGTCAAAGTCCTCCGCCCAGCCTGGAGGCCCTGCCTCTCTGCCCAAGATGTCGCCGGACCCCAAGACGTAGGAACCGCCGAGAGGCACGGTTGGGCGCGAAAGAGATCCGGAGGGAGGTCCGAGCCAAGCTGTTAAGTAGGAACGTTGAAGTGACAGCGGAATGCCTTCCGAATGGAAGTTCCAGGAAAGAACAGCGCGGCAGTTGGGGAGGTATTTGATTTCGACCGTATCCTTCTATATTGCGCCGTAGTTAATACCCAGCTGCAGCTCCCCTCTAGGGACTTTAGCTGCGACTTTTTTCTCCGATCCCTCATTCTATTTGAATCCCGTTGAAAATGGATTTCCGTCGATCATTCCCTCTCGCCCCCATCTGCAGCAGCGGTTCCTGGTTCACCTTGGGTGGGCACATTCCGACAGGCGCGGGAATCCGAGTGAACTCTTGTGGAGGTCATCGGCAGGCAGATGAAGTGGAGCCGCCACTAACATATTCAACTGGGTCTATGTCCCGGTGAAAGGTAGAGTTAGGACTTGGTTGGCTTAGAATATCCACAGCGATAGTTCCTCAGTCTTTTATGAAATGTTTCCGCGGGCCGACACGTGGCTGAGAGTGGCACGTTTCCGTTGAGGGTTGTATGGGACCTTGGAAGCTTTCCCGTGACCTCGGAGGAAGGGATGTTCAAGGAAACTGGAACCACAATCTGATTCGTTTCGGATGGGAATAATACTTTTCAGTTGCGATTTCATTTCGGTTATACAGCGGATTTCAACTATTTTTATAATTTAAATGCATTCCATATACTGAAATGGTTCTTTGAACGAAATAGCCGCCCAGAAATGATTTATCTTTCTTCTTTTACATATTAGATATTAAATAATTGGAAATATCCATCTTTAATTAATTTATGAAAACCTCTTTTCTGAAATGATTTATGAAAAATCTTTTTCTGACAGTCCGCTCGATCAGTTAAATTCAACTAAATAATTTTTACAAATCCGAGTGACTTGCCACCCTGGCGGCTTTATTTCAGAGTATGCCTATTATCAACTGTCTGTCTTTTTTAGAATGTCCTTGTTTGTTGCCCAGTTGCTGGGCCACCCCCTCTGGGGGGGTTACAAGCTTGAAAGAGTAAACTATTTATAGCATGAGACCCAACGCATATCGTTGATTAAGCTTTTAGTTATAATCGCGGCTTATGATATATGTACTATAAATCAGCTCTCACTAAATAACAGGTAACCATTACACTATGAACACCACCGTGAAAACAGTGGTGTGCCAATGACTTAAACTTGACCAATAACGCCGTGAGGTTCGTTCAAGTGAATATTTCTTAAAACGCAGTGAAGTCATCTACCGCCGTTCCCAAAGTCTCCCTAGCTGCAAATTTAAACTTTTGTTCACATCTTATTCAAATTTCAATCGAAGTGAAGAACAAGAAGGAACTATTCTTAGTGAATATTTCTTTTAATAAATATTTAGGGTGCAGAGGTGGTTCTCGGGGTAGACTGCGTGAGAGACATTTTTAGCTCAACCTTTCTCTCCCGTTGCAGGGAGCGTCTTCAGGAGCAAAGTGACCGAAATATTTAGGGTGCCTTGAAGTTTACATTTCCATTAAGTTCTCAATTAGATTCCTTAACTGAAGTTATATTTATTATACGTAGCAACAAGAAAAAACTCAAGCCACGTTTAAGGACGGAATTTAATGGTGGTTCTTGCATTATTTATTATTCCTGATAAATTAATAGTTAACTTTCATCGCGCGCGTAATTTCTTTCGGCATACGCAGTTCCACTTTCGTTGAAGATCCAATTTCATTGAAAGAATTTCATTCCCTGTATAGATTCATTCCGGCAGAATCATTCCATGAGCTGCAATAATTATTAGCCGTTCATTTTCGTTAGTTTCGGCCTATTTTAATATTAATTAATATTTCGTCCTCTTTTAATAATGGACATCTCCAAAACCCTGTGTTCATCTGTTGGCCAATATCTTCCGTCAGATCCACCGTACACGCTACGTGCTGAATTTCTCGCAACATGAACGATCATTTTGGCGAATCAAGAGGTAAGAATCGACGGTTATGGAACCAAAAACCTCCGGTCGATTCCGCCACCACATTTCGCCAAGGCAAGCACACCCCTCGAGGCGACCACGACTTCAACCTTACTCCGCGATGTCGAGTCTCCCTGCATCCCCGGGTCATCATAGCCAACCTGTTTCTTAATATTAGTCATTTTTATTTCATCGCTTCTATTACCCACTTGGGCGTAGGTATTGAAGATAGCATATCTTAAAACGATTTAAATTAGGTGAACCCTACTGCTTGTATCGTTCGTTGGTAAATTGGTTAAAGCACGCCAACATTCTGTAATTAATACATTTTAACGAGGGAAATATGATAAAAAATGTAAAATGTACTCTGATGGATTCCGTATAACCTGATAGTTAATCGAAGTAATGGAATAAATAATTCGACAAACTAGAAACGTAAAGTTGATTTTATAAATTAAGATAATTGAATTTTTGTTTGTACTAATCTAACTCGTGGATGAGTATTGCGCTTGGGGTTTTTTTTAGATTGAATACAGCAATTTCAGAGTATCAAAAATCATTCGCCTTGACCGTGATTTGTACCCGGGTCCCTCGATGTCCGGCCGAGTTCTTTAGCCAGTTAAGCTGACCAGTTAACTCTGAAAGAGTGTAAGAGGACGCCGCAGCATGAATATTAGCGAATGACTCCTTCAAAAGTTACTGTTGCGACATCCCCCGCTGTTTCTTGGGATTTTTGCAAGATTCCTTATTTCTACGCAATTCTTTCATAGTTCGCCCAAATGTTGCGCACTGTCAAAGGAATCGTCGGTGCGAGCAGTAGAATGTTGGCAGGGAGGAAATTCCATCCAAATAGTTCCGGAGCGTAGAATTTCACGCCCCCACCCCCAGTGGAGAGGGAGGGAGGCGGCCCCCGGGCCGAGTACCGGAGGGCGGCGCGCGCGCCGGCGAAGGCTTCTTCGGGGGAGGAAGGATTGTCGCCCCCGGAGAGACGACGAGGGGCGTACGCGGCCCGCCAGCGGCCCGCCGCGTGGTTCCTCGCCGACCCCCGCTCACCCACGCTAAACCCCCTGCCCCACCCTTTCGCCCGAAACCCCTCCCGACTGGATTTGGTGTCCCTTGGTGATCTCTTCATTTTGTGTTCGTCAAACATTGTTCCCCTAATTTGTTTTTCTTTCCCTCCCTACCATTGTACATGTGCTTCGTGTGTCTGTGAGAGTTTCATGGTGTATGTATGTATGTGTTCAATAAGTTTAGAAATATATTTATTATGTAACAAAAAGAAATATTTCATCACTCTTTGTCATATCCATGTGATGATGTGATGAGTATTTATTTATTTATGTTCATAAATATTATATATATTTCAGTGCATTCCACTGGTGATTCACTTTGATTGCATGATTGCATTCCTCGTCTTTGCAGCGCAGATGGGAATTATGAGGTGACGTTGATGACAAAAGCCACCGTGCGCTACAATGGCCTCGTTGTCTGGCAACCGCCGGCCGTCTATAAATCTTCCTGCGCGATAGATGTTGAGTACTTTCCTTACGACGTCCAAACCTGTGTTTTGAAGTTAGGAAGTTGGACCTATGACGGGTTTAAGGTGACGCATACCAAGTTTTTGAATGGAACACCACTCTCTCCTGTCCCTCCTGATCCGTCTTCTCTGTGCAACAAAACCATTTAAATAAGTGCACCCACACCCGTTCAACGCCATACAACCTCCACAAGCCCTCCCGCCCCTCTCTCTCATCTTCCCTCACCCTCTCCTCTCCTCCCCCCGTCTGCAAAGGACTAATATCGACCCTCGCGCAACCATTTTCTCTTTTAACAAGAGCGCCTCGCGGCACTTCTCATTCTTTGACAGAATCTGCGCCTCCTTTCTAATGGCTTTCCCCGGAACCGAATACGAATTCAGAATCTTACGGTCGGAAAAACAAACTCTGTAACATTCCTTATTTTTCCAAGTATTCCGGAAGAGTTTACAGGAAAACGTCCTGAAAGAGTCAATCAACCGGCAGATAAACTCCGAGAGCACTTGTTTCACGCTCTCGCTCCAGCTTTCGGATCAAGACATTACGACCCTTTGCATGTCGTTCATTTAGATGAGAGTCTGTACCAATTTAGTCCACAAAAATGATGATGCGTAGAGAGCATCTGGACAAGATAATTAAATGATAAACAGCGAAAAACGGAAAAGTGCGCACGACAAAATGAAGGTGGAATGTGTTTGCGTCTAGATGTCTTCGCCCCAGATTTTCTCTTTCATACTGTCTTACGTGCCGATAACTGGGTGATAACAGCTGACATGATTTCCCCACAGTTTATCTTCATGTTTTTTGGAGGTTGGCCCGTCGCTCGCGACTCGGGTCCAGCCTCTAATGCGATCACGTGACAGATTCAAGGATAGCATCCACGTGTATATGAGACATGTGTGGACGACACTCTCGGAAAATCATCAAGCGATATACGCCGATGCTGATATTGAAGAGATTACGTTCGATGCACAACTGATGAAAAAAAAGCATGATGAGGATAGGAATTTCAGGAAGTTATCCCTTCTTCATTTCGTTTGGTTTTCCGGGTCATGACTGCTGCTCGTAAAAAGTGTTAAATTTTCTAATGTTCCAATGGCATGAATTCCAATGTTTAGGACCCCTATCTCTCCATCCGTCACCAATAGTCTATTTAAGAATCGAATGTAAACCTTATTGTGCGACAAAGATAATTGTAAAAATATCCTCTCAAACGGCAAAGGCAAAATCCCGATTTCATAGAGAAGTGGAAAGCGGAGACTGACGTGAGGGCGCCTGAGAAGTCCTAAGGACGAGTGAGTGAACCGTCTCATTGTTCCCTTGAGACCTAAAAAACTCAAAAGTTCCAGGAAAGGGCGAAACACCTTTTGGGCACCAAACACAAGAGTGATTTAAGTCACCAAGTTTTTCATTTGAAGGCAGAGGGGAATTGACCTTGGCGTCCTCGAAGGACTGGAGATAGGGGTTGGTTTGAATGCCAATTGCGAAATTCCCAATAACGAATTGTTTTCCTCCAGCTTCCGCCCCTTCCTCCAACCTCCTCCTTCCAGCCACCCCTCGAAGGTTGTCGCTTAAGCACGGAGGGCTGACCACATCCCAAACCCCTTCACTCTTCCTTGACCCCCCCTTCCCCAACCACCGACGTCCACCCCTCAATCCCAACCACTTCTTCCCCCCCCACTTACGCCGGCCAATTACCTACAATTGCCCTCCCCCCATCCACCAAGGGGTTGGACGATATGTAATTGCTGTATTCTTGATGATGGCGCTCTCCAATGAAAACTACATCGTCGCGATAAATATGCTATGTGGAAGTGCAAAGCGTATTCTTTGAAGCCTTAAATTGCTTCCACGATTTCCCGTGTTTTCATTCCAGGCGGTTTCTCTCTTGGATACACCCAACTGGACTTAGGCCGTACCGACGCTCACCAACGCTCTGAGAATTCATGGTCAACCATAAAAATAAGCATCGCCAATGTGAATTTCCACAAATGCATCTTTAGATGATGACAACTGTTGTTGTGATTAGTGTGATAAATCAACAAATCCACATGTGTCATAGGTCACATAGGTTTCGTACCGGTTTTACATGCAGATTAATGTGCGATATCCCCCAGATTCCTATACCTGAGTGTATTTTTCATGTATATTATGTTTTATGTAAATCAGGACACGAAATACCCGTGCGAATATATATTTACTTCAATTTTTTAATTCCGCCATATACTTGGGAATCCATCAACATTTTCAATTTTTTATGCATCCATTTCCTGGATGAAGTTCCTTTCATCGTGCAGGCCGTTCGTCGTTCATAACCCCCCCCCTTCAACCGGGGTCGTTCCGAAAAGATAAAAGGGGGAGGGGGTTCGAAAGGCCGCGGCAAACGCGCAGACGGGGGAGCAGACGTTCCCTTCGCTTCCACGGGCTGCTTCCCGCCCCCTTGCCCCTCCCGCACGCCACTCCCCCTCTCACTCACTTCCCCCCACCTTGGAAAAACAACATGAATCAAGAAGTTACAGAGGACGGCCTTAAGAAATAACAGTTCTCTGATTTGCATCTCAAGTTTTTACGAAATTCTCCCTATTCTCGGGAAAGGTATAAAATTGGCGGTGAGAGCGTGGAAATTATTTCGGATGGCAAGTAATATACGAGCGAGAGCAATTTCCATTAACTCGACAAATCTGTCGAAACAGAGTTCGGGAACTGCATCCCCCTCACTCGTCGAGATTCCTCTCATCGTTTCGACTCGTTTACGTATTTCACAGTCGGCGTTGGTTGAGCGGGGCGAGGTTTTCCCGACCAATCCGTCTTTGGCGCTTTCCGACAAATAGGATCTATTTTTGATTCTTTTATCCTCCGTCGGTATCTCTATGGAAATTCGATATTTTTTTACCTTTACCGAAGTTGCATGTTGTCAAAACCTTTGAGTCCCAATTTAACTTTGAAAATGATCTCATGTTACTCACAGAGATAAGAAGTAATTGGATATCCAAATTAAATCTTTATGGCATTTATTTTTCCACCCCTTTGGGTACAAAAAGATCCCAAAAACTACTAATGTTAAGAATAAAATCTCCACGGAAGACGATGATTAAACGGTCACTCACCCAAGATTATTTTTATCATCCACCCACGTGGTTAATTCCAAGTGAAACGTCAATTGCGTCTACCATCAGGTGAGCATCTCCAAGAGCAAGCACTCTCGCGGGTGAATGACGGTAAAAAAACAAATCAAAAGAGAATTGGGAGCTGTAAATAGACATGAAACATATGTACAAAAAACGATTCAATGAATTTTGGCTGCTTTGAGTTTTGCAACGCTTCTTTCAGTCTGCATGGAAGGAATCTGCTTGCTGCATGGTCTAAATAATCGCATCGTTTTTTTCCCTTTTGGCATATCCGCGCTCTTCTTATCCGTTTACAAATTATCGACGCACATTATCAATACTTCAGTTTCGAGAGATTTGATTTTAAGTCGAGTAGATGGAAAAATCACGAGGGACTGCATTAACTGCCGATTTTATTGATTACAAAACCCTACATACAATCCAACCGTGACCGCCTGAGTGGAACTTTATGGAGTCACCCCGTTGAACCTGGAAAAATAAATACCACTTAAAATTTGATAATTTTCAATGTTAATTTCAATTGCTTCGGGTTTATTTTGAAGGATTGCCAGCATATGACACAACCATATGTAAATTATTTTTGTTTATAGCAACCTCAAGTCTTGAAAATGAAACTTAATGAGAAGTGGGTACGAATTACTTTTAGCATTGTTGTAAGAAGTGGTATGACGATTGGAAATTTGTGACCGCCCTTCTTTTCACCCCGTTTCATTCATCTCTATCTTCTGATGTCTTTCTTTAGGAATTAGAATGAGTGGGTCGTCACTGACAAAGCGTATATCTGATGGCACTGCATTTCAATAAACGTTTATATATATATATATATATATATATATAATACTGTACTAATTTTTCTTCTGAAGAAGACGGAGTAATCGAATCCGTTGAAATAATTAAGAAATAACGTGTGATTTTTCTTTTTATGTGTTGTTATATTGTTTGTTGCTGTCCAAGTTTTTTATTCAAAACTTCCGTGTAACTTCGACGAAATCATCTATATATATATATATATATATATATATATATATATATATATATATATATATATATATATATATATATATATATATATATATATATATATATATATATATATGGTTGTGTTTATGTATATATATGGTTGTATATATATATTATATATATATGTATATATCTTTGAAATTGACGCTCACCGGCGACGCACAAACACACAAACACACGGATACAAAATATTTAACACACAGAAACATAAAGGAAGGACACTCACAGTATGTATTGACATTTCGACGGCCTGGCCGTCGTCATCAAAATGGCCTACCCAGAATGGCTTTCAGGCCATTCTGATGACGATGGCCGGGCCGTCGAAACGTTAATACATACTGTGAGTGTCCTTCCTTTATGTTTCTGTGTGTTTAATATTTTGTTGTATATATTGTATCGGCGTTAGGTAGATGTTTCACCCACCAAAGGAGAAATAGGCAATGCAAAGAAGAAGAAAGGACAGTAGGTTAGCAAGCATACAGCATTATAGAGGATCGGAACAGAACGGTACGCTTCATGGCACGCATAGCCAGAAGAAGAGACGAGCCACATTGGCCTCATACACATACAAACACGAAATCCAGCCATACGGCGAAAAAATATTACTTCACTCATAGAAATAGATATAAGGAAAGGAGATAGGAAAATACATAAAAGACGAACACAAGAAAGGTGGGGAAGGCGGATTTGAGCAGATCACAAGCGTACAAAATATTTTCTAAACCTAACGCCATCTCTGGGCCAAGCAATCGGAGCACCTGGGCGCTTTATAAGATCACAGATGTAAGTGTAAATTAGGTTTCCTCAATAGCTCAACTGGTGGAGCGTCCGCCCGGCAATTGGATGGTCCGGTGCTCAAATCCCGGTTAAGAAAATACTTTTACGTTTGTGATCTGCTCAAATCCGCCTTGCCCACCTGTCCTGTGTTCTTTTATGTGTTTTCCTATCTGCATTCCTTTTTCTATTTTTATGTGTGAAATAATATCCGGTCAGTAGTCCAACACAGTAATATATATATATATATATATATATATATATATATATATATATGGCTGCGTAGATTTTCGCGGCGGTGGCTTGAAGAATTCTGCATGTCCGGGTTTTCACCGCGTTGTTGTTTGAAGCCGACAACAGTTTCGCCGAAGTTTCATCCGGCGTCTTCAGGTCGAAGATGAGGATTCAGATTTTGGCCGTCCTTATATAGGTGGTCCCGTCCGGGTGCTGCTCTCTGATTGGTCCTTTTTCGGAGGACTCTCTTCCACGCGTTATGGAGATGGTAGCCTTCATCTCTATTGAAATTCGCCGGGTTTTTGGCTATCTCAATGGCTTCTCTGATTAGGCGTGGGTAATATCTACTTTCTTTACTTATGATTGTAGCGTCATGGAATAGAATATCATGGCCGGGTTCACTCCATTTATGCTCGGAGATGGCCGAGAGGTGAAACTGTTTGTTCGTAGTAGCCCGGAGGTGTTCTTTCATCCTAACTTTCATAGCTCGGCATGTTTCCCCGATGTAGGCTTTCCCACATGAACATGGTACTTGATATACCCCTTCGTATAGGTCTTTCGAGATTTTGTCCTTCGGTCCGGGGAGCGCGTCCGCTATTTTCTTGGTGCAGTTGAACCTTGTCACCACGTCGTGCTTTTTAAGGATTCTGGCTATCTTCTCGGATGTTCCCGATACGAAGGGGATAGTCGCGTATGCCTTTGGGTCCGGTTCCGTCTGCTTGATTGACTTGTCAGAATCTCGTCTTCGCCTTTCTTCCCTGGCGGTCCTTTTTAGGACCATATCGTTCCGATAGCCGTTTTGTTTTAGTACTCTCAGGAGATGTTTCTTTTCAGTCAGCAAAGAGTCGGCGTCAGAGATTTCATACGCTCTGTGAACTAGTGTGTCCACCAAAGATGTCTTCTGGAGCGGATGGTGGTGAGAGGTTGCGTTTAGATAACGGTCGGTGTGCGTCTTCTTTCTGTAAACAGCATGTCCCAGCTTCCCACAACTCTTCTTTTTGACTAAGACGTCCAGGAAAGGTAGTTGGTTGTCCTTTTCTACTTCCATCGTAAATTTGATGGAATGATGTTGTGAGTTGAGAAATTGAAGAAATTTCCGAAGTTCTGCTGCGCCGTGCTGCCAGATGACGAAAGTATCATCCACATATCTTAACCACATCCTAGGTTTTTTCTCGTACTGATTAAGGATCTTTTCTTCAAAATGCTCCATGAACAGGTTAGCCACTACCGGAGACAGCGGCGAACCCATGGCTGCACCCTCCGTCTGCTCGTAGAATTCTTCGTTCCACAAAAAATAAGCATTCGTGAGGCAATGCTCCACCAGTGTGGGGAAGTCTTCCGGAATGCCGTTGGACGTTAGGCCTCTGATGATCTCCACCGATTCCTTAATCGGGATGTTAGTGAACAGTGAAACAACATCGAAGCTCACCAGTAATTCGTTGCTGTCCATTGTGATCTTTTTCAGGATGTCGATGAAATGCCCGGAGTTTTTCACGAATGACGATGTTTTTCCGATGTAGAACTGTAGAGATTGGGCCAGATATTTCGCCAGTCCGTACCGTGCCAGTCATATGATATATATATGATTCTGATGACGACGGCCGTGCCGTCGAAACGTAAATATCTACTGTAAGTGTCCTTCTTTTATGTTTCTGTGTGTTTAATATTTATTAACCTAGTGTTTGTGTGTTTGTGCGTCGCCGGAGTGTGTCATTTTCAAGATTATATATATATATATATATATATATATATATATATATATATATATAAACACCAAACACTCGGATAATAAATATTCCACACACAGAAGCATAAAGGAAGGACACTTACAGTAGGTCTTGACGTTTCGACGGCACCGCCGCCGTCATCCAATGCTGCCTACATTTCCCCTCTCCCACTTTGTCCGCTTCCTATTGGTCCCTTACCTCTCCTCCCCTCGCCCTTCTCCTGCACATGTTCTCTCCGCTCTTCCCCGACAACGGCATTCTGATGACGACAGCGGTGCCGTCGAAACGTCAATATCTACTGTAAGTGTCCTTCCTTTATGTTTCTAAGTGTGGAATATAAATTATCCGAGTGTTTGTGTGTTTGAGCGTCGCCGGAGAGCGTCAATTTCAAGGATATATATGAGTTCTCTTTTAGACGCTTCATGTCCAAATTAAAAAGTGCGTCCTCCCAGTCGCTTAGCGCCACTACTCAACCAACTACAACAGAATAAACTCAGTCACACGTAAAACCACCTCGACACCCCCTCTACAGAAATACCAACCCCAAATCCCTCCTTCTTCCGGCAGTAAACGCTCCCGCGCCCCCACCCCCCCCGCCTGTCCACCCCTCTTTTATTGCCATACCCTCCCTGACGCGAACAAGGCCTCAACAACAAATGTCTTCTCTTTTCCACTGGACGTTTTCTATCCTTTGGACAACTAAATCCTTTGCCTCTGTCCAACTCCTCACTCGATCCATCTTTTCTGTATACACACACGCACATCACGGAAAATACAACGTTGTATCTATTGCTAAAATTCGATCTCTGCTAAGAACTCGCCACTGTCACGGGCTAAGAGTGTATGTGTGTGTGTGCGAGTGTGTGCGTGCTTTTGATTTACAATCATTGCAGATTTTTAATGATTCATTGCACGTCTTTGCTTTTTAGTCCTTTCTCATTTTTACATCACAATAGTCTGTACATATTATATGAAATATGATCTGATTACTTTATAATCATTTCTGTTCAAGATCTCTTTTTTAAGTGTAACCTTGATTGCCTAATTGGCACAATCCCATTCTCTCCTTTTCTTTTCCATATTCCATGTCTTTTGGACATTTTTTCTAGTCCCTTTCGTCCCAATTAGGGTTATTTAACGTCACTTGTGACTCCATTCCAATCGTTTCGTTCTGTCCGTAAATTTTGTGGCCTGTTTGTCTCTTGTCCCTTTCAACGTCCATTTCCATCTCTGCTCTATTACCACACCTCTGTCCGACCGAAGACACTCCCCCCCCTAACCCCAGCTCACCCTCCTCCCCTAACCGTAAATGGTGACCCCCAACCGAGGAAGAAGTCTCCGCCCCGGCCCACACTCCGCCTCCCGAGAGAGGGAAAGTCATTCCCCCTCGCCTTTCTCTCTTCACCTCTCACTTTACACCCCCAACCCCCTTCGCTTCCCCCGATCAAATCTTCCCAACGAACGCGGTCGCTAACGCGAAGCTCAATCGCGGAATCACTCCGCTAGAGCCGCTCCCGGCGACGCTCCCTTTGCCCTCCGAGATCTGCTGGGCTCCGCGGCCGCCCGGGAAAACGCTGGTCGCTGATTCATCTGAAGCTAGGGCAGCCAGCTGGCGGGTGCCCAATTGCCCTGCGATTTCAGAGAACAGGCCTCCGTTTTCCCCTTCGCCCAAACACTCCCGGAACCGAAGTCTTAGAAATAGGGAGGTTAGACCGCGAATTTTTCAACTTGAAAATAAATTCTTGAAAGCCGCAACGCTTACTGAATGGATTTGAATGGTTTTCGAGCGATTCTATGCATTGCATATGTATTGTGAATTTTACTTTGATTTCACTGTGAACTCTTCTCTACTTAAAAAAAAATTTAATGAACGCGGCCAACGGTTTTATTATGTGTTGGTTTCCCGTGTGTGTGAGTTTGCGCGTTAAAATCAAGATGATCTCATGAAATCTCTTTGATAAATGTCCGGCTCATTAATTGACTCTTGGAGCTAAGAAAAAGTCAAAGGAGATAAGTGGCGTGCTCAGGGGCGAAGATGGGAGAAGGAAAACGGTCCAGCACAACACCCCCCCACAACTTCGCTTCGGTGTCCATCCCTAGGAAGAGTTAGACCAAAGTCGCCATTTTCAGACCAACCCGGATATCACTTACTCTGGCGCCACCATACGTCCATTTCCTAAGATATTAACATACATAATAATGAGTAACATTTTTACAATTTCCGACGGCTTTTTGAGAATAATTTCAGTTATTGGATAACCCGCTGTGGCAATTGTCCATTTTCATTAATGATAAACAGAGTAAATTGCCAAATTATTTCATTAAGCAGTCCATTTTACAAAACAGAACAGGCAGACTTCTGGTTTTGCTCGTACGTTTAGCGTGGACAAATCGGCATCGCTCGGACCCTTGAGACAATTGGGACAGACGGGAGCGCCACACTCGAGAGATGGAAACACGCGCAAGCATCACCTGCAATTCTACTTCCTTCGCCCATCCTCGTAATTCCTTCGCCCATCATCAATAAGTTAGTTTAAACATTACATGTTTAATAAGGAAAGAGAATGCCCAACACAAAGTTGTTCTATATTTCTAGAGCAATAGATCATTTTCATGAAGCAATATAACTACCTTCCGTCATTCCATTTCTCAGTGACGTGAATCATTTTTTTATGTCTGGATTTAAACCTGAGAGTGGAAAAACTTTCAAAATAGCGTCAAAGTTCCTCTCGAAGGATCAGTCACCCAAGAGTAGGATTCTTTGCCCAGATCTGAGGCGAGCATCGAAAGTGCCCACTCCCGATGGATGGTGTTCCTTCCCGGCGGCCGTTCCGCCCTCACTCATCCGAGGCGAGCACTCGAGCAACACTCGATCCCTTGGTGGACTATTTTGAGGGATTCAGTTCCTGCAAAAGTAGTATGTTTTTTGTCTGAAGGAGTGATTCGTGGAGAGCAGAATATTTTTCTTAGCCGGAAATTGGCATTCAACAATTGAATATATCAGTATATTCCGACGAATAAGAAGAGAAGATGTCATACAAGCTGCAGTGGGAGGGGGCACGTAGCCCCCCGAGGGGGGCAAGGTCGCCCTGTCGTACTATGGACATTAAGAAAAAACCATTCTGAGAGTACCTCTGCTCTCAAATTATCTTGTTTATGTCCTTTTGGTTGTTTCGGTGAAGCAATACCCTATATAATCATGATAAGAAAACGAAAATATCAAAGTTTTTCATATCTCACTCCTTTGGTGTTTCGACGAACGATAGATAGATAATTCACCTGACGTTCCATCCAGCGCAGTAATTTTTCCAGATGTTTTTTCCGCGCAAAGGGAAATCCGTTCGAGGTCACCATATGTAAATACCTGTGTTTAGGACTACTTTCATACGAGTTGCTGGAATTACTACGGATGATATGCACCAGAAAACAGTAAATACGTACGCGTTCCGTATTGTTTGGTCCTTTCGTATGGTTGATTGGAAGATTTACTCCTTTGTCAAAAAGGAGGTATCTAACTCAAAATGGAAACAGTTGGAGACTTATATTACCCCAGCAGTTTTAAATACCCGGGATAGTGTGTTAGACTATTCTAACGGTTTAAATCACGCCATGGTTCTGTATCCATCTTGCCTTTCTTTAGAAAGTCTTTCGACTTCACTGAACTCGTTCGATATACTTCGAATTTAATGCTAAATCGATTTTTTTAGTGAGCTGATTGGAATTTTATGCTGGATTGAATGCGATTGAAATGATTTAAGAGTAATAATTTGATAAATAAATTTAATTAATAATTTCTGTAGAATAAAGCATCGGAATCAAAGAAAGTAAGCTATGCATAAAAACAGTACTGAAAACAATAAGTTAAATTTTAATTGAAAACTCGATTGTATACAGTGTAATCTTTCTCATTCCAATCAACGGTGTTTGTAGTATATCTGTCCAATGTTTGAAAAATTTGCACACATTCACAACTCGAGCCACCAAAATGATTAATGAGAGAGCGATCATGAAATTTTCCTCAGGTCGACTGGGGGGGAGGGGGAGTCGGAAGTAAGTAATTGAGGAAGGTGGAAGGGGTGTGGGAGGGAGGCGGGATGATGGTGTTCCTTGGGGGCATTGAGAGCAAGGCTCGTTTCACGACGAATCGTGAGACGAATCAAACTTCTTTTACGAAGGGTCTAATGTGGATCTCTCGAAGATACGAGTAATGAGCGGATATCGGAATATTCGTTGAAATGAGGTCGTGTCTTATCGTCTGAAATGAATAGCTTTTAAAATAAATCCTGGAAGGTGCATATCGCTTGCCGTTTGGTAAGGAAATAATGTCTAAACATCTACAAATATATGAGGCAGGATTGGAATAGTTATATAATAGAGAATAGAATTCGCTTTAGTTTTAGAAGGATGAATTTTAGGTGCCAATACTTTGAATTTCTTAGATATTTAACCCGTGTGGGTTCGATCGGATCCCACATGGTTTAATCCCAAAAGTTAATCCCAGGCTAGTGGTGGGAGCATTAAAAAACTTAGAAACACAAAAAAAGGGGATTTGCAATTTTGCTCTCTAAATATCGTATTTAACAACAACATATGATATCAGCACCTTTTTTTCCAAAATTATGGTCCAAAAATCACCCACGTCTTATTTGTAAAGGTTTCAATTCGATAGGTTAACGTTCATTACTGAAAGTTATTTTTCCCCCAAATGGTCATTACTACCTATTTTGGCTTCATTATATTTAGACCATTATAATTACGAATATATATAATACTAGCGGCTATTCCCGGCATCGCCGCACCAGTTCAACCCTACAGCTGCAACTGGATTTAATTCGTTTATTCGGCCTTTAAATATGGACATGGGCATTTTCTTTGCTACGGTTTTGTCTGTGAAGGGGTGAATTTGCAGTAGCTTTTGTTTTTTTCCTAATGGCATAATGAACACTAGATCCAAAAAATCAAACCGATGCACTTCAAAAGTTAACTCGAGACCATCGATTTTGCGTAAGCAGTTTACCGAAAGGTTCACTGACACCGTGATTTCTTCTCGTGCCGATGTGGCATGGGACTCCCAGGGGTGACCCCTATTTCTCCTCACCCAGTGCGGGGGGGGTGGGGTCTTCCCTTGCTAATGGTCGCGATCACGCCATCGGAAATTCTTCACTCTTTTCCGTATCGTGCGCCATGGGAAGCTGGGCCTGAAATACGATTTGAACAGGCGTCCGAACAAATTCGTAAAACTGAAGATAATGGTTTAGGCACACGAGTTATTTCACGACGAAAGTTGAAATTCCCAACCCTCCCCCTCTTAAATGTCAAATGAAATGTTCCAGTCGATCGGACCTCCTCTCGCCCCAAGTGTAAGTGACTGGCGGCGACCGACGTCCGGGATGACCGGAGGCCCTCGAAGGTCTTCCGGAGAGCATGACACTCTTTTCCACTCACTCTCCATCGGTCGACGCCCTCGGGGATGCACTAAATGTCTCCAGGATTCTGGAATCGCTGTCCCAAGGAAACCGGAAATCCGCCCGATCGATGAGGCAGCACCCTCCGCCGCTGCCCCCTCCACTCACTGCTAGATGAGGTACGAGAACACGAGCTGTGAATTCGGGCCCATTTACATTGCAATGCATGCTATCAAAAAAACAAAGTCTCAGTATTTAACATTAAAGCTCAAATATATGATTCTGAAGTCAATGACTTGATGTCGGTTATCCATGCTGGAAAAATATATGTTAGACATTTACAACCACGTAGGTATTATCAATATTTCAAAAACATTACTAGGGCTGTGTTATTATTATTTAAAATAAATATGGATAATTTTGATTATTACGGCATCAAGGTTACGTGATTAAGGAACGAAATTCCCGATTTTACTGATTGAATTCTTCTTTAAATTACCAATCCAATCGATGATCCAAGAATATTTCCTCGCCGTTCAACTGGGTGAATGGCCACGCTTGATGGCCAGGGCCCCAGTTGAGGTGCTGACGCCGTCCTCCCGAGAGAGTGAGTGCCTCCTCCAGCCGTCTGAAGCGGATCCATTCACCCGACACCCAGGCCCGCCGTACAACGGAGAGACTTCAACTGTGGGTGGCCAGCCGAGTTCTCGACCTCGACCAGTTCAAATGCTGAAGCTGCGTGTTGTACCCAATTCCCAACTCTAAAAACCCATTACTCCTCCTGGATATCAACACAATCAGAGTTTACATTCAACGCAAAAGGGTTGCGGATTTGAATACGTCTGATTCCCATACATTCCAAGAACAGAAAACTCCGATGCTCTGCTTTGGAAACGGCGGATGTCATTTGTTTCACGAGGGGTGAATGTCACAGGATGGCACTCTCGATGGTGAGGCTCCACCTGCGGAACCCTCCCCCCATTACCGGGGGGGAGGGGTCCCCTGTGAGAGGTCGAGGTTGAAAGCGGAAGATCTGTTAGCAGTGATCAGCTTAATCCCTCTCCTTAGCAACCGGCTAGATATTAGCTTACCCTTCCAGCAATCTTTTCCGACACCAAAAAATGAATGAACAATACCTACGCCCGATCCAAATTTAATTTGAAAGTACGACTTTGTAAATGAATCCACTCCACACAGATGATTTTCCATTCTTCAAGTCTTCAGTATACGAAAGTCTAGGCACAATGATGGGATGATTTTTCAAGAGAACGGTTTCTTTTTTTTAAATACGTAATCAAGGACGAAGAAACGAAAACAGTGGATCGGAGGAGATTCCCGCGTGCGAATTTTATACCTTTTCCCGAAGGGAGTATTATTAGTGTTGATCGTGAATGTCGGCTTTGGGTGTTTTATAAAGCTTTGTCTGTTTTCATTATTTTTCGATGCTGATGCAAGAAAATATTTGTTTAAATAATGAACTACACTCGGAGGTCAAGCGAGTGCAAATTGGCTCTCTGGGAAACCGCAGAATGAGCCACTCTTGCCTCCTCCTTTGGCACCACCCGCCACCCACCCCCGCGAGACTGCCTGGAAGCGAACCACCCTCACCCACCACCGCATCCCCCATCTCGTCTCGCGGCCCCACGCCCCCACCACCCGACCCCTCCCCTCAACCTTCGCTCCCCACCGTTTGTCGGTGTTTGTTTCTGTGTGTGCCTTCCAAGTGCCTGCCGGTGCTAGCTAATGCCCTTTGACCTCCCACCAACCTTGCCTCTCTGTTTTACCAGCCCGAATGCGCGACACACGCGTGTCCACTGTCGCAATCCCTCCCTTCCAACCCCCTCCACCCCCTCCCTCCCTGTGCTCGTGTCCACCGCTGTGTGTCGATGTTGCCCGCCTTAGCCTTAGCCGAGAGACGAACGCGTGTGTGTGTCTGTCTGTCTGTTTGTGTCCGACCCCGCCACGACCCTCCCCCCGCCCGCCATCCGCACCTCCCGGATACCAAAAATAGAAATACCTGTTAATAGGTGTGTTTTCTATTTGTTCTTGTGCTCTGCTGTCTGATTGTCATTTATTTGGCGTGTGCATTGGCGTTCAATGTTTTTGACGTCCGCTATTAGGATCATCCAGACCCAATCAAAATGCCCCGATCGATGTGACAAGTGTACACACACTCTCTCTCTCCTTCACTAGGCACAAACCCTCACACTTATAGTTTTCCCCTCCTAGGAAGCCGCTTTTCTACAAGACTAGTTTACTCGTCACAGTGGAATGTGTAGGTTTGTAGAACGGTGTGATTTGAAATTTCAACAACCTATAGAAACAATGAGTCATTTCATAAATAAATATATGAAACGTGTCAATAGTTTAACAGCTTTCTTTTTTGGAAGCCAATGATTATTGTACCAATAGCATTAATGCGGCAAATCGATATTCATGGATGGCGTCCTGAGTTGGTCATCACTTTTTTCCTACGTGATGATTTTAAGTTTCAAAAATATTTTCTGATCCGTTCAAATAACTTTCATGAATAATGAGAATAATCAATAATTGAATTTTTGTCATTCCGCATATTTCAATTATTAAGTCGTTAATAACTTGACATTATTCTATTTACTATGCCATATATATTTCCATATTTTTTTCCGAATAGCGACGCGAAATTACAGGTCATTAATTTTTGCAACGCTCGTGGGGTCGATTAAAGGCTCATCAGTTTCAAGGCACATCAAAGTTAACATTTTTTCAAAGTTTCCGAAGCCGCGCATCCCCGACCCCTCAACAACCATATCCCCCTGCACTCCCGCGCGGGGGCCGTTGGAGGCCCCCCTAATTTGTCCTTGTGCCCGAGATTGAGACACTCGAGGGCCGGCTTCATGAATCCCGGCTAGGACGCTCGCAAGCAAAGACTACCGAAAATCGATTCTTGAGGTAATGATAACGGTCCACACCGCACAGAGGCCTTATTAGTAGAATGCATCACGTGAGAATTGTGCCCCGATCGATCTTTCCTGACGTAGCCACGCATGTGCAGTGCGCATTACATTAGGATGTGCTTTAGTTGCTGTGCTTGGTGTGCTGCCCTCGTCCCCGTGTTTGCATCCTGTGGCTGTGCTTTCGCCGCACCATTCCGTGTGCATCTTGGCACTTAATCTATCGCTCCCCTGTCGCAGAATTTGCATGTCTTCAGTGCTTCTAGATGTTTGCTTAGTGTAGGCTCTGTGTATACAAATGTATATATTTATGTAGAGTAGATATTTTTCCAATTCCTTCAAATATTTTAATGAACAATTTCTACATAGTTGTAAATATTGATACATATTTCATGTATAGTAGGGTAATCTTTTTAAATATATCCTTGTATATTGTTGTATTCGTAATTTTTATCCATTTGGTTTTTACAATTTTATTTCCAGGTCTTCATTTGGAATTATGAATGTAAACATCTTGTACAGAAACCTCCCGTTCTTTCACGCAATACCTTTTACATCATAATTGTCTCCTCATTCTTTTTTTGTCTTTTTGAATCCTATGTACGTCTTCACTCTACTTCATTTCTTAATTCTTCATTGCTAACTTGTTTAAAACATTGGGTTGCATGCGATTTTTTATGACTTCACATTTTGATATTTATTTTTAAGTACCACTTTAATTGACATCGATAACAATTTCATGGAAGTTTCATTAAGTTTCAACGCCCCCTCTTCTGTCGACAAACGCTATCTCATCGCTTGAGTAAACTGTATTAATTAATTAAATAATGGGAGAGATCCTAAAATGGGCGCCACTTAAAACTGCATCAACGGCGATTACCTCTCCAGGGTCGCACCTCCCCCTTATCTCCTCCGCGGCGGACGAATGCATTTCGCCCCCCCCCCTGGGACAGCCATTCGGAGCCCGAGCCCTTCTCCTCCCCGCCACCCTCTTCGTAAGCACCACCACAAGGGCACCGCTTCGCAAGAACCCCTCGGAATCGCTCCGAAGAATGTAAGGGAACTCAGTACAGAAAATCCTGGCTCAGATCCGCTTCCTGTCTCGCAACACAGCTCCGGAATCATAAATGGTAACCCAAAGAATTTTAGTTTCCATCAAAAGTCTCTCCTTGTCCCAAATGGCCATCCATTAACTGTGCTCACATTTAGTATTATCGGGCTCTGATTTGCAGCAAATTTGCAATGATAAATTTTCTAGTTTTCTTTTAATTAATCAACAATTTAAGATGGGTGTGGTTCCATTAAAGAGGGTTTTTGCAGGAGATGCATCTCTCACTTAGTTTAACAGTATATCTGGGAATTAACCATCTGCTTCTAACTAATGTCGGTTTTCATGAATCATAATTCAGTCAACTGTTTGGTCAGAAGGGGAGACGGTGCATCAAAATCCTTTAGTTTTTGTGTCTTTTTTTTACTGAACGTTTACCGAATTGAGAAATCCTCCAACGAATTAAAAATGGCACGACTCCTGGCCTGACATATACCCTGCCCAGCTCTCGGCCGTCAATCATTCCGCCCGGGAACGACCGGCATGAGTGGCACATGAAATGGGTTTGATGTGAAATCTTCCAAAATTTTACAATAATTGCGATTCCTGTGAAATTTTGGGTATTTTCGTGGAGTGATTTCGTGTAGTCAAATGAACACTTTTATATTGTATCGCCCGATTGTCCAGGGAGCTTCTCAGTACGAAGAGATGTGACGCGGTTGGCTGTATTTATGGCAGTATATATTGCACAGGAATTATCAGAGTTATAAAGTTAAAAAGATACTTAATAATCTTCGCATGAAGGTTTAATTGATCGCAATGTGCACTAATTTCCTCAGAATTAGCGAGAAAAACACGCCAAAAGATTTCGATGGTGAGTGACTCACCTTCAATTTTTTTGGTTCTTATGCTATGATGTTCGCCCTACAAAATAATTACACGAAAAACCGATTTGAGGAGTTGCGTTATGTGTCCACCGGGTTGGGAAATGAACATTTTCATCGACGGAAGATATAGCGCGAGTGTGTCCAGAGTGAGCGCGAGCCAGCTCATTCCTGGATGGCATTGCGTTCCATTTTCCTTTGGGCCCGGCATAAGGATTCCTTTGTTCCTCGGGAATCTTCCCCTTTGTAATCGTCCGCCGCAGACTGTTTCCCGGGGGGCAAATGCTGCGGGCGCCCCCTTCCTCGCATCGAGGGTGCCCCTCCCCCCCTTAGAGGGCGAGGAGGCGACCCCGGAGGGCTAATGGCCGCCGCTAACCGCCTTGGCTGGCTCCGACCGGCCGTGCTTCCTACCCCTCGTGTCCCTTCAATTGGAATTTAAATTAGAATTACCACTTTGAAGCTAAAACGCCCCCTAATAAAGGCCTCACGATACAGCTTACCATTCCTGGAAAAGCTTATTGCTATGCGTGCGGTTATTTTTTAACCATTATAATCATAAAGATACTTTCATAATGCACACGAAACTTTTATTATGTTTAATGATCGCTTTGCTAATTGCAACATATGTATTTTGAATAACATTTTGTGGATCTTAATTTAATAATAATCCCATTGCACTAACAACTTGAATATTACTCTCAGTGTCGAGCCATCATTTTGCCATGTAAGGGGTTTTTTTAACTTCCTCTTCAGAAAAGTTTGCATATTGCTGTTCTAAATGAATAATAATTTTTCGCATTCAGGAATGAATAAATATGGAGAGCGGCGTAATATCGCATTCCAATTCGCTTCTATTGCTCCCGCCTTTATTGGAGTGCGAGTCGCTCTTGACATTCGCGCCCCACGCCGCCTCCCCCCCGCCACCCCTCCTCCAACGCGTGCTCCCACTTGGGGGAAGGCAGTTTCGAGCAAAAGAACTCCCAGCATCCAGCGCTGGTTTCTGCACCTGTAGATACCATACACACGTGCTACGCCTCTCTATCACCGTAGAGTTGGAGTCAGTAACGAAACCGTATGTAGACATTAATGCAAGTGACTTGAACGAAGAGCTCTTCTCTTGACGCTTCATGCAGCAATGCCCTAAACCTGTACACAATCCACGCTTCTTGCATTGAGTACACTAATATCGCGTTTCAATAAATTCACGTAGCTGGTTTTAGTTTCATTTCAAGTACTTTTTTCTTTTCTATCTTTCCACTCTCAACCAAGGCCACGTTGATCTCACAATTTATGATGCATCCACAGTGCTTCGATTCAATCCAAAAAAACCTTCATTTGTGGAAAAGACAAAGTGTGTATTATTCGATGGACGACTATTTGGTAGAATTTTCTCCAAAAATGAATTTGACGCTTGCAGTTAATTTCACCGTCCCGTTAAAATGTCAGAACCAATTCTCAGGAACAACTGAACGACGTGAAAGCGCAGAAGATGGCAACACACACGCCCGCGAGTGACGGAACAGCGTAAACAAACTTTCCCCCTCTCTCT
Source organism: Hetaerina titia (assembly GCA_037158775.1). NCBI lineage: Eukaryota > Metazoa > Arthropoda > Insecta > Odonata > Calopterygidae > Hetaerina > Hetaerina titia. The sequence goes on along the minus strand of CM073769.1, from coordinate 13,830,700 downwards.
CTCTTTCTTTCTCTCCCTCTCTTTCTCTCGAGAATAATACGACGCGATGCTCTCTTAAAACCAATAAAAGGAAGTGGAGACTAAAACCGCCCTCCCTCCCCATGTGAGGGCCGGGAGAGAGGTGCCCGAAACTTGAGCCCGCTGAGGTATTGCTTAAACCGGAAAAATGTTGATGAATAACTCTCCAAAATATTTAAAGGCCTTTGATTTTGAATAAACTAAACGTTCTAATTAATAATGGCTTAGTCCTCCGTTCCCATTTGCGATGGCTGGAGTCAAGGATGTGTTTTAGAAATGAGTTGATAATCTTTAATGCTTATGATAAAAATATTCTCATAAAAAATCCATAAACAAATTTCAAAAATGACTAACATTTAATTCTTTAATACCCATGGCCCCAGTTCAATTTTTCCATTCAATTCGCACATTAATGCGTACTTATGCTGCTTCAAAAGCAACATTTGTTATCAATTAAGGGAGGGAATTTATTATTTTACTTAAAAGTCATTCTGAATGACTATAATTTATTACGTTCAATTTTGTTTATCATTTAATCTACTTCTATCTTATTCTCAATGAAATTCCCTTCTTTTTAGTGGAATTAATTCATTTCAAAGCTGAATTGTCCAAATCATGAATGGCGTATTTCTTACATGAATGCTACGAAATTCAAATTAATTTTAATTAGAGTTTTACAATGTTTCGATTCCCAATTATTTTTTAAGTCGTTTCCATCAATTTGACATTGTTCACAGTTTTTCTTGCGTGTAAGATGTTATAACCTTAAACTCAGCACTCATGTTAATTAAATATTTATGCTTAAAGGTTTTCATGTATTTTTTTAAGAATGATTATTATTCCTAAGTTATCTAAAATGAAATCTGGGTTCTGTGTGTTTAGCTTCCCTTTTACTCTTTTGACTGGTTCTTCTTTTCTCGAATTATTCTCATTGACATGCGCTGCAAACTTTTCCTTTTTCCTTGAAGGTGAGAATGTTCACTTCTCAAAAGTCATCAAAGTTCAGCGCAAATCGGGTGAATTGAAGAAAGTATAGATAGTCCACTTTTACGCCTGTAATGGTTGCCATTTTGGATATGAAATCCAATCGTCTAAATTTATATTATGTCAGTTACTACGAGTAAACTCAAGTCCTACAACTTACCGCCTACACACATCCATATCTCTGAAAATTAAGTCGAACCAAGGCTCAGAGTTTACAGAGGGCATTGAAATGTGCGGAACTCTAGGACTAATGGTTGATGAAATGAAGTCCACAGGGGAGAATAATCCGACCAAAGTTCTATATTTTCCATAGAATGAAAAGTAACCAAAACATAGCTGTAATTATTTATCGCAACAGTGACGAAGTGGCATACTGTGTTTAAAGTTTCAAAACAATTGTATAACACCAATAATATGGACGCCATTACAGCATTCACTTCAATGGAGCACAATATCATTATTATTTCCTGTGCTTTTTTGGGAGATATATTCTCTAATATTTTAATCAATATTCTCAAAAATATCTTGTCAGATTCGTTTTTCGAATAATTTTTATTTGCTGTGGCACGATTTTTAACATTGAGCTACTTTCACTCAAATTGTTTTTCGTATATATATGATTATAGTGGAGTTGTCATATGGAACGACCAAAGTTTTTAAATGCTTGAAAAAATGGTTTGAGCGAGAAAAGGGTTCTGCGTCTTAAAAACTGGCATTTGATAGAGGGAGCGACGACGTCTATAAAGGAAGGGCAAAACGCTCTGGTCGGCCGAAAACATGGCCGGCGATCCAACCTTGCTCAGATCCTCAAGGACTGGGAGACACTCGACTCAACTAGCCCTCGGAAACCAAATGGTTTGGAAAGGAACAGTACGCCACACAACTGGCCTCAAAGACCAAATGCGTGACTATTCTGGCAGGAACTGAGACTTGAAATTTGATATTTTTTATGAAATAATTTAATGTTTAACGTAACCTTAATAATAGAAAACGCTCCTTCAACACTCAAGCCTTAGAATTAATTTTTTCTAAACTCTGTGACTCACAGTGAATTGATTTCGCCATAAGTCAATGTCAAAATAAGCGCTTTGGTATACTCAGCTAACTTTTACCAAAATGTTGAAACCTTGAGTCACTTACGGAAGAGTGAAATATAATCGCAAATCATGTAATGTTAATTCGATTTCAGATCCAAACTGGAAGCCATTAACGGCGAAACCATTTTTTCACAAAAATTTTTTTGAATTCACCCGAGTGCATATTCTTCACAAAAATAAATATTTTAAAATTATAAACGCCCGCTCATCCGAGGATCACCACACTGTTTGCATTGGCACGTATTCGGCAATATAGTTAGTTCACTGCCTGGCCATGGAAGTCAATGTAAATTTTAAGTTTGATTAGAAAAACGTGTTGGTTTGTTTCTTGAATGTGTGCGTTTCAAGTAAAATAAGAATGAAACAATATAATCTGAGGGATCACACAATGTTTTTGTCTAATCTGTGTTTTGCACATTTCTCGTGTTTGCGTGAGTGCCTGTCGTTGTCGGAGGGGTGCTGAAGCAGGGCCGGGGGCCCTCAAAGCACTCCACTATCCCAATTGCAAGTAGTTCCCCAGCTTGAACATGTCGCTCCTCCTTCGCCTCTCTTCCACCGTGTTTCTCCCGAACCTCCTCTTCCCCCGGCCGCCGCCGCCGCCGCCCTAGGTGGACCTCCGCCACATGGACGAGAAGGCCGGCTCAAACGTGGTCGAGGTGGGCGTCGACCTCTCCGAGTTCTACATGTCCGTGGAGTGGGACATCCTGGAGGTCCCAGCTGTCAGGTGAGCACCCATCCCTCGCTCCCTCATACCTCCACTCGAATTACGCTTAGCCAAAGCCGTGAGTCTAAGTTGCCCCCCACTTCTTAAGACTAGAATACGGCTAGGCCCGACTAGGACTTGTTAATTCGCCCAGGAATTTCAAAATCCAAATTTTTGGCCTCGGTGACTTTTTTCGTGGGTCACACTCGCGACGTTCCCTCTGTGCACCTTGGATTTGGGCCCTCTTCGTCGCTCCGACACGCAGTCGAGGATATGTTTGTCCACTGTTTAAAATAAATGCCAATGCCATTTGCACTCGATTCGAATTTTTGCATTTTTCTTGAATTTGTCGCCGAGCCAAAATCAAGCAAGAGACAAGGAAAAAGAGGGTCCGCCCTGTTGTTCCACCTCCCGCGTCTGTTGCATTCCAACGCCTCCTCCACTCTGCGCCGTGTGTGAAGGAAAAAGAATTTCATTAAAAATGGTTTTTTGAATTTTAAGTGATCGCCGTACAAAAATAAAATTAATTGTTTGCATTCTTAGCCTGGAACATGACTTAAGTGGAGAATCGCAACAAGAATGTTCATTAAATACACCCATTTTTTTGTAAACGGTATATTCGTATTACTAATTCTATCCTTCAGGGTTATGTTGCAAAAAAGAAACGAACAATTTCTAACCAGAGTGCACCAGGTTATAATACTATGAACCAATTTTAATTTTATCGAGTGTTCTTTCTTATAAGCGTACAAGTTATGAATTTTCTCACGATTTTTGGCTCCACTCATCGGAAGTAACTTGTACTCGAATATTGAGTTCTTCTTTACTTGTTCACGAGTAGTTTTATATTTGCTTGGGCGTTCAAGGTTTGCATTTAATCATTTAAAAGGCTTATTAAGATAAAAAAGAATATAATGGAGAATAGAACTTTAGTGGAAGAAGAACGGCATCTCCTTCTCACCTCCATTGAAGACCGGCATAAAATTGGCAAAGCAATATGAATATTTTATATCTACCCCAGCCAATGAATTAGTACATGTAACTATTGTTTAGGTATGGAAAACACTGGCTCTTATTCTCGTAATAACGCTCTGAGTTATTATTTTAATATGTACGAGAACTGATACGAACTACTTGGCATTTAATGAGAATTATGATGATTTAACTTATCTAACAAAGAATTAAGAGTCCCCAAATGAATAGACTGACCGGCCCCGGGTTAGAGTCCCGGTAATTTACCTGTGCGCTTTCTGAGGCAACAGATCTTTCTGGGAAAGAACAAGGGGGCACGGATGAAGGAACTGGCCCTCCTACCCTCTTAATGTGTGCTAACCTCGCGCGCTGTTTTGAGACCTAGCTTTGAGGTGATCTCAACTCTCGCTCGCCGAAATATGATCGCCGCGTTAGCCAGGGCCCATTCATCCATTAGTATCAAGCTGTGAGTGGCGCGGGTTGCCATATGAATGACTGAGCAACACAAATGGCATTCCGTTTGAGATATGGAACTGCTCACTCTTCCTTCTCGATCCCTCAATCTCCGAAAAAGCATCCGAAAATGATTTGTGCTTACCGGAGTTACCAGTGAAATGAGAACAATCGAATTCTACCAAAAATTTTCATTCCTGTCCGTTCAATAAATTTTTCTGTTCACTCCTACAATTTTAAATATTTTACCATCTGTCCTCAAGTCACGTACCACTTTTTCGGTGTACTCGTATGTACTTTCGATAAGATTCTATTGTTTGAAGGGAGAGAGGGGATCCGTTTCCCTCCCTCAGCGGAGCCCCTCCTCTCTTCTCACCCTCTCTCCATCTCTCTCCCTCAGAAACGAAAAGTTCTACACTTGCTGCGATGAGCCGTACCTCGACATCACGTTCAACATAACGATGAGAAGGAAAACCCTGTTCTACACCGTGAACATAATCATCCCGTGCATGGGTATCTCCTTTCTCACCGTCCTCACATTCTACCTCCCCTCGGACAGCGGGGAGAAGGTAAGCACTCGGAAAATTTCCCCTTCCGCGACAATCGAATACTACCGCCTGATTTAACTATGCAAGGATGAGGAAGACTCGAGATCAAGAGTCGAGAGCTTCTCTCCACTCCAAGAACTCTTAAAGCTTTTCAAAGGTTCAATTTTCAAAGTGCAATAAAATAATTTGTAATGATCGACCCACTTTTCTTAGCCGATCAATTACCAATTCAATGTAATAAGTCACTTCAAGGTCATTAAATATTAATTTTATTAATAATATTAATCATAATAATTAATAAGATGCATATTTTTTCCTTGATAATGATACAATAAGTCAAGAAACGCAATACATAACATGTTCATGAACAGTTCAGTTATTTCATAACTATTCATGTCAGAGGTTAAATTGATTTGATCTGAAATCACTTCAGCTGGGCAGTATTTTCCAGTGATTCTGGGATTACAAGGTTTTTAATGGCGCTTCCCAGGTACCACCGGAACATCAAATGTGCATGCCCAAACTCACGACAAGATTATAAACTGCCACCAATGTACCAGTCATGATATCTTCGCGAGAAGGAGAGTATGAAATCAATAATTACATCTACCAATAATCTCGTAGTAAATAGCAAGCCAGCAAAACTTCCGCCACCGAAAACGTCGACCGGTTCATTTCTTCACATCGCGGTCAAAATAGGTTACAGAAATCCCCTCAACATAGGTTACCAGAAGCCCTTTTTCTAACATTAAAGGGTCTCTTCCATGTGTGAATGTCAACAAACTACCAATCCTGAAATTTAGCAAATAGCGTAAGAATAGCCCATTTTCACCGAAATCGGCCCTCACAAATAAGTTCATGACAGTATATTTTTTCAATCGAGAGAAAATTGTTGTTTTTAAACATCTGAAAGCTAATAATAGTGCAATTATAATACTTCAACACAGATGTTGAATTATTTTACTGCAAAACATTTCTGTACGTCAAGATATACAGAATCATCGTATATATCATCTTACAAATTATTCAAAGTTTAGTAAAATACACGAAGTGTGTTAAAAAATTAACGGGAAAATTTTCGGAAAATAATATTTATTTATTCTTATACATTGATGTTGTCACCTTCAAAGTAATCCCCATTGGAGATTATGCACTTGTGCCAGCGCTTCTTTCAATCCCCGAAACACTTCTCAAACTCGATCTTTGAGATAGCCTATAGTTCTTTCAGCGATGCGCTTTTAATGCCATCTACGGTTGTAAAACGACGGCCCTTCAAGGTTCGCTTAATTTTTGGAAATAGGAAAAAGTCACACGGAGATATATCTGGCGAATATGGAGCCTGGGGCATCGTTACAGTATTGTTTTTGGCCAAAAATTCACGAACAAGCAATGAAGTGTGAGCTGGTGCATTATCGTGGTGCAAAAGCCATGAATTGTTTTTCCATAGATCCGGGCGTTTTTTTCGGATTTCTTCACGCAAATGGCGTTGAACTTGTAGATAGTACTTCTTATTGGCCGATTGACCTGGCGGTAGGTATTCATGATTCACTATGCCATTAAAATCGGAGAACACAGTGAGCATAACCTTCACGTTCGACCGCACTTGTCGAGCCTTTTTCGGTCTTGGCGAGCCAGAATGCCGCCTTTGGAATGATTGAGCCAAATTTTCAACGTCATATCCATAAACCCATGTTTCGTCACCTGTTATAATACGTTTCAGTAATTCTGCATCGTCGTTTACTTCCTTCGGTGACTCCTGAGCAACTTCCATTCGCCGCTGTTTTTGTTCAAAATTCAACAATTTTGGAGCGAATTTTGCTGCCACGCGTTTCATACCCAAAAAATTAGAAAACTGTCATGACATGATCCAATCAATAAGCCAACATCATCAGCAACCTCTCTAATTGTGATTCGTCGAGCGTTCATAACCATTTATTTCACTTTTTCCGCGTTTTCATCGATTGTTGATGTGCTGGGGCGTCCAGGGCGTTCGTCATCTTCAAGGTCTTCACGGCCTTCTTAGAAGCGCTTATACCACACGTAAACTCTTGATTTACTCAAAGCAGACTCACCATAGGCCTTTGTTAACATTTCACACAATTTTTTACACTTTATTTAATTTTTTACGCAAAATTTGATACAAATTCTTTTATCCATTTCTTTTAACAAACGAAAAACGCCGAGCTCATAAAACACGTATCTAACCTTAGTGGCTGTCACAGACAAAGTCCACGATGAAAACAGCTGTAAGTTTTATCATACTTCAGGGGCATTTATACCAACATAATAAAAAAAAGTTTGGCAATCAGACTCTCCAATCCCGCGAAATGAAAAAATTCTCGTTATGTTTTGAACACACCTCGTATTTACTCGCAGTGTTCAGATCTCTTTCTTGGTCCCTTCAATTGTGTTCAACGCTCTCTGCAGTATCTCACTATACTTCTTACGCCTGTCACTACGACCACTAGTCACTACTCCTGAGATAGCGTACGATTTGCTCTTCATTTAATGTGTCCGTATAAATAATACAAAATTTCACACATGAGAAAGCAGAGAGATTCATAAAGGTCTTCAACAGCACCTATTCGTCGAAATCACTAGTTGTAAAATATTTTGGTAATAAAATCGTCATAATTGCGCTTATCCTAATACATTCAACAGATTCAGGCGAGATGTGAGAAAGTTTGTCATAATGAGAAAAACAAATTTGCACTTTCCACGGATTTATTTGTAAAGTACTACGCTGAAGATAGTTCGATGAACTAAAATACGTTACAAATAAATCTGTGGAAAAGTGTAAATTTTGTTTTTTTCATAATGCGCTTATCCTGATAAGCTAAGAGCGAGTTGTGCCTGGTAAGGTGTAAATTACAATGCATGCTGTAACATAGGTAACATTCTCTTTTCCGAATGGGTAGAAAGTCTTCGAGCATCAATGGGTATAAAATTTATTTGGAAGTAAATGTTCACGAGATACTATCTCAATATTTTTCAAAATTCCGTCATAGAAACATTCTTAAATTGCGTCATCAAAGTAGTGGCTACATACACCTTTTATCTTCCACAGAAAACTCATTAGACATATTTATTTAATTATTTATTCATAATTGTATTCATAAGTGAATTCATAAATTTTTAAGCTTTAGCTTTACACTTATTTTAGTCAATTGCATAGCCTCTAGGTCTAGGCATTAGGATTTAACCTTCGATATGTTATCTTTCTTTATTTAGTTGTGTTCTAGTATAAGTGAGTTGAATTTTCAGCTGAAAGTGGAAAATTTGAGATTATAGAACCACAAGGTTTTTCTTAAATTATATTGTGAAAAACATTTTCATAACCATTTAAACGCACATTACGACCTGGAAAATGCAATTACCATTATGGTTAATTCCACCAACATTCTACCTACCTCATTAAATTAAAATTTTCAATCAAAATAATTTATGCATACACGTATATCTAAAATCTTAAATATTTTTGCCTCTCAGCTTCCCAATTGTCTCGCAAAAAAATATAATAATTTGTTTTTTCCAATCATCCCAATAATACTGAGCCATTCCGCTCTTCTCATACGTTCCACAGGAAAAATGTGCGAATTGGTCCCTCTTTTCGGGATTCCTCACTGCAGCTGCACTAAAAAGATTTAATGCCACTCTTAAGAGTCTTCCCTGATACAATCCCAATGGAATCCCGAATTAATCACCGAAATGGTCGACGCACGTTATTGAGTTAACTGTGTCTAATGCGGTACGTACGAGGTATCAAACGGCCTAGTTTTTGCTCCAAGCAAGCATACGCGCCGTGATTGGCTGCGCAAAATTACCTTTTCGCTAGGAAAATCACAAATGTAGGATACCCACTGTCTGTGGTTCTCTTCCTGAAAGTTCAATAGAACACGTTTTCAACGCAAAAGGCCACAGGAAACATACTGAGCTGGAATGGAATTTAACCCAGGCCAGTGGCTCTCTTACTCTCACCACACGTGAATCACATTGGGTTCATCAAAAACGATTTGCTGAGACGTAGTTTCGAATTTCAAGGCCCAGCTTTCAGCAGAAACTGTCACATATAAAGTACTTCAGACCATAAGTAACAAAGCTATGTTCAAAGTCTTTTATATCAAAGAAGATGCCAAACGAGCGAGGGCTGTCCAAGACCACTATTAGGGGACTATACCTGCCGCGGGAACAGGGATGAGGAAGTGAAACAAAACCCCATCGAGCTGCCGGTGTCCCCTGGAGCCGCCGCTCCCACCCCCTCATCGTGGCAGTGACCAAATCACGCCGTTCAAACTCTTTGGGAGCATCATGCGCCCTCATCATGCCCAAAATCCACTTTTCTGCATGCCGTCCTCAGGTATGCTGGCGCCATATCCATTTTTCAAATGTTTTCATATGCCGTGATATCCCTGTTTCCCCTGCCCGTGGGCTGCAGCGTTGACACGGTGGAAGGGCTTGTGCGTTCCGATTAGCCCGAGAACAACATTGGCGGGAGCAATGGTATTTGTTCCTGAAATTTGATTTCGATTGAAAACTCTGCTGAAGTCATTGGTAATTCAGTGCGATAGATATGGGATGAGAATAAACGTTAATAAAACAAAGATTGAGATCTCCAATTCATCGTGAATTGATGACGATTTACAGGAAAACCAGGGGTGGGTGTGAAGCTGACAAATAATTTGGTTCATGGTAAGGAGCAACATTTTTCTTACCCATTGCCCAAAAGTACGAAAAATTGCCATTGCTGTAGAAGCCGAAGAAGGTTGACCCTCGCCCATTCCCCAAGGCGGATCAAAGGTCGTGAGGGGTGACTGGAAGTGATTGAGGCCGCAGGGCCCTTGCCTTACGGGCCCCGCGGCTTCAGGGTCCCTCTCTGGCTCCACGGATATAATAGGAGGGGAGAGGGGGGTGAAATGCCTTTGCCTTTGCCGTAATGACCTTGCGCTTCTTACCCGAGCTCAGATTAAATTATCCTTCAGCGTTAATAGAAACGTGTTTGAACGTAATGAATGCTAACGAGAGATAATAGTAAACTTGCAGTGTCACAAACATTACCAGCTGTGCGAATGCTAAAACTATGAGAATGTTTTTTACTTTAATCTCCCCTCCCTCTTAATCTTCTCCTCGCACCCAACGCCCTTATTAATTCGTTTTGGCCGCGGACCAATTTATGGAAAAACGGCGTCAAATGCTTCCACAGCTGTTCAAAAAATGTAATTTCATTGTAATGAGCGACTGGTGGGTGGGAGGGAAGAGGGCAAGGGAGGAAAGGGGAGTATTCATGAGGAGGACCAGTGAAACTTCGAGTGTTGCCTCACAACCGCTAAGATCCTAACGACGCTCCTGGCGGTCATGAAAGAAGGTTATCAAAAGTCTTTCTCATATCACTCGTGTGAACCATATATTCTAAACCAGGGAGGATAAACATGAATAAAATCAATTAATCAGTCTGAAAATCCAATTATCGCTCGCCTCCCCGTTAGAGCGTGGTCCTTTGGTGCGCCGTGCGTGTGACTATGCAACCCCTCTTTCATTTGTGAACAACAAGTTGCATACTCGTGCGGGTGGCTCCAGGCGGGCGGATGAATTGATTTTCGCCAATTTCTTCTCTCTTCTCGATGCCCGGATCAAGGCCATAGACACTCGATGCATATACGTGTATGCATTCAGGCAAAGAATGTTCCTGATTAAGAATGGAGACACTTTCAGATTCTCTTTTTCAGTTAATTCTATTTCCTTGATGAATGTTTTCATTCAGAAATAGGCTATACGAATTATTTGGTTTTTATTGCAGTATGGTTCGTTTCCAGATTTGTTCACAGCCCCCGCAAAGTACTCGGTACACTCCTGCGACCATGGACACAACTAACGATCCTAAGTCTATATGCCAGACATTTCTAAATCATGTGTAAGTCTATGCTTCAGGGATATCGAGGGAATTCCGAGTACGTTTGTGAAGTGCCTGCCCTCTATGGTGGGTTGCTAGGAACTCATCGAATAAACATGCATTTTTATCGCTGAAGTAACAAACTATATTGTTCATAAGTCAGTTTTTATGTCGAAAATAACTAAATTCTAAAAATTTATTTGTACTAAGCGGGAACATTGTATACTACTGCGCTTGGTCACGCACTCATCATTCCATGTGGGCAAATAACTTATATCCCTTTATTATCAGCTGGCGTTGCTCATATTGTTATAAGTTCAAAATGAAGCGTTTTTCGAATCAAAATTGGCCATACATCATTATGCTAAAACCAATTTCCATTTTTGGCCAGCACTTAAACTGATGCAATGTATGCAGTCTGATGCTGTACTTGATTCAATTCCTTGTGAAGGCTTCCGCGGTGTGTAGTTATTGAAGATTCTTGAGAAGATTGAAGAAGTCTTCCAAGATTTACTCCACTTTGGTCCATATTTTTGGGACAGTGTTTTCGCCGGCATTGCAGTCGGTAGAGTTCTGTTCCTAATTCTTCTTGAGAAAGTTGGGTGTACCACCGAAAATTCGAGACCCAGTGAGTCCCTCTTTTATGTTTTTTGTCGACTAGTCCATTTACATTATATATATATATATATATATATATATAATTATTATTATTATTAGGTAATCTACCGGTTAAGGTAGGTTTTTGGATGGACACCACAGTCAAATAAATATTTTGTAACTCCAAACAAAACCCAATCCAGCAACCTACTCTACATCAGGTCCCTCTTCATCTCTGTTATTATATGCTATTGATTAAAATAATTATCCAATATATACGCGAACTGAGACCATAAAAACTTTCTTTTGCGAAATTTAGTCTACATCGATTTTGTCCCCTCCAGGACAGTCTCCATTCGTTGCTATGCACTTATTTAAAATTCTTTTCCACTGTTTTAAGCACCCTTGGAAGTCCTCGGCAGTTAGGTTTTTAATTTTATCATTGTTTCTTACTTTATTGCGTCCACACCTTCTCAGTGATGTCCTCTCATCACATTTTTGCACTTAAGGAATAGGAAAAAGTCGCAGGGGGCGAGATCTGACAAATAAGGAGGTGATTGAATTTTTTGCCAGAAACTGGCGAACAATCAATGCTGAATGTGCAGGTGCATTGTCATGATGAAGGGTCCATCCATTACGTTCGGTTAAAATAGTGTGCACTGTTGATTTTCCTGAACTCAGTTAATCAGCTATCATTCGGACAGTTTTTCGACGATCGGTAAGGGCAAGGGACCGCACACGATCAATGATGTCGTCAACACAGGTGTTTGAAGGTCGTCCCGGCTGTGCATCATCTGTGGCGTCTTGTCGGCCATCTTTAAAACGTTTAATCCACTTTAAAACTGATGTTTTCTTCAGAGCATTTTCACCGTAAATAGCTGTCAACATTTCAGTAAATATATATATATATATATATATATATATAAAGGAGGGGACGTGTGAATGCATGATGGAGGAGGACACGGCAATGCACAGAGCCCTTTAATGCCCAATTTATGCCGAGGAAAAACGCAAACTGGTAGCTACCCTTGCATATTTGCAAAGCGTCTAACCAATTTGGAAATATTTGCACGAGGAACCGATTAGGAAAATATTGGATAGATTTATCCACAATAGATAAAGTGGTAACGGGGATAACGACGTAAAGGAATGGCATATTACTCATATTTTGTATTTCGTAAAAAATAAACGATATTGTATTGGGGGTTTAAAAATAAGGTACCCCGAAAAATTGAAACAATAAATCGCCCGATTCTAATCTAACGAGCCAAATTATTATTATATATAATAATATTATGTTTCTATATGAATATGTATAAATACATATTTATACATATATACATATGTGATATTTCCTTGACCAGGGCAGGAACCACGGATCTTTCGACTTGCAGGCCCGATGCTCTAACCTACTTGAGCTATCCAGGAAACGTAATTAACGCTGAAATCTACGGGGGTTTTATGCAACCAAGTGTCTGATTCTTTGACCAAGAGATGGCGTTTCATCCACCAAAAGAGGAATGGACGACACAAGAGAAAAGGACAGTAGAAAGCAAACATTAAACGTCATAAAGGATAGGAAGAGTGCGTTTTGTGGCGCGCTATACCACATATACCCCGTATGATATTCTTTTGAACGAATCTCTTTTCAAATTCTTGGAAAAAAAGATAATATTAACAGAAGCGCGATATTGTGAGGCGTTTGGAGTTATATTAGCCCCTCTATTCAGGGTTTGATAGAATTTTTAATTTCAAACATGTGCGCAAAACTTATATATGTTCAATAAAAATAGAAGTATTATGACCATAGTTGAAACAAGATGCCTAAATTAAATATAATTAGCTCTCATATGTGTAGCCATTAAATGTCCTCCAAGTTTTTTCATTAAATTTTAATGGGGATTGACTAACAGCATTTCCAATAAGGGATCGAATTTGGCTTTTGAGCCTATGGAACCGCGGTTTTGACCTCGGCCGATTTCAGGGTCAGCGGGGCGGGGCTCCTCGCCAAATGGTGTGAGGAGCGGTACCTCGCATTGGGGTGTGGGGGTTTGGCACCCTCACTCCCCTCCTCCGCGGCCCCTTCGCTCTCAGTTGAGCGCGAGGCTGCAATCTCCCCCCCCCCCAAGGGCTATCCTCCTCCCTTCCACAAACCTCCCCCTCTCTCCCTCTTCCTCCCCCTCTCTCTTTCTCTCTCTCTCTCTCTGTCTCCCAAGGTGACGCTCTCCATCTCAATACTCATCAGTCTCCACGTGTTCTTCCTTCTGGTCGTCGAGATCATCCCGCCCACGTCCCTCGTTGTTCCTCTCCTCGGGAAGTACCTCATCTTCGCCATGATCCTCGTTTCAATCAGGTGAGAGCCCTTAGGGCAACTCGTAGCCACATACAAGTAGTTGTAGTGATTTTTGCTGCAACCTAATCTGGACCGTAGCTATTTCAAAATGGCGCCAAGTGCTTGCATCCAAGTCCCTAGAAAAGTGGAGCTTGCTAAAATTGGCGGTCGTCCCGGTGCCGTTGCTCCCCCGTTGATCACTGGGAGACGAGGCGGTCGAAAGAGCCAAGGAACTCGCCTCCTTGAGCGAGCACGGCCAAGCAAATGACCAGGAAACAACCATGGTCATCGTGATTTGGATTTTCATAGATTTCTTGGTCGAAACCGAGTGCGTCTTTTTTTATTCTGTGGCCATTGTGAGCCAAATTTTAACGAAAGAAACAAAAACCACTTATTTTACTCTTCTTGGTGTCCTTGACTCATGTTCAGGTGACTTTTTCTCAAAGAGATTGAGAGCAATAGAGTTGCACCAAACCCCCTCACGATAGTCCCTCCCCGAGTCCTTTAAGTTCCGAGCACAGTAGTTCCCTCCGTGGCCCTTCCTCCAACTCCTTCGCGGGAGCTCCACGTTGTGAATGCCAGCGCATAGTTAGATAAGGAAAAAATTAATTTATATCTGCTTGTCATTCTTTATTTTTTATTTCACATAATCAAGAGTAAAACATACCCGTTATCAGACTATTGGTAGTATCACATTGATTCCTGTTTGAGTGGAGCTTTAGCTGACATTGATGTCATCGACAGAACTGCCCCTCCCACCGTTCCCTTTCAGGATATGCTGACAAAAGCAAGCCTCGTTCTAAGTTATTTCCGACGCCATTTTACTGACTCCTTCCATAACACTCTTTCCTTAAACTCTTTTTTTTCGATGCTTTCGCATTCATTAATTGTTTTAGACACCCCTCTTCATTATTCTTCTTATATTTTTGATTTTATCATCTCTTTAACCATATTCACATATTCACCTCGGTACCCCCCTTCCCACAAACCCGTCAACTCGCTATCTCTTCGTGATTGTTACTCTCTTTCGTGCTGTCGACACATCCAAATGGGCGCCTTGTTACCTATCTCTCGATCTTGGGTAGATTTTGGAGAAAATAGTTCACCAGGAACCGAATATTAGTTTCTTTCAATCTTTACAGCCCTTTCCTCTATATATACCGATACCTCGCATCTTTTCCCCAAATGAGTTCGTGGTGGTAAAACAATAAAGGATTGCTTTGCGTGCGTCGAGCCAATACTGCCACTTGATGACCATAAATTCCACTTTAATTATGTTACCTTGACTGCATCGACAGTCTTTCACAGAATAAATCAAATGCCACTGGAGGTAGTATGTCTCCAAATTATACTAAACTTGCTTTGCTAACCATTTTTCGTATCCTTTCATAAAATTTCAATCATTCTTTGTAAACTCGATGCATTTCAGGACTCATGAAATAACGATGATCAGTCTGCTTAATTCAAATCCTGTTGGCATCGGTTATTGGTCTATTTAAATTTTATGATACCTGTTCTCGTATTAAAAAATATACTCTGACCAATTAATTAATGATACTCCCAGATTAATACGCATTAATCTGGGCTATCATTAGTTTTGATCCCTTTCCAACTGATCTCCCGAGGAGCTGTAGTAGGCAAACTGCTCTCCACAAAGTTCTTGATGACTTTCGCCTCTCTATAAATAAAATATGGTCACTGCTGTTATGTCCTTTCTCTGTTATTCTCTTTCTTTTTCTTTTCCCTCACGCCCACTTCCGAAGTAGCCCAGGCTCTAATACAAAATCCGGGTCTAATTAAAAACCAGAAATGGCGTCGTCATAGCAAAATATAAACGACAAGGTAGCATATACCAGGATGATTGCAGAAAATTGCTTATTTGTTGACTGTTTAAAAATGTATTAAATGCAATTAATAATTTCATTTGTTATATTTTTAGCGGATTATTATTATTATAGACGTATTCTTAAATTGTTATCAGTATTGTACGGTAACGTCTTTTTCATTCTTCTCCCTTTCCCCTACCTATTTGAATAAACCCCAACTCTCATCCCTTACCCTTTCCTTCTGGTGCTGCACTCCCTACCACACGCCTTTTTTGGTGACTCACAGGGTATTTATGTAGATGTCTTTCCACTCAGACTGCTCGGAGCAACCTGGCGGCCAGTTGCGTTAAAAGGGCAGAACCCTTACCACATTTTCCGACCGGTTTTACCGTGCGTCGCGTCAAAATAAAATCATGCTCTTTACCCTCACTAATGGACCATGTATCGCATATATATGTATATATATACACATATATTTTTTTAAGTTAATTTGTCGATGAAGGTAGGTTTTGGATGAACACAACTATCAACCAAATAATTTGTTTATTCTACAAAAACACAACCCAGCATCCTACTCTACAAGTACCTCTTTATCTCTGTGTATTTCCCTCCTCCCTTCATCCTACCCAGCATTCCTATTCTATTCCCGCCCTTTCCTCGTTTGCCTAACATTCTTCCCTATCATCAACTCCCTCCTCCTCGTGAAAGTCACTTTGCCTATTGCAATTCTTAGGACCCTACAACATTGACCATTATGGTCCAAAACACTTCCGAGATACATAAACTATTCTACCTGCTCTATATTTCCCCTCCTATTTAATGCTTAGCTTCGCCTTTTTCTTTCTGGAAAATCGCATAGCCTTTGTTTTATTAATATGGATTCTCATCCCATATCTATTGCACTGAACCTCCAATTCACTCAGCAATGCTTGCAACCCCTTGGCTGACTGAGGAACTAATGCTTCGTCATCAGCAAACCTAACCGATTTTACGAATTCCCCTCCGACCTTCATTCCTACCTCCAGTTCTTCCCACGCCTCTTTAATCATTTCTTACACATATACATTGCTTACTATATGTTGACTATTCTTCTTCCTACCTTCATATACATTATTATTCACAACCGTGAGATTGTCACTTAAGTATTGTATATGTGTGTTTATTAACTTGTACACAAACACATACAGCCGTGGAATATGGTAAAACAAAAAATCCTGCCAAACGGGCAGGATTAGACAGGAATAATACGCGTAACTCCTGCCTCGGAGAGTATACATCTCCAAGAGCATTCAAATAAGCTGTTTCTACTCTCGGCGTTTCATCCTTACCTGGATTCTAATGACATGTTGACCTGAGGTGTCTTTGTCGCTCATTTTAATAGACACTCTCACTCTTTCTCCTCTCACCGCCTCCGGCAGTATTTGCGTGACAGTGGTGGTGCTCAACGTCCACTTCCGGTCTCCGCAGACGCACAAGATGGCGCCCTGGGTGAAGCGGGTCTTCATCCACATTCTCCCGAGACTGCTCGTCATGCGGAGGCCGCAGTACCAGTTCGAAACCTCGAGGTATATATTCTAGGAATGTAGAATGGCAATTAATCTTTTTGTTATTTCATATCAATTATTGGCCACGGAATCAATGTTATTGATAAATATGCATAGAGTTATAGGATGGCTCGATAATTTGATGTATCGACTCAATGCTATCCATTCATTAATCATCGCCATCAGTATTCCACTCCTACGACGGTTTGCTGCAGCCCTTTATTCTCCTCTATTCAGTGTTCTCAATTCCCTCTCACCCTCTGAAAAGTTTCTCAAATTCATTCCTCTTAATTTGTCCTATGTACTAGCCTTTTGGTCTTCCTCGTGGGGTCTTCCCTTCAATCTTCTGTTCTATTATGTCCCTAACAAATCCATTCTGCCCCAATCCATTAAGTTCTTCTTTGCCTTAGAGTTCTCTCCAATCGGTCCTCTCCTCTCCTGCTCTTCTACTTCTGTATATACTTCCTCGTTCATCACTTTCTCTGCACATTTACTTTTCAACATTCTCCTCCAGCACCGTGTGTCTAAGGCTTCTATTTCTTGACTCGTTCTACTCTCTCAATGTGCCATGTTTCTCATGTGTAGAGTGCCATGCTCCATATGAAGGTTGTTATGACCTGCTTCCTTGTTTTCAACCTCAGGTTCTTTGGACATTCTAGTTGCCTCTTCTTTATGAATAACTTCTTAGCCTGTGTCATTCTTCGCTTGATCTCTCCCGCACTAATTCCATCCCAAGTTATACTGCTCGCCAGGAAAATAACGGATTCCAATTGCTCTTGTTTCAATCTTAGAATGTTGACATCTGCCTTCAGCTTATCCTTTCCACGACCAAGGATTTTAGTTGTCTTCTTGTCCATGCTCACATTATATCCCTTTCTTATTGTCGTTGATTTTCTCGCAGCAGCTTTCTCTCCACTCTTCCTTGGCCTTCTTAC
Source organism: Hetaerina titia (assembly GCA_037158775.1). Lineage (NCBI taxonomy): Eukaryota > Metazoa > Arthropoda > Insecta > Odonata > Calopterygidae > Hetaerina > Hetaerina titia. Next base: position 13,812,804 of record CM073769.1, on the reverse strand, counting down.
GTCTTCATATGACTGTTCTGCAACTTTTTTATGAAGAACATCCTTGACCTCTACGAGATCGGATTCGCCCCCGGGGGTCCAATCCCGGCGGGTCAAAGGGTAACAAAGTTGTGCGACACGTTGCCCTCATCCCGCTTGTCTCGACAGTCACATGTTCGCGTGCTGCACTTCCTCGGCCGGGGCGGATGCAGCCGCCCGATATGGTTCCGGACGGGTGGTGCTACGGACGGTCAGGGGCGGCACGGAGGTGCGGCCCTGTTACTACCCCTACCAGGCGACGGCCCCCTGCGAAGCTACCGAGGAGCCTTCGACAGCCACCGCCCCGAAAGCGGCCTACTTGGACTGGCCTGGGGCCCTGGGCTGGGCCGCAAAGAGGACCTCGCCGCCCCTGCTCCTCCACCACTCCAGCATCCCGCAGGCCTTGGGCCCCACGGCCCTGCACCACCACCCGCCGCACCACCACCTGGCCCACATCGCAACGCCCCGCGGGACGCCGAGGCTGCGGACGGCCAGGGACCACCGCCCCGCGGTGCTGCCCCCCCTCAGGTGAGACTCCGCTTCACGAGGCGCTTCACCCTGATCAGGGGGCCTCTCGCACTCTGGTGACCAACACTTTATCACTTTTTGTCCCGCAAGTGAATATCTGTCACGTGCGTGGCGTCGTACATTTTTAGTAGCAATATGAGTGCGTTCTATATTCTTGTTAAGTTCATCTCTATGGGCGTGTACATTATTTTATTAAATATGAACGGAACGGGATTAAGCAGTGAAAACGTGATTCAACGGAGATAGAAAAGACGGCACGTCGTGAACAGAATTAGTGCGAGTGGATCCAATATTCAAGCTTGGAACTACAATGAGAGTTCTGGGGTAAACCGTTGTGCACTGTCAATGAGCTTTTCCTCTCTTCCCGGTGGGGGGTTCTCCTAATTGTCTTTAAAGTAGTCATCAGCGCTCCTTAAAATGGATGCAGCGTCAATTATCGGAAAACATTATTAATTACACAGAAAGTTGTCCATAAAGAATTTTGTGGAGGTATATCGTCTCCCAAAGCAGAATTCACAGCTGCGGATACCAGTACAGTGTTTCTTCAAATTCCTTAATGGAGTATTTTGATTCCTAGGCCCGGACCGAACGAACAATTTGCTCAAAGAATAGTTCGTATTTATAGTTTATATTTGTAGGATTTTTGTGGCTCCATCTTCTGTAGATCACTAAATTATGCGATTACGAAACTATAATAAAAAGTCTATTACTTAAGATATTGACGGATCCAGATTTCCTCCTGCGAGGGAGGCGTGATGTACGATTTAAGCGATAATTTTAGATAATATTGTCTTCACAACTGTTATAGAGAATAATTAAGAGCTTGAATTTGAAATAGGCAATCAATTTTACTGGTTGATAATGTAATTAATATGAATAGAGAGCCATTTGTCTAGTCAGTATTCACACAATCATCGGTACCAAAACGATACAAACATTTGAATGAATTTCTTACTAATGCAAAATGCCAATAAAGTGTTTGCCGGTATTTTTCCATGATATAAGTTCACCTGAGTAGTCAACATATACTATCATCAAACGAAAAAATAAAATGCTTTAAACTTATTTTCCAGCTCTTTGGCAGTGTCCAAACACTACTCGTAAATAATGAATGATATTTGTGAAGGATGACTGAACTAGGTTTTTTATCAATTTTAAGCTGCACCACTTATTGCTTCCGTAATTTTGAAATTAAATTGTTCATCATTTTTTCTGAACATTTACAGTTTTTTTATTTTTAAGTTATTAATTCCCTATCATATAAGTAGCTTTAAATGAAACAATTGTCTATGTTCGGAGTCGGTACATAGAAGATTAAAATTTTTGCCTAAGCTGTTTCTAAGCAATTAATAATTTACTTCCATTTTTTTCTGTTTGCATGTGTTTAAACTTCGGGAGAAATGTTGGAATGTAAACTTCAGTATGATACTGATTGGAGTAGAAAATGAATAATAAATAACACTATAGGTTTAAACAAGTTTACAAGACACATCAGGAAAAACCAGAAAATGTATAAATTATACATTAGCACTTTGATACTTTTCTTCAAATTCTCCATAAATAGTTGTGGCTTCTTCTGCTAATGTTAATAACCTTAACCTTCGATCGTTTTTAGTCAAAAGTGAGACGCAGCAAATATCTACCGTGCATCTTTCAGGTATATTGCAAGTGTCTGTTTTAAGGTGGTACCTTTGATACCTCCAGACCAGTACCACAGTACCTATAATGACCAACCCTGCGTGGGAATCTTTACTTATGATACCTAATACCCATCAAATTAAGATTTATTACTAACCTAATAGAATAACCCTATAATCAAAAGTAATCATTGTCAATCACGGTTGCATCAAACGTGGAGGCATTGAAACTAATGACTTGAATTTAATTTCAACATTGAAATTAATTTACCTATTTTAGTTTTTACCTTCTTTTCTCGATGATAATTATACGAAACCTTCGATAGGAAATGACGCAATGTTATGCAGATTTTAAGCCTTAATTAAATTTAAGTTTAATTTTATTTTATTTTGCAAACAAAATGTATATTAGAAGATTTGTATTACAAATATAAAATTTAGAAATTGATTAAACGTTAAAACAAACTGATTTTGCGCCTGGCAGCCAATCAAATACAATCACAAGGGTCCTGGAATTAAAGACACACAGGATCTGTCCCAAAAATTAGAAGTATTTTTCTCATCGTCTTTTTTGACTCAAAAGACGTAATCCACAAAAATTGTTTGCCTCCGAGACCGAGAGTGAACATTAATTTTTACGTGGAACTCCTCTGAAGGCTGTGGCAAAGAAGGAAGGAAGGAGATCTTTGCCAACGGCAACCACGGTAACTCGCCCTATTCCCACACCGCCTTCCTCGCGAAGTACCGAGTCCCAGGCCAAGCACAATGTGACAACGCTGCCCCAGCCACTCACCCCACATGCAGGACCGCCGGACTTATTTTTTTCCCAACAATAAAGAGGAGATTGTAAAACAACCATTTTGGAACGCTGGTATCGTCAAAGAGGCCGTGACGAGGTGTTCTTAACACGATGTTCCTGTCGACGCCTTCCAGGATGCGTACCGCGACCGGCAGAAGCGTTGGCATCGGTTGATATGACGATACCATTTTGAAGAATTTGAGAAGTTTGTACTTTGATTCGCAATAATTTTTCCCGGATTTATTAAACTTACTTTTGAGATGGACTCTGTATATCCTCCATTTTTTCAAGAATCTTATAGATAACCTGTTTACTCTACAGTAACTGCATAAAATTACAAAATCCTATTTGCTCCGAACGACCTATTACAACGAATACGACCGCTCCAAACTAACCTGACGTTCTAAGGTGCCTGCGGCGCCCAGGGCAAGCACGGCGATGCGCAACAGCCGAACCCGCTGTTGGCGGCCGTCATCCTTCCCAACGTTCACGCTGGCCTTCCCTCGTCAGCCCCATAGGCACAACGTCGAACCAAGTGAATGAAGGGGCCTATTCCCCCTTCCCTGGGGGGACTGCTGCCCTCGGAGAGAGCAGGGAATTCAAATGAGGTATCCCACGACGACTGCAAGAGGGGTTAGGGGAAGTGGTTGGGGTACCGGCTTCCAACGCCCTGGAGGCCGGGACTCAAGTCCCTGTCAGTAGAGGATATTCATCGGTAGTATTCTGATATCTTTGGTCTACATTCAATACCGGTGGCCTTAGAAAATCAGTGTGATGAGTATGGGATGAGAATCAATTTACGTAAGCAAAGCAAAGGTTCCGAGGTTTTCGAGAAATTCAAAGGCTAATTTAAACATTCAAATCAGAGAGCTTAAACTAGACCAAATGGAACAGTTTTCTTAACATGGAAGTGTTTTTGACAAATATGGTCAAAGTATTGTGCACATACAAGAAGCAATGCGTTAGGCGAATAATCTTTCACAAGAAGGGAATTGATGACAAGGAGATTACGTAAGTCAGAAGGTTAAAATGGTTAGTGAAAACATATGGAGCGGCGGCGCGGAACGTGGTCGTTGAAGCAGGATGATAGGCGTAGATGGGAGGTTTTTGAAATTAGGGGATGGAGAAGGTGAAGTGAACTGAGAGGAAAAAAAATAAGGAAGTACTAGGTATGATGCAATAGGAGAGGGGATTGTTGGGAGAAATCATAAGGAGGCAGGAAAACGGATGAAAAGCATTCTAATTGGCAATAGGATGTTGAAGACAGTGATAAAGGGGAGAATGTTAGGCAACCGAGGAAGTAGGGATAGGAATAGGATAGATTGAGATGTTGAACAGAATGGAAGGGGAAGGAAGTATTCTGGATTGAAGAGGAGTCAATTGTAATGTGGGGTGTCTAGTTTTATCTTGCTAAGTGAGGTTAAGGAATGTAGTGTCAGTCTGTCTCTGACCCATCCAAAGCCTACCTTAAACAGTGGACTACCGAAGAATAACTCCGATCCCTGTTTTGGTGGCGTGGCTTTATAAGCTGCGCGAATGTTATTTGATGTGTTGTCATCGCAGTATAGAAGAAATTACGCATTCGTGTCCTATTGCTTTTGCGCGCCATTTTTTAAGGTTCGTTCGTCCGTTTACCTATTTCTTTCGTGACTAAGCAAACGAACGGTGACCTTTTCCGGCATCCAAGGCAATCCATGCCCCGGTTGACCCGATCGATTTTCAGCCTGGATCTAGTGTAAGTGTGCCGTGAAAATCGGACCCATTATTCACCCGTGAGATATTTAATTGTTAAGCTGGCCTGATGATATGTCGGCGAGACAGACTCACTCACTCTCCCTCCCCCGGCGAGCGTAGCCTGGCGGACGGCGGCAGCCCCTTCTCCGGGAGCTGCCAGATCCACGGCCCCCTGGGCTCGCTCACCCATCTCACGTCCCCGCTGCCCCCGGGGGCGGCCGCCGGCGGCGACGACGGGGACGAGGAGGAGGAGGGCGGCGGCGCGGAGGACGCACCGGTGGAGGAGGAGGACCGGGACGCAGCGGCGGCGGCCAAGCGGGTGACGGCGTCAGCCACGGCGGCGGCGCGGGCCGCGACGCCCTGCCCGAGGGCCGCTGGCGACGAGGAAGAGGAGGGCGAGGAGGGCGGCGGGAGAGGAGGTGACAAGAGCCCCATCCTACGCAACCCCGCCTTCGCCCATACGCACTGCCCTCCGGAGGTGCACAAGTCGTGCTTCTGCGTGCGCTTCATCGCCGAGCACACCAAGATGCTCGAGGAGTCAACAAAGGTGGGAGCCAGGTTTCCCCCTCCTTCCCCCACGGGGGGGAGGGGGGGGGGGGTAATGCTTTTCAAGTCGATTTGACAGCAAAGCTATCCAATTAGATTGGAGTACTCTCCCGTATCCAGTAAGAGATTTAATTTGGCTGAAAATCATTATTATCACGTAATCTACCGGTTTAGGTAGGTTTTTGGATGGACACAACTACCAAATAAATATTTTGTGACTCCTAACAAAAGACAACCCAAAATTCTACTCTGCAGCAAGTCCCTCTTCATCTCGGGGCACTTCCTCCCTTCATACCATCCAAATATCCCTATTCTATTCCTACCCTTTCCTCGTTTGCCTAGCATTCTCCCCTCTATGTATCACTGTGATCAACTATCACTTCAGCATCCCACTGCTTATAAATATGTGCTTCATCAATTTTTCCTGCCTCCATAGGAATTCTTCCCACAAACCCCTCTCCTTGCCGACCGTACCTAGTATTTCATTTGTTTTCCTTTTGGTCCATTTCACCTTCTTCATCCTTCTCCACACCCACATTTCAAAAACCTCCAATCTACATCCATCCTCCTGCTTCAGTACCCATGTTTCTGAGCCATACATAACTACACTTCATATCAAAGTTTTGATGAGTCTTTTCTTAACATTCTTACTCAACATTCCCGTCATCAACTCCTTGTGAAAGCCTCTTTTCCTAGCACCATTCTTCTCCTACTACTTTGACCTTGTTGCTCCAAAACACTTCTGAGATACATAAACTGTTCTACCTTCTCTAGCTTTTGCCCTTCTATTTTAATATTTAGCTTAGCCTTTTTCTTTCTGGAAAATCGCATAACCTTTGTTTTATTTCTATTTATTCTTATCCCATTTCTATCACACTGAATTTCCAATTCACTCTGCAATGACTGCAAACCCTTCGTTCACTGACAAACTAGAGCATGGTCATCAGGAAACTTAACTGACTTTACAAAATCCCCTCTGACTTTCATTCCTACCACCAGTTCTTCCCATGCCTCTTTAATCATTCCCTCCACATACACATTGAATATCACCGGTGATAATGGACAACCCTATCTTACAACTCTTCCTCACACTACCCATCCGGACTCTCCATTCCACACTGAGCAGTCTGAGACATGTACAGGTTGCAGATTAGCCTCATATCTTACCAAGATATTCCTATTTTTTGCAATATACTCATTAGTTTTTCCCAATTCATTCTGTCAAATCTCTTATCAAAATCTAAGGAACAGGAAAATACCTCCTGATATATTATATATTCCTCTTTTACTGCAATGGCATTGCGCATGCCTCTCCCCTTTCTAAATAGCCTTTTTTGGGACAATGAGATTTTTTGGGAAGCAGCTCTCAAATACAAGTTTAATATTTGTAAGCAAGAATTTGTACTTTTTGTGCACAAATGATAAGTTATATAAATCAACCATGATGACCCAAATATGTTTGATAGTATATGACAGAAATTTTCAATTTTTTCTTTGGTGTAAAATATTTTATAAATTTTTAATTGTATTCAAAGGAGTTATTGCCAATGGTAGTTCTGTTGATCAGGGACTATCAGTGTTTAAATGAAAGTAATGTTTGCACTTATTGGCAATAAAGTGAGACCATGGAAAATGAAGCATTTATGAAATTTACTCTATGGGTCAACTGGATACCCTTATTCATCTTTACTTTGACTGGATACCACTTGATTTAAGGTTAATATCTCTTTGATAATTGATTTGTGCTTCATTTCACAAACCTCCCTGGTGTCTGGAAGAGCTCAGCATTGGTCTAGATGGTAAATTTCAAAGTATTGCTACATTCATTGTTAATGCATTCAATTTTATGCATTCCAAAGTTGATATTTTTTTACTTTGTCTTAGCACAACCAATTTCCTGTATTTAAAGTACTTCAAATATCCATCCATAATCTATCAATCTATTTTTAGTGATAGTCCATATGTTTAAATTGATTATTCAATTATAAAAGAATTGAAAATAAACACTTTTTAAATTTCCTTCAAGTTCCTTTTATAATGTCCTTAAGTCACAAGTATTGTTTCCATTGACTATGGTAAATAAAACAGTTTCTTCGATGACTTGGTGGAAAATCTTCATATTGAAATTGAAAAATAAACAACTTGGCTTTTCCATAGTTTTAATGCATACATTCTTCATAAATGTATAATTTTCCTATCATTTTTCTTATGGGAGAACATTTTGGTTGACAAATGTTTCCTCAAATACTATTAAATTCATTTCAGTGCTTTTTTTGAGCAAGTGATTAAACCAAATAAATCATTTTTACAGAGTATATTTTCGGAAAAGTCTTTACCAGTTTCAAATTTCAAGATGGTATAATCTTCCAAGATAACAGTTTAGAATGCAATTGACAAGCAAAATAAATACAATTATATGAGGTGGAAAATCAACTAAAATGCATGTAAACATGTTCACTTGAATAAACACTCCAGTTAGAATATTTGAACTGTTAACATCACTGTTATCAGTATTATGTGTTCATGAAAAAGACTACCATCAAGAGTTCAATTATAAATATTAATATTCAACAAACATTGTCATTTTACCATTGTATTGGTCTCTGGAGAACATTTTCAAAAGAAAATACGTTATTACCATATGTCTCTATTTTTAATCAGTGTCACTTAGCAGTGTAAGATCTTTTAATCTCCAGTGTTTGTCTAATAAACCACTGACATTTTAAACCTGTTATTTTGACAGGTGAAAGAGGACTGGAAGTATGTGGCTATGGTTCTAGATCGTCTCTTCCTCTGGATCTTTACATTGGCTGTTTTAGTGGGAACTGCTGGAATCATACTTCAAGCACCAACACTCTATGATGACAGAATCCCTATTGACAAGAAGTTCTCAGAAATTGCAACAACAACTGTTGTGAGATGTCCACAATGAAACATTTTCGAAGAGAAAAGTAATTGGAAGAAGTTATAAGGCCAAAGTAAAAAGAAGTTCAAAGTAAGAAGCTCAGAACCCACATAACTTAATCTTAAACAGGAAATGACCAGAGTGGCCTGGGAATCATTCATTTTATGACAAGAAAGGGTAGAAATTATTGCGGCCCAAAAGTAGATAAGATCTAATAAAATGACAGCACATAAATAGTGAGTGATCATAATGTCTTGTTAAATAGTGTTCATATTTTATTAATCTTGTATTCATAAACAGTGCCAATAACCACTAATATACCTGCTCTGCATTAATAACAATATGGTTTCCGATCCAGCACAAAAACTCTGAGTCAAGATTTGTGATACTTAAGGATATAAAATCCAATTCATATTGTTGGATCAGCAGTAGCATTTTTATTCTTGTGAGAGAAGCAGTATTTCTACAGTTTGTTTTTTTATATTACCTACAATTAATGTTAGCTGACTTAACTTCATTGAGCAACCTATAGGCATATTTCCAGTTTCAAAAAATGCTTAAAATGAAAACAAAATAATTTTAGATTTTGGATGCAATATTGACAAATTACAAATTTTGTGCTATGTGTAATGATTTTACTCCAAAAATGACCACATCTCTTGTGGGTGATAGGCAAATAATACCTACTTTCTACCCAACATCCACTGACCAAAATCTTCTCTCAGCAGATGCCTTATTCAATGTTCAGAGCAATTAGACTTTTCTGAGAAGAGAGGGTGCAAGGGTAAGAGGGTCTAAACCAAATGAATGGATTGTACATGATCTGAAAATGATCACTGACAGGAAGGTAACTATTTACTAACTACTTTAGCCATTCCTTCTTAGAAGTTAGGTTATTGAGAGGGTGAATCGGCGAAAAGTGAGACAATATTGCCATGGTTACCTATTCCAATGTAGTTTGAAAAGCAATCAGTAGATAGCATTCCTCATTTTAATTTTATTCACTAAAAACTGGTACCTACATATGCTGAATAATTAGGGAGTAATTGCCATTCCCACAGGATGAAAACATTGCAGATAACCAATTTTTAATGCTGTAGAAATTATACAAACAGCCAGTGTCATGTAATATTCAAGATTTTTTTTAACACTTGCCAAGAAGTTCCATGCATTTATTGGCCCTTATTAATCATCCAAGAAATAATAGCCTGGTACATCTCAGAATTCATTCTTTCTGAAAAAGACCCATCTATGAAGGGGGTTCAGTTGAGGTGTCATTTTTTTCCATTCATGTATTTTTTATTAATTGTTTCCTTTTGAAGTCTGTGGAAGATACGTAAGAGCCTATATTGCACGACATAAAATTTTCATACAGTTAGATTGTTTTAATATTAATAGTTTCACTGATTTTGTGGTTGAAAAGTATAGTATTTTGGTATTCAAATCAAGTACATACTTCTGATGAGAGCAACTTTCACATGTGGTTAATGAGAACTGAAATATAGTTATTGAAATAAACATTGAATAATTGTCTTTTAGATACCTACCCATTTTCCATTCTTAAATGAGAAGTCTATTATAATCTTAACTAATGAGAATGATAGTTTTTCAAAAGAAGTCTAGATTATAAAGAAATATAATCTGGAATTAATTTCAATCTATTATTTTTAAGGAGGCTGGTATTTTTAATTTTGGAGTATTTAAATTTCGATGCCATTTCTCCTCACTAACATTCATTGTTCAGCTAGAAATTCAAGGTTTTAACCATAATTTGACTCCTCCTTGAAATGCAAAATCTCCAGGAAAATTCCTTTCATTAACTGCTGATATGAAACATAACGGTCAAAAAAGTCACTGGATATCCATACTTATTTGCATTAGATACCTGCCTAATCCCTATATTTTACATTTGAGTTAGTCTATCAATCACCCCTGACTTATGTATGCCTTTGTAACTCCAGCACCAGATCAAGGTCCAGCCAAAGATGGCAGCTTTGATCACCGTGTTGCATGAGATTGCATTTGATTAATTTCTAACCAGGTCCCTGAAGAGCAATGCTTGGTACTATGTATTAATTTTCATGGCTGATACATGAATAATATGTATACCCCATAGATTAATGAACTGGATAATGAACTATTCCAGTAAATCCGTATTTCATAAGTACCACAATGTTAAAATTATTCTTGCATAAATAATTTAATTCATTTTCTTATTTATCAATAATTTTTCTTTATGATTATAAAAAGATATTTACACTCTAATAACTTCATGATTGGATTATTGGTGCATGTTTAACATGTGTATTGTGGTCTGAGAACAGACATGCAATGTAGCCATGTAAAGCATCCTATGACATTCGGTAATTTTGGATACAAGCAAGAAAATATACAAAAACAATTTGTCAAACTATAAGTGAAACAATGCTGAAGGAAAATAACAAGTCAAATCATCAAGATGAACATGATGATGCCTCAGGTAACTTTCTATAGAACAAATGTAAATGTCATGTGGTAGATATTAGGTTTTGTGGCTAGGTATTTAACCTTGAGATCATTGATTTATTTGCCAATTAAATAAACTAGCTAAGATTTTATTTTTCTTTCAAGAAAATATTCAATCTGATGAAAAATTTGTTACATCTGTCATCAACTATGTGAAGACATTTTCTTCACCAGTAAAATTCCTTATATAAAGGAATATTCTAGTGAGCCACTGCCATCATAGGTTAATGTGGACCTCATTGAAATGGAGGGAATAGTGCAGCAATAACTCAAAATAGATTGAGGGAATCATGATTCTCATCATTTAAGCTAATGTGGATGCACCATCACAAATTTTGAAATAGACTCATCACTCATCAAACTGGGCAGTTTGCAGCCCACTCATTTGCATCATGAAATGCTGATACAGCACCCAGCTGCTTGTTGTGTGGGTCCTTCAATTCTGTTCATCAGATCCATCCTTCCATTGTAAGCATAGTCGGGTTTAGTGAAAAGCAAGTAGAAGAATGAATCTTTTGGTTGGTGAGAGCTCTGCCACACAAAAGAATTTTATAAAGAGTTCTCGCGCTAGTCTTCATTCTGACCCACCCCTTATCTGGTTGACAGTGCACATGGCATTAGCATGTAAATTAATCCACTCTAACATGCACAGGGATTAGGGGTGAAGTTGGAACTGAAAGTTCAAAATTTACATTTTATAATAATTGCATCATGATTTTTGAAAAGCTAAACTAAATGTTTAAAAAATATTGGCCTCTTCCAGGTGTCACATTATCACAAACATTTGCTATCATAAGCAAAATGTATGTTCCTGGAAACTTCACGATCAAAGCCATATAATATTTATTTTAATCATATACTATGACATAAAAGTGTCAAAATACCATAAATGTTTAGGGAACATGAATTCTTAACACTGATGGCATTTTTTAAAGGATTCATAATACATCCAAAAGGATTGGAAAGTGGCCAAACTTAATGAAAGACCGAAATGCTTACCAAATTCTTAAAAATATGGTTGGCTCTTACATTTTTCAACAGAAAATGGTAACCTGAGATATGCATGATATGAGCCTGGTCACTACTCATATCACTTAAGTTTCCCTTAAACAGACAACTAGAATAATAAGGTGCAAAGCCTTTATTTATACTATGTTTAGATTTTTCATTTGGATGTGTTTTACTAGCTGTGGTATCTGCGCTCACCTAGAAATCAAAAAGTAAAAATGTACAAAGCAGTTTTTATTGAAAGCAAGTATTGAACTAGAATTGAAGCATTTGTTGCTAATGAAAACAAAATGTACTCAAAGTGTGAATTTTAAAAGTGACTAAAACAATTTGCTGTTTGCTTAACATGCATATTTTAGCATCAATCAGCCATTTTCAATCATCAAAATGTTTTTTAAAATATGCAGTCATTTAGTATAAAAGTGCATGTTGCAAATCAATTGTTATGGGCTTTTTAAATAATGACTGTTCTAATTTTTACTAACATTTAGGTACAAAACATACTGTTACATTAAGTACACAAATAATTGTGTCATATAGCATCCAACAATTGGTCTGTAATCTTGAAAATTATTAATATTTTCTGAGATTCTTTAGACTTTGGGAAATTGTTTTAAAAAATAATTTTGAATTTCTGGGTAAATTATTTTTCAAATAATGTAATTTATCCGAAAATGATCATCATAAATTAGGATGCAAAACACAATATGGAAATTCATAAATAACATGAATGTATAAATAAAATGATTGGGAGCATGAACTGCTTGCAGAGCATAAATGTTTAAAAAATTATTTTCACTCTAGTGTTACCCTATTTGGCATAGTAGCTTGTTATTTGACTGAGTTAAATAAATCCTTATGTATTAAAAACCTATACTTACAGTGAAAAGGCAATTAAAATAATCTTAGCGGAAATAAAACAATAAAATATTGTCAAACTATGTTAATTTTAATATTATTTGGTTCCCATATAAATAATAGCAGTGGTTTATTGCATGTGATGCACCAAATACTATTAACACATGAGATCATAATTCAATGAGTCACAGTAATTAGGAGTGAAAAAATCAATACTCAAAAACTAATTCTATGTTGCATTTAGTTCAGTTCATGTGCAAGACCTAAATAAAGCCATTAACTCTGTTGTTATGTCACTGAGATTGTTATTAAATGGTTAATTTTTTTTAATATTTCAATAAAAAATAAGTACAACTGGTCTGTTATGTCTTATTAAAAACCCAAATACACACTTGCCATTAATGTTAATAATGCTCCTTTAACTAACTCTTAAAATTGTATATTATGTAGTAATCATAACATATTCTACCAGATTCAATAATCACTAAATTATTTTAACTGTGATGAATAACTATAGCATGCATCTAATTATGCATAAAGGCAAGCTTTGACATGCAGAATTGAATTATATTAACTCACAACAACTCACATTCTTTTAATGCAATATATTAAATATCTACCTCTATGTAATAGATCTAAAAAATAAAAGTTTCTGGCATAACTTGGTGGAAAATCTTCATATTGAAATTTGAAAATTAAGCAACTTAGCTTTTTCACTTAAAATTTTTTATTCTCATAACCTAAGTTTTGTTATAGTTTAACATCATCAGATAAAAATGCAAGTCAAGCACAGTTTATATATACATCTCTGGGCGAAGGAGAAGAGGAGGAAGGAAAGAAAGGATTGGTTGAGGTAGGAAGAGAGGGGCTAAACCATAGACTTTTAGCTCCCTTCTTCTTACCTCAACCAATCCTTTCTTTCCTACCTCCTCTTCCCCTCTGCCCAGAGATATGCATATATACTGTGCTTGACTTGCATTTTTACCTGATGATGTTATACTATAACAAAACCTAGGTTGTGAGAATAAAACATTTTAAGGGGAAAGGCTAAGTTGTTTAATTTTCAAATGTCAAGATCTCAAAAAATTAATATGACCCTCTTAAACTGTTTGTCTGTCTATCTCTCCCTTGCAATATTTCCATGGATATCCAGATGTCTTTATGTACTATGTCATGTAGACAACACAATGGTTGAGTAAGTTTTAGGGTAACATATGACATTGCTGCATTGATTTTATTGCTGAAGGTTGCAACTTGGAGGCTAATGCGTGTCCACTAGCTTTGCATGTGTTCAAATGTACTGAGTGACGTGTTGCTTGAGAATCATAGTGGAAAGATTCCCTCAATGAAATGTTGCAATGGGGAGCATCGCTGCTTCCATCCTTCTTGCTCCCCACTATGTTCCTCCTGACACTTGAAATTCATCATGGTTATACAATAAGAAATAGGCTAAAACTCATAGAATAAATTTTAGTCCACATTAAATCCTCCAGAGGATGTAGGTAATTGGAGGAGGTAGAATTTTTAACATGTTTTCTGGTAATTATCCACTATAGAAATAAGATGGAACAGAAGCAGAAACAGGAATTTTGAGTAATTTTCTCTGAGCTAGAATTTTATTTTTATAAGCCAGCATGACAATTTTTGGGAAATAAGGCCTTCTCAAAGGTAACAGTGTTTTTCATAAGGACTGTCTCCATGAAACACTCTTGAGACATATGGTGACTTTTATAGTAAAATAGGTTGGATGTGGAATTTCCCTAATTTCCACAAGTAGAAATTAAGTTAGTGATGTTAGGTGCTTCATCATCAATCTGAGGAAAGAGTTAGACAAATCCAAAGACATATATTTAAAGATGAATAGAGAGAGAGAGAGTACTCAAAAATTCTCTTTTTTCTCTCATTAGGACAAACGAGCCACTGAATAAACTACCTATGGCAACTGGAAAAACAACTTCCACAAAACAAGCAAAAATGAAGAAAACAAAAAGATTCAAGCATCCAACATCCCCCCAATCTGTATCATGTTCAGCATGAAAAGTGACACTCTACAATCTGATAAATTGCAACATATCAGTCACATTTTGCTCTGTTCTTCGCATAATGCATGTTCTGTCTTTATCTCTCTTTCACTTCACATTTAAGAGCACTCTCTTTTAATGCTTAACTCCCTGAATGAAATTCCTGACATTAAAGAGCATGCAAATTATTCCGTACTGTTTACCACCTACCTAACAAAAATTATTGCATTCCTTAAAATACACTTCCCATTTTATAATTCTGTATCTTACAAGATACTTTATAATAAATTCATGCACAGTAAAATCCTCAAATTAATCCTCAATTTGGGAAGTGTGCAATTCTTGTATATATCAAAGTAGAGCATCATAAGGGAAGTCATCTTCTGATTGGAATTCAAAAAGGGTACTATTAGTCCTCAGGATAGCTACATAGATTGACCTTGCCCTGAATTTTCATCAAGGTCCTATCAATTGATGATTCTCAGCATCTGGCGATCAGATAAATCCATGGTGATTGGTTGCACAGCCCATATTTACTGGCTGCATGATGTCTTCAGCCTCACCAGCCCTACCTCTCCATTCCGTCCCCAGTCTTCTACTCATTCCGTCAGTCAGTTCAGGGAAATGGATTGTTTTCTTAGCCAATGAATGTAATCTCTCCTACTGCAATTTTCCTCAACAGCCCATTCTTGAATTGAGTCCTCAACTGACCCAGGTTCTCATTTTGAATCCTCTTCTGAAGATACTTTCTGTTGTTGCTGATAGTAATAATGCTTGAATATGCAAAAAGGCTGCATACCATCAACATCAGGAGTCTCTGATTCTCTTACTGCAGGAACAAAGTCAACAAATCTTTACACTCTGATAGATAGGTTAATAACCAGAAATTGAAAATTCATGCAATATTTTTCATACTTCCTCATATGATACAAGCTTTTCCCAATGCTCCACATGGAAGCTATTCAATCAGAAGTATTAGTAACTTCCACCGTTCACTCCACTAGATTGCTAAATTGAGGAGTTAACTTACATCAAGCCACCATGCATAGCTACAATACAATATTTTCTCAGTTTAACTCATTAAATACATTTTCAACTCTGTAAAATTTGATCCATTTTTACAGCTAATAATTTAGGGTCATCCTGTCAAAGCAAAATATCTTTTGGATTCCTGCAGGAAGACATGTCAGTAGACAGCTCTATTACTGATTCCAAATATAAGTATCTATACACTATGCAGGTAAAGTCAACCCAGGTTATTTTTCCTCCACAAAGGAAAACTAGTATAACAGCATCCATTCCCATTAGCTCAAAAAATTAAGCCTTGTTTACATGATCCCCAGGCAGGCCCATTACTGTGGTGGTGTTTCCAATCTTTTGACAGCATACTTTTGACTAGTTACAGAGTTAGTATAACTGATCAAATAGTTTTTCTGCAATTAACTATTCAAAAATGCTTCCATACAATATGTACTCCATTCCCTGAGTACCAATATAGCTGCCTCAAATTTAGTGATCATAAATGAGCCTTATATGCACACCTTAGAAGGTGGAACAACAGGGAATTTGAGCTCTCTGAAATTAATTTCTTTTTTCAAACTAAGATTAAGGACAATGAGGCGTTCCCCATGATGTGCTGTATTCTTGCCCATTAAGATAATCCCAGCAGGACCATGATAGCTACCAAGCTTGATGACAGTATATGTCAATGGCCAGGAAGAAAATTCCCCACCACATCATCTCCAATTAAATCCTCAAATGGCCCATCCATCATTCCAAGGCAGGATTTTCTAAGTTCAGTGATCCATGGACCCTCTTTCATCAAAGTTACATTTTCACTTGTCACCTTTGGATCCAATGCTTCAAAATTACTGGTGTAATTGTCAAATTACCAAGACTATCTAGCCTAACTGTAAAGCACTCATTTAGAAGGTGCAGATTTCTCACTCCATGCAATGTGTCAATTATATTCTTCTCTCTAAAATGCATATACCCAATTTCCTTAGCCGCTACTCCAGTTACATACAGCTTCTGTGATCCTGTGTCTGTTATGAAACAGATTTATTATTCGTATTCTACCAGTAAAGGTAGGTTTTGGATGGACACAGCCTATGCAATGGTACAATAATACAAATACTTGTCTACCTAACAAAACACTACTTGACATCCAATATTGCAATAGGCCCCCCTCTTTATCTCCCAATACTTCCTCTCTTCATCCCTTCCAACATCCCTATACTATTACGGCCCCTTCCTTGTTTGCCTAACATTCTCCCTTCTATCACAGTCTTCAAGATCCCACTGCCGTTGAATATGCTCTGTATCCATCTTTCCTGCCTCCTTATGATTTCTCCCAGCAATCACCTCTCCTCCCCCACCATACCTCCCCCCCTCTCCTCCCCCACTTCCTCATTTGTTTTCCATTCTGTCCACTTCACCTTCTCCATCCTTCTCCACATCCACATTTCAAAAACTCCCAATTTAACCCTATCATCCTGCTTTCATGACCATGTTTCCTTGCAGTACAAAAGCATGCTCCATATCAAAGCTTTGACATGTCTTCTCTTAACATCCTTTGCTCAACATCCTTGCTATCAAATTTGCTCCTCCTTGTGAAAGCTTCTTAGCTTAACATAGTCCTTCTTCTTTTGTTCTTACTATTGACTATTACATAGGCCAGTGCTCCACACCCCTGAACCTCAGGATAAACAATCATCGCGCCTCATGTAATCCTTCTTCACCGCCCGTAGGTCTTCCCATCCCAAAACATGTCTCCCACCACAACACCCCCTTCAACCAGTGATACAGTGTTTCTGTTCTAGCATCCCTTCCCCCATCCAATAACCCTATAAAATTAAAAATGATGGAAATGGCATTTAATTGGCTGTGTAAAGCCTATCAACATCTGGGTCTCAATGTCATTCACTAATTATAGAGGGTTGAAGTGGACAGTTGCAAATTTGTTTCATTCGGGATAGTAAGATATTTTGTTCACCCGCATACATTGTGTTATTCTTGGCCTGGGTTTTGACTTGTTGAGTCCTGATGATGACTTTGTAGGTTGACACCTGGGTCGTAGATGTTCCCGTGTCGGCTGATTAACTGTTTGTCTTCTGTGCCGCTTGGGAATTATTTCCACATCCTCCCTCTCATTCCTATCCCATCTCCGGTCCCCTCTGGCCTCCCTTCTCCCTTCCCCCTTCCACAACACTTTCCCACCCCACCACCTGTTCTCCCCTTCCCCCATCCCCTTCTCTCTCTCCCATACCTTTCACCAGTCAGGCCTAACTAATCTTCCAAGGAAGACAGAGCACAATTCCGTCAAAATTATCAAGAAATAACGTGTGAGTGTTCCTTTTATGTGTTCTCATATCATGTGTTGCTGTCTAAGTTTTATATATATAAACGCAATATTCAACCCGAAGGTTGGTTTGGTAGGTGATGGTAGAGTTCACCTAGTACTAAGCCCAAAGGTATGTGAAATTCACACATCAGGGTAGGAAGGCCAGTTCCTTTCCCTGTGCCATTTATGGTTTCCCAAGAAGATCTGGTACCCAAAAAATTACATAGCTTGGGTAGAGCTGCAGGTGCCCTGAGTGCCTTGCCCGGGAATTGAACCCGGGAGCCTCTGGTCATTAGTCCAACGCTCTACCCCCTGGACTACTGGGACCCACAAAATACATATATATATTAAATTCTCAAGCAAAAATTTGACCAGTTTGTCCCCCCCTTTCACAAAAATCCAAATTTTTCAAGCACTCCTCCAACTCCCACCCCAGCATTTCACCCCTCTCGTTCAGGCTCATTTTCAACATGCTCATACATTCTTTCAATATCTTCTCCATTATATGTGGCTTAGATGTAGATAAACTAGTATTTTGACTAGATCCTTTTATTGCTCTCCTATCTTTTAAATCTATTATTCTATCATCTGTGTAAATTACTTTCTTTTCTTGTCTTTCCATGTAATTTTCACAGTTATCCCCACACCATTTTTTCCTTTCTTGGTTTCTGAGTGAAATATGGTAACTTTTCTACCTTCCTTTTCCCCAATCTCTCCCATCTTACTTTACTTAATTCTACCATCCAATTTATTTTTTTCCATAACAATCTTAAGGTTTTCCAATGATCCAGCTAGTAACGGAGTGAAATTCTATGTCCTGCTACATATTCCTTTATGTTTGTCTTGATACATCTCTTGATGCTTCTCCTGGAGATCTGAGTGGAGAGTTATTTTACCTCTGGAACATTTCGTAAAAGAAGATAACATCATGGTGTCTCATTAGGAATAGCATTTTGGTAATTAATACAGTGGTTTTCCATTTTCTTCTATATTCTATAGCTATTCACTTCATTAAGAAGTTCCTTTGCTTTTAGAGCCAGTTTCCCACCTCAGGAGGAAGAGGGCAACATGACTCATTCAGTTGCCAAAGCCAGCTGATAAATCATAGCAGGGTGAATCACATGAAGATGAGGTAGGCATTTGTGAGGTAGATGCATCCCTCCCCTTAC
The DNA here is from genome assembly GCA_037158775.1 of Hetaerina titia. NCBI lineage: Eukaryota > Metazoa > Arthropoda > Insecta > Odonata > Calopterygidae > Hetaerina > Hetaerina titia. The sequence goes on along the minus strand of CM073769.1, from coordinate 13,793,733 downwards.
ATCCCTCTGATATATTATGAGGTATTAATTTATTCTTGATAATAGTTCTCCTCAGATTTGCTATTCTTATTGACATCAGCTTTTTTAAGGTATTTTTCTGTAAATCTTTTTACATGATGTATCTATGGAGTCATATCTGTCTCAAGACTAGTGACTTAAAATAAGTATGTGTGATGAACATATTTATGCTTTTGCCCAGTTGTGCTTTCTTTCTTCTAGCTCAATCGGCCTCATCATAAATGAGCTACTTATGACTCTCATTATTATTAATTACAACCAAATAAAATGATCATGTGTAGAGTTATTAATCATTAATGTAAAGTCAAGGCAAATACTGGTAATAGCATTTATCATGGTGACTGACAGCTGGGGGCAATCACTTGCATGCCATTGATGAAGGAGGGAACTGTATACTCACATGGAGGCATATTTTTACTAGCAGGTGCTGAGACATTGAACAAAATTCATGCAGAGTAGTATCTGACATATTCCTTGATTACCATTTAGAAACTTTAGCGGTGGCCACAATTAAGAGACTTTTTACATAGAGGTGGGCTAGGAAGATGAAATTATCATTGAGCTATGATATTATATTTATTGGAATGAATTATACCCTGAACTGCCATTTTCACCCACTAAACCCAGGTAAAGACCTAATCCCAGGGTGGAGTGTAAAAAAGAAGCTTTCAGAATGTTTTGGAACCAATGAGAATGAAGGGATTCCAGGAGGAGGGAAGGCCAAGACTCTTTAACATTTCTCCATCATTAATTCAAATGTATTCATGCAATGGTGTTCATAGGGGATTGAAGGTTTTCAGTGATTTCAGACAATTCACAACTCTGTATGTTTTGAATCAATCCTTAATTTCTTCAAAAATGTATCCCCAAGAGTAGCTGTAAATTGAAATGAGACCAAGTGAAATCAGGGTTTCAATTGTGTAATTCTAATATTGAAATGAAAAAGATCTAAATATTTTTTTAAGAGATTCCGTATTTCCAATTTTGAAGAATTATTTTCAATCAAATGAAGAGAGCTTTTGCTCAATTTTCAAGTGTGGAGAGCTCTAAAGGATGCTCTAAGTGTTAAAAATTGCCATTTACCAAACAATAATGTATAGATTTAACCATCATTTAAAAATGGATCACATTCTGAAATAAAAGTAGGGAAAAAGCAACTTGTGTCATTTTGTTTTGATCCATATCTCTCCTATGCATGAATCTGGTTTCTACCCATATGTGTGTAAGTATGGAAGTATGCAGTGGATTCACAGCATTTAAAGCTGGTACAAATTTGAACATATAAATAATTATGAAAATAGAATATTATTTTCAGTCAAATAACTTTGGCAATATCATTGGCAAATCTTTGGGAAAAAACCTAAAAATCAATTTGAAAAGTTGTTATAAGTACAAATAAAAGCGATTATAAAATAATTTTCACTTTTAATGAATTCATTGGGCAGGTTAGAAGATGTCAACATGAAAAGGACAACTTTCTTTCTTTACTTCAAAAATAGGTTCTAAAGTTTGTTACATTATTTCATAGAATCTATCTGAAATTGGATTGTTGATTAAGGAAGAAATTGAAATTTCCATTATAATCCAATAATGGTTATACCCAAGGAATTCAACTAATGTATCCAATGTAGATGCTTAATTTCACAGCAAGAAAATAGAGTAGCATATCAAGTGCAAGAAAGTAATGAAATTTTAAAATATGCAAAAGGAGTATTTGATGAAAATATTATATATCCACACAAGGGTAGATAGGTATTCATTGAAAAGTTACAAGTTGATACATTATTGTATAAATTGTTTAACTGCACATATGTATTCCAATAGAGGATGAAATGCCACAATAAAATTCAAAATGATTCAGGTAATGCATTTTCCTCAGATGATCTTTCTTTATCACCCTATTCGTAGGTCCATGGTTTTCATGTTTAGATATATGACTTAATAACTAGAGTAATGGGCAAACATCAGTTGCATAAGCGACCATAGCCATTATTTCTCTATGACATGGTTGCCATGATTATAGCAGCCAAAGTTAGGATACCCAGCACTTTGCAATATATGTGCAAGGGAGAGAAGGAACAGTTCCTTCTCTCCATTGAGAAAGGTGGTTTGACCACTGAAAATTTGGAATACGTGTGATTTTCTTTTTTATGTGTTTCTGTGTTTTTGTTCAGTCGCACTAAACAGCAGATTAAATCATTATTGGGAAGTAAGAAGGGAAGACCTGTGCTCACAGTTAGAGATAAGGCAGGTATGAAAATAGATGACACAGAAAAGTCCAAATGGATATGGAAAGAATACACAGATGGACTCCATGGTATAGAACTAAGGTCAACAAGTTTAGACATAGAAATAGAACATGATGTAGATGAAGATAGCTTAGGTCCAGGCATACTAATCGACGAGTTAGAAAGGGCATTAAAGGAGATGAAATCAAAGAAGACAGTGGGGTTAGACAACATACGGGCAGAACTACTACAAGGTTAGGAAAATATGGGAGGAAGATTATGTAAGGACTGATTTGTAGCATCTATGAGGAAAGAATCTGACCAGAAGACTTTGTGAGATCAGTGTTAGTTCCTTTTCCGGAAAAGGGAAAGGCTATGTGATGTGAGAACTACAGAACAATGAGTTTGATATCCCACACAGCTAAAGTTGTTCTCAGGATTATCAATAAAAGGATAGAGAGAAGGGAAAATGATTACTTAGGGGATGATCAGTTTGGGTTTAGGAATTAGAGAGGCATGGGTAATGCCATTGCAGTAATGAGATCGCTAGAGAAAATAGGAATGGATTGGAGGGACAGGAAACTGATCCGCAACCTGTTTATGTCTCAGACTGCTCAGGTGCGAGTAGGAAATGGATAGTCTGGATGGGCAGTGTTAGGAAGAGGTGTAAGGCAGGGTTGCCCATTATCACCAGTACTGTTCAACGTATATGTGCAGGAAATGATTATAGAGACATGGGAAGAACTGAAGATAGGTATGAAAGTCGTAGGGGAATTCATAAAATCGGTTAGGTTTGCCAATTATTAGCTTCAGTTTTTCTGTCTGCCAAGAGGTTGCAAGCATTGTGGAGTGAACTGGAAATACAGTGCGAAAGATATGGGATGAGAATCAAAATAAATAAAACAATGGTTATGTGATTTTCCAGAAAGAGAAAAGCCAAGGTTGACAGTAAAATACAAGGGCAAAAACTAGAGTAGATGGAACAGTTTATGCATCTTGGAAATTTTGAACCAACATGGTCAAAGTAGTAGGGATCTAAGGAGAAGAATTGTGCTAGGCAAAGAAGCTTTCACATGGAGAGATTTGATGATGGGGATGTTGAGTAGGGAGGTTAAGAAAAGACTCGTAAAAACTTTGATATGGAGCGTAGCTATGTACGGTGCAGAAACATGGTCACTGAAGCAGGAGGATAGACGTAAATTGGAGGTTTTTGAAATGTGGGTGTGGAGAAGGATGAAGAAGGTGAAATGGACCAAAAGGAATACAAATGAAGTACTAGGTATGGTCGGCAAGGAGAGGGGTTTGTTGGAAGAATTCCTAAGGAAGCAGGAAAAATGGATGAAGGGCATATTGATCGGCAGTGGGATATATTTTGATAACAGCTACAAAGTATTCATTATTGCCTCCCTCCTGCCAACAGCCACACAAATACATTTCAGGACCCTAGAGTTAGCTTATATCTATCTTTTTAAATCCTACAACCTCCCCGAACTGAATTGTTCCCATTAGCTGACACCTTCCTATCAACAACCAATTATGTATGTCATCCCACAGTTTTCCCTCATTTCTATTATCTTTCTGTCAGTGACTTCTTGTACCCTGATTGGGCCACCAATATATCGTGTAATTATTTATTCACCAGCAGACCATGTGGTATAGGTTTCATCTAAGCGGAATATACATAAATGTATGAAAAACAATAGAAACATGAAGATACAATTCAAGCTGAATACAGGCACATTCATTGATTATAAGGCAGGTATTCATCCACACTATAAAACATTTTCTTTCGAATTAAAAATATTTTAATTTACTCTTTAAGGTTACTAAACATATTAGATTTCAGAAAAGAAAAAAGTTTATTGTACAAAATAAGTCCCATGTTCTTGGGCTCTTGGTAGGTGCATCTTGTTGTCAACTATGATGTGCAGAGTGTTTATATTGCAGGTATTGTTATTGTGAATGTCAGCATTAGTAGGGAAAGTCTTTAGGTTCATTCTTGTGTATACTACAGTAGTAAACATATAAATACATGGAAGAGGTAAAAGGTTAAACTGCCTAAATAATGGAAGACTAGGGGCATCATATCAAACATTAGCTATCAACCGTACAACTGTTTTGAGTTTCTTTAAGAGCATATCAAAATGAGAATTCCAATAAAGATGATAATTTAAATGTGTACCAAGAAATTTCACTGACTCAATCTGAGACAAATATTTATCTTCTAATGGTATTTTTAACACTTGGGATGGAGTGTTTTTATGAGCAAATTGTATTACTTGTGATTTATCAGTATTCATTTTTAGGAGATTGTTTATAGACCTCAAATTAATTTTCTGGGCTGCAAGAATGCTACTGTGAAGGAGTTGCTGAGGTGAGGCTGAGGAAATAAGAATGTTAGTGTCATCAGCGTATAAAATGAGATGACTACCAGGTACGCTCCTCAATATATTGGGTAGATCATTAATATATATTAGAAAGAGTGTGGGCCCAAGAATGGAACCCTAGGGAACACCTTGATTATTCTAGGGGGAGAAGTATATTTTGCTTCATCTTAATAGATAATAACATGCTGAACTCTGTCTTGTACATATGACATCAACCAGTGTTTTGGTGAGCCTCTAACACCAATCCTATGTAATTTTTCAAAAAGTACATTATGGTTGACAAAGGCTTTGGTGAAATCAAATAATCAAGCGCAGGTATTAAATTTATCATCCAGAGCATAGTGTAGATGATTAATTGCATCATATATGGCAGATGTGGTAGATTTGTTCTTTCAAAAGCCATGTTGATATGGAGTTAATATGCTGGAGGGTTCTAAGTAAGGAACCAACCATTGATGTTGGGATTTTTCAAGTATTTTTGTGAATTGGTTTTGAATAGCGATAGGTCTATAGGAGTTGACATTCAGAGGACTGCCTTTTTTCTTAAAAAGAGGAATGACTTTTGAGGTTTTTAATGCTGAGGGGAAGATGCTCTTGATAAAGGAACCATTCATGAGATGCAACAAAGGGTCCTTAATTAAATAAAAACAAAGACTCATAATAAAGTTAGGTATTTCATCAATACTTGCACTGTATCTACTACCACAGCTATTAACAACAATTTTAAGTTCATTTACAGAACAAGGAAAGAGGAAAAATGAGGTGGATGAATTAAAAATATAAATATAATTCAACTGATTAGTAAGTTGGTCAAGTGATGGAAGAGTATAACTAGTACAAGTGTAAAATGATTATTGAAATTTGTTGCAGCTTTTTCGGGTTAGACATATGACAAGGTTGGGACATGGATAATTTCTTCAATTCATTAACAATCTTCCAAATTTTCCTAAACTTGTTGGAGCGGTTTAACAATCTGTCATTATTGTAGGTCAGATTAGCAGTATTGAGAAGTGTCCAGTATGACCTTTTGAGAGATTTGTATTCAACCTCTAGATCCTAATTACCAGAAGATTTATATTGGACGAATAGCTTGAGGTTCATTGATAGGGCACGAATTTCATCTGTAATCCCTTGATTTCTTGGAATTATTTTTTTAATTTTACGAGGAACTGAAGGAATGGCAACATTAAAATAGTAATAAAAACCTTTCATAAAAGAAAGAAAATTTTATTTCAAAGTCACTGCCAACAAATCCGTCAGTCCATGTTTCTGCATTCAGTAAATTAATATAAGTGGTAATATTGAGATCAGAATGACATCTAATTTTATGCGTAATGGATCGAGCTTTGGTTTTGATGGAGAAATAACTCATAACAGAATTATTTGGTGACACATTGGATGGTAGAACAACTTGAAGTGATAAATCTCCATTATCTTTGCAGTATCACGATTTGGGACAAGGTTGGCACTTTTACTCTTCCAACCTGATTCCGCTCTGTCACCTGTAGAAATCAAGTAAGGCTTCTTTGGTGGGAAAAATTTACCGACAACAACATATTTGGGCCATACTGAGAAATTCAAGAGCTCATCATGTAGGGATAGAGGAATGCTGACTTAAAAAGAACAATTCACATCATTCGATTAGAACTCATCACAGGTAAAGTGATTATTAGGAAATTTCCAATACAAGAAATTAAGGATATCACTAGGAGATGTATTAAGAGAAACACGACCCACATAAATGGTGGCTTGTTGAGGAACCCCTATGAAAGAAATGTTAGCAGATTGGGAATAACTTCCAACAATTACATTTTCCCTCTGCCTCTGCGTATTTTAGTGTTAACACATTGAAAACCATCATCACTACTTATATACTGAAGTTGTTTTTTTAGTTAATCTTTTTAAGAAAACAATTTTTCTTTTGTCTATGCATAAATATGTCTTCATTAAGCATTAGCGAGCACCATAAAGGTTGTTATCTATACAAATAATATACTGCATTTTGCAACCTTCTGCATTAACCTGTCTCAGAGCTGTGCCTTCAATCAACATGCCATAAGTAATAAGCGCATACATTCCTTCAAGTTAGCACAATACACCTGCCAATCAGAGTTCCTCTCCCCATGCATGCATGAAATTTCCACTTTCCAATCAGCCACCTGCCCAAAATGCTTCTTCTGTTCATATGCATTTCAACAATCACTTCTATTTGGACACTCTGTCCGCAAACAAAACAATAATCCGGCATGCACACACTATTCATGTATACAGTTCCTCATCAAAATTATAACTTTAAGTTCCCCCATCTCCTCTCTAATGCCAAAAATATTTTTAAAGAGTACTTTCCTCCCTTGAAAGTCACTGAAAAAATCTTCAATAAAGCTTTCTACCCTATTTACATCCCATCTTCACTATAATCTTTCATTACGACTGCATGCCTCAACCCCAAACCCTCCTCCTTCACTCCTACACCTTTACAAATCTGACCTTGCAGTTCTTTTCCCCGTGCAGCCCCCACCACTGGATTTTCCTCCAAAACATACTCCTCAGTCAGATAATTGTCCACCCCCTATTTTCTCCAAAACTACGGATCTCTTTTATCAGATTTCCAATGAAGAAGTCAAACATTTCTTCGACTCCCTTAACCTCTAGTGAAAATCACTTCTAAAGAAAGGTCTTTCTTTTTGGTGAACCTCCAAAATCAAATGTGCTACCATTCTTACTGAAACCCTTAATTTTTGCGGTAGCATAATATGGAAGGTTTTTTGCAATATTTCACCTTTACGTCAACAAGAGACCATTAATATCTACTCCACCTTACTACAATACCTATCCCCATGCAAACCAAAACCTTTTCCCTCCCAATCATCCAGAATAGATCTTTATAAATCTCCTATTCAAAATCCCTAGTCCTTCCTTCCTCAATTCGTTAAAACCCAAGAACAATCTTTCCACATTGAAATCATTTGCTTTGAAAACTCATGAACAATCCCAAAAAATTGACGAGTTTCAGGGATGATGTCATGGAATTTGAACATAATAGAGAATGGATAATAATTTCATGGATATTAGCAACTGTCATGCATAAATCTTATCCAGTAGAAAATTGCTACTATCTGTTCTTAATTAACAATCCAAACATTGCTGTCACTTCAGCATATAAAGACTCTAAAGCTGTAGCACTTAACACCTCAGATTACATAAAAGAGGCCAAGAGACAGCTTTATGACACCTCATTCGCAGCCACCCCAACTGACCCAAACCCTATCTTTCAAAAAGACCTCATATCCTTTCTTAAAAAAAGAGGTTCCTGAGAAGGCCTATCAGACAAAAACATCTCAATCTTCTCCCCACCTAATCCCAGTGCCTCTCACTTCTACATTCTCCTTAAAATTCATAAACCCAACACTCCTGGCAGACCGATTGTTTCCTCCCACAACTCTCCAACAGAATGCATCTCCACATGTGTTGACTAACACCTCCAACCACTTGTCTGCTCCCCGCCATCATTCATAAAAGACACCATTTCCTGGAAAAACTTAATTCGATCTCCTTTCCCCACAATGCAGACTTAATTATGGCCACCATTGATGAGAACTCCCTACATACATCTATTCCCCATGAAGAAGGTCTCTTCTACCTACAGCATTTCCTTTCCAAACACCTCACTGCACAAGTCCCTAGCACAGATTTCTTTTTACAATTTACTGAATTCATTTTCTCACATAATTCTTTCACCTTCAACAATAGCCACTATATTCAAATCAAAGGTTGCACCATGGGCAGTAAGTTCTGTCCTTCATGCGCCAATCTCTACTTAGACCTCCTTGAACAAAATTTTCTCTCCCACTACATCCATAAACCCTTATTTAAGTTCAGATACATTTATGACATTTTTCTCATTTGGCAACATGGCATGGACTCACTAAAGATTTAATCTCTTCCCATAGTACGACATCCCCTGTTTCCTTCACTTCCACCACTTCTTTCACTCAAATCACATTTTTAGATGTACAAATCTCCCTCCTCATTAACAAATTCCATACCTTATACTCTCTTTCTGTTCGAGGCTACTGACATTCCACATTTTAATGTGGCAAAATATAAATTCTATTTAATGTGCTGATATGGAGCATCAAAAGACGGATTATATCAAAGTCCTGTAACTCTCCTTCAAGTTATAAAAAATTAGATAAGAAATGCCAGAAGGAGATTATTGATGCCATTTGGCCATGCATTGAGTGCCTATTCAAATTAACAGAATACAAGGTGTGATCAAAAAAGATCAGATTGATTTGATTTAGTCCAAACCATTAACCGGATCGAAACAAGACACAGTGTGCCATATTGCGACACATCTGAAGACTAAAACGAGAGGTGGTGCGTTTGTTTACGTCGAGTCATTACGCAGCAGCAACGGTACATGTCTTAACCTGTTCATCGCCGCGTGCAACGGCAGCAATGAAGGAGCTAGAGGAACAGCATGTATGCCTGAAATTTTGTTTCAAACTTGGCAAGAGTGCTATGGAGATATTTGGAATGATTCAGCAAGCCTTTGTTAATGAAGCTATGAGTCGAAGCCAGTGTTTTGAGTGGTACAGTCATTTTTAATCAGGCAGAACCTCGACGGATGAAGATTCGCCACCCTACTCTCCAGACGTGGTGGCTCCATCAGACTTTTTTTGTTTCCAAAGTTAAAATCAACCTTGAAAGGGTGCCAATTCAACTCTATTGTGGACATTAAAACTAATTGAAGAGGATTCCTAAGGCAGCTTACCAGGCAGGGTTCGAGAGCTGGAAGAAATGTTGGCAAAGGTGTGCTGTCAGCCAAGGCATGTACTTGGTGGACAAGTTCAATTAATACGTCGCAATAAACAACTGATCAAATCAGGTCTGTTTTTTATCACACCTTATACCAAGTGCCCAACACAGACTTATTTAACTGCTGATGGATCCAACAACATAGAGCAATGTGGTTGGAATGAAAATATAATTGAGTGTTGATCATTTTGCATCTCTCCCATCTACCTACTATTGGGAAAAGTCAACAACTATCTGTTTGCCATTCCCCTCACAAATCCTCAGATAGGGCAGTATATCTTCCCACAAGTGCCACTTCTACTGATATGAGTATGAATTATCTGATTTTCATAGCTTGGTGCAACAAAAATCTAAATTCAAGTGCACTTAAATATTTCTCCACAACAGATTATTTTTAAATAATGAGCAATGGAATATCACACACATCAAGTTCTTGCCAGTGATACATTTAGTTAACACTACGATGATGCCATGCCAAAACTCTGGCAACACTCCCACTCTGGCATCTTGCTCATTTCATTGATGATTATTTGCAATGTCAAATGTTGGGTGCACCTAGCCAGAGACTACCATGAATTAGCTTGAGCTTTCTCAATGACAAGATTATTTGAGTTTTCTCAAAAATGTTTCACATGCTCTCTCTCCAATGTCATGCAGGAAAAGGCAGTTCGTAATTTCTCTTAATATTGATATTGAAAGATGCCCTTAGGTTCAGTCTTTCAATTATAAAATCCATTGCATTGAATGGAAGACTTGGAATTTCCCTTTCCACGATGGGCAACACAAAATTCCACAATCCAATAGTAACAAAGCCTATATCAAGATGATCACTGCAATACCTCATCAGGCAAGTAAATCAAGAGTCCATATGAAATCTTGATGTATTTTTTCTAACCTTCTAACAAGTCAAAAAAAATAGCTTGTGACTCCAAAACTCTGTCACCACGTGAAAGGTATTAGAATTCAATTTCTCCTCATGGACATGCAAAGATCTGGTGATCCATCACAGCAACTGAAACCCAAAAAAACATTGTCTGCTGCATTGCCTCTGAGAGACATGTAGACAGTAATCATATTCCTTGCAGGAAAAGAAGAATGCTATCTCCAAACCTCTTTCCAAAGAGGGTTATCAGATGGTCCTTCAGCAGGTAGGTAGTGTAATAAAACAAGAGTCAACAAGGATAGCACTTAGATAAAAGATAATTTTATTTCTTGAGCAAAAGGAATCATTTATTTATGTTCACAACCATATCAATTCACACAATAGTTACTTTATTCAGGTACCAATGATATCATTTTACTAATTCACTTTGAATTAAAAATTCATAGTCGTAGGTTTAAAATTCACACTATTTTAGCATATCCTGCATACTTATAGAATTTTAAATCATCAAATACTATAGGTGGATTTTAGTTTTTCATCACACAATATCCATTCATTTTATTAAACAATCAAAATGCATAAGGGAGGAGTGGCACAGTTTGATTTTTTCCTCCTTTGGTTCAAATTGTGTAGTTCTGACTCTATCCACATATGCAAGAACGGCACAAAAAGCTGCACTATTGCACAATGGCTGATGGCTTTCATCTGGCTGTAAAATTTCAGAAGATACACACACCTACGTGTTTTCATAATCTCACGCAAGTTGAAATATTACTACATAACACACCTACCTTTTTAAGTCAGAATGCCCCATAAAAGGAAGAAAAAGGATTCAACAAAAGCACCGAGACAAATAATTCCATTTTAGACGCAGTAAAGATGGTTTGTGAGAAGGGGCAAAGTACCATGGGAAAGACAGCGAGAAAGAAAAATTTATGAAAGTTGGCACCTGCATGGCATACAAAAAAGACATTTGCCTCTGATTTTATTATATTCAGAAAATCATTATTGTGGGATGCTAATGTCAAGTTACGATGATTGTACATAACTTACAGCTAGTAGTATGCACTCTCCCTGTGTATTAGCAAAAGCACTAGCTAATGAATACCTGTCACAGGAACAGCTTTATTAAAGCTAATATTGATTCTTTTCTGAACAATCTTAAGAATTGATAAAAAAATATAATATAACTCCTGATTGCATTTATAAGAGTAATGAGGCATAAGAACATTATAAATTGTCCTCCAAAGGTTTTTGCTACATGAAGCAAAAAAAAGTTTGATTCGTCACCTTTGGAGAACATTTTACTGTACTTCGGATGCAATTGGGAACAGAGTTCCTCTTTGAGTGAGATATAAAAACTTCTTTCTACGTGGTACACCAACAGACATTCATTAACTTGATATCTCTGGATCGTATAGTACAACATAAAATGCTCCATAGAATATCCCATGAATTAGCTTGAGCTTCCTCCAAGATAAGAAAATTGTATTTCTCTCAAAAATATTTTGCATTAGCACCTCTTGGTTCTCAAAAATCATGAAAGACATGTAAATACTGAGGTGATACACAAGGCCAAGAAGAATGGTGTAATTATACTAATGTTTGTACTTCATTGCATTATTCGCTTACAGCCACTTGATATCACTTAATGCATCATTCAAGGCTCATCACGATCGAGTGTGTAACAGTTGACTGGTTAGCAATCCTGGATATACTGTCTCAATGTAACATATTTCTAAACTTTAACAGGCATATGCACTGGCCCCAACACAGAAAAATATTGTATAAGGATACCAGAAAACAGGGATATCTCCAAGCAACAATAAACCCTTTAAAGAAGATGATTATTTAATGTCATCAGCCATGGACTGGCCACTTACTTCAACTTCCACATCACAGCCAATTACACAAATCACTGCTTTGTGTAATGGGAATGTGAACATCAGATCACAAATTGGCTTAGTTTTGACTCGGCTTTGATTACAGAAGACATTACATAAAGCAGAACCACATAAGGGAAGCAAATGTAGAAGAAAGAGAGAATGCACTTTAAATTTTGATCAGCTCCCCTAAAAAGGTAGCTGTTGAATTGGAAACACAAGAAAGAATGGCAAAACAAACACAAAGCGTGAAAGGAAATTTATAGCAGAGAAGAGAAAAAAGTGTTGACCTTTGGAACTGTCCTGTGACGACAAGGTTGTTTCATTTCGGGAATGATGATGAATTGGATACAAACATTCTGCCAGTGATAAAGCAACCAAAGAAATTAGTTGCGACAGGGAAAATTTTAAGATTAAAATAAGCGCCTCTCTATTAAATTTCATGCACAAATGTCACATTTTTAAAAATGAATGTTTGTAGCCATGAATATGAAAACAGGTTTGATGTGAAGTTCCAATGCGAAGATGGAGTATATTCTATTTTTTTCTTCTCTGAAGTACCAGGCGTTAGCTTTATATAGAAACTAGATATTCCTCTGACACTGAGCACTCCAGTTTTGTCCAAAGGCACAAAAAGAATGAAGTCTTCATTTAATTGTAAAGTTGGTTTAAAAGCATAAAATACACAGAAAATAAGTATTGCATGGATGAAAGTAAATTGAATGAAAGAATGAAAATAAGTATTGCATGGTTACTGGGACCGCATCATTAAAGAATCCATCGAAATTAAAATGGCAGAGCGGAATTTCAATAGGGATTCCGGTTATTCTCTCAGCAACACATGGAAACCCATGCTAATGGAGGTAAAAAGCGAAAGGCACAGAGCACAACGACCCGGCGACCAATCAGAAGCCACCTGAACCCGAGAGCGCAGGTATATAAGACGGCCAAAAACAGAGTGGCAATCATCAACCCTGAGGACGATGCACGAGTCGGGCATCGAAACGTCGGCCAACATGGAACCCCTGACCCGGTGGAAGACCCGAGAAAACTTCATCCAGCAAATACGCCGGGAAAGCACCAGATCTTACTTCAAGTATTGCATGGTTCTACAAGTAGTAAATATCAGCTAATTTTTGGATTAAATTCAAATTTCTCACAAAATCCTGATTCTAGTTCATGCAAGACTATGTAAAAATTTTTAATTGTTCATGAGAACATTGTTTTTTTTAAACTAAACAGCTCATAAAGTTAACTACTTGAATGTATTTGCAATTTTTATTGAAATGTTGTCTTACTCTGTGCACCATTCCTCCCTTACCCTCTCCCACTTCTGTCAAATAAGAGGAGCACAAAAATTTCATTTGATTATAAATTATTAAACATTTGCTTATCCGTGGAAGGTTAAATTCCTCTTTTTATTAAAGCAAGAGGAATGTTCAAGTAAATATGCGATCCCAAAATACATACATTTCATCTGAAAATTGTCATAATAATATTTTTTTCTAAAATCCATACCACTCCTCTCCTACAAAGTTTCTCAAAACAGTATAAATTGTACTATTTATGGAAAATTATTTCAAGTTTGATCAAAATTACAAATTTACATGACTAGAAATATTCTACATGAGTGGTGATCCATTAGAGGGATCAATGCTTGTGTGACATATTAGACAAATGCATACAAATAATCATACTTCTTGTCATTGCAGGCCAGTACCACTCAATTGTCTACAACAATAACACAGATGAGGTTCATTCCCTAATCTGAATATGCATGATGTAGATAACTACTAACATGTGTAAGGTTTTGTGCATAATATCATGATTTATAATAATCCATGTTTGTAACTGAACAGATAAAAAATAAATTATTAATGACGATCATATACACCAATAAAGTAAGTCTGGCAAGAAAGTCAGCTATATCAGGACAGAAATTGCTGACATTCAAAACAGAACATTTTGTAAATACCAAGAATATGAATAAATAGTCTTCCCAATTAGATGTTCATCATATTCTCCAATTAAACAAAATGTATCAACAACATATCATGGAAATCATGTTTGGTATCCATCACAAAGTTAAAACACCCTTGTGTTCCCCCATGAACTACCAACTATTCGTGATAACTTTACAACCATACAGGTGTACATAACAATGCACTTATTACCTTGTCGTTAAGTTAATCTGGTCCAAGAATAAAAGTCCCTATGAATTCAACCTATAGGGCAATGTACAAAAATGCTATTGAGATACTAGGATAAATTAATATCCTGATACATTCAATTGAATCTATAAGGGGCTCTTCATTATAACTCTCTACTTTGTTTTACCTGTGAAGACCTCTGTGAGATAGAGAGAAAATATCATGCTGATGAGGGTGAGTTGGGGAGCCAAAGAAGGCAGAGCCTCGCCTCAATCGACCAACTCTTGAAGAAGTCAAAGGTTCAGGTTGAGTTGGCTGGGGGATGACATTGGGGTGTACCCCAATTAATGATGTAATACGGCTATATAACGTCTGGATGGTGTAATAAGCTGCAACACATATTGCCACTATGAAAACTGCAGTGCCCACCATTCCTATTAACACGGACACCAGAACAAATGTGGCCATGGCAAGTAAAATTCCTGAAAAAATAATCATCATTCAGTAAGGGCCATAAAATCGAGTATTTTATTTAACTGCTAATACTGTAAATTTTACTTATTACAATACACCATTGCCTTTCATTTATAATGTGAATGCATGAGTTTTCAAAATATACTTGCCTACATATGGTTGGTTAATCAAATCACTTTCAAGAAGCAAATTTCAATTTTTAATATGATTAATTACACACGATAACAGCCCAGTGCTTTCCACCAAGGCAACATTAAAATGAAAGGAAAACAAATGAGGAAGTACTAGGGATGGTGGGTAAGGAGAGGGTTTTGTTGGGAGATATCCTATAGATGCAGGAAAAATGGATGAAAGGAGTAATGAGCAGCAGTGGGATGTTGAAGAAGGTAATAGAGGGGGGAATGTTAGGCAAACGGGGAAAGGGCAGGAACAGGATAGGGATGTTGGACGGGATGAAGGGAGGAAATAAGTACACAGGGATGAAAAGAGCCCTAATGTAGAGTAGGTTGCTTGATTTGGTTTTGCTTGGAGTTAGAAAATATTTATTTGATGTTGTGTCCATCCAAAAACCTACCTTAACCGGTAGATTACCCAATAAAGAAAACATTAAAATGTGTGCATTAACGAGTTGATATTGAAAGCTCACCTTCAAATATGACAAATCCTATAAGAGTTAATACTGCTGAAACGACAGCAAATATAAGATAAACCAGAAGTGGAAAGCCGCATGCGAGTAGGAAGATGCCAACCAATAATGCAACAGGAGGATGTTCGGTCAGGTAAACCATTGTGTGTTCTGTCATTTCAGGGATGTGGTTGTTTTGAAGCCACAATTCAAGTCGAACCCATAACGTATTGGCTGAAAACATTAACAATAAATGTTTGCAGGGTTTTCATTCTCTTTTGCAAGGTCCAATGATTACGGATAAAAATGACCTTTTTTACTAGACTTACAAAATGACAACAGTTTTGTCGCCATCCAGAGTGCTGTTTTTGTAAAGACTGACTGCTGTTGACCCCCACATCCCTTAAAATGGAAATAATACGAACGGAGAAGATCAATACAACCTCATATATATGGAATAATAATTTTCAACCATATGGCAAAGCGGGAGGGACTTACGGCTTGCATTATGTTCAGTAGCTCATTTATGTGATTAAAGTTTTCGTCGGGATTTTCGTGCATATTTGGAAGTAATAAGCTTCTACTTCAGTAGCCTCGTAAAGTTTCGCAACAAATATTATAAATATTTGTTTACAATCATGCGCTACCTAGTAGTAGATAATCACGACGGGTAGATTATTAAAGCGGGTCGAAATGTTATGTAGATGAATAACAAAATAGCGGAATGCGCTAGACTGTCACCGTGAAAGTTACCGAAACGCTGTGGTAATTTAATTTTGTTGATGCATTGAAGTCTTGTGATCAGGGCTGAAAAGGTATTATTATAAATAATGAAGAAAAGCACTTGAATGCTCTAATTGAAACACTGCGCTTTCATTGAAATTATCATAGCAAAAACGGAGGCTCTTAATAGTTGAAATTCTTTTCGGTGGAGTTAACCCGGTGTATCTGCCATTCAGTGCTCAGTACATCCTGCTAATATAACTAAAATAAGTGATTTAATGGAGACTGATGGTTTCTGTAAAATTAAATCTAAATTTCCGGAGAGCGATGGAGACAAGAAGGTTAAGGTATCGTGTACAATAGTACAAATTTTCATATTTATTTAGTGTAGCATTTGTGACTGTTAACAGATTGTTCTCCATAACCGTTAACCTTAAAGTTGTCATTTCAATTAAGGACTGTTTGCTGGACCACATGGAAATCAGCGTATCGGAAGCAGAAAAAAGAGCTACTGGTACCTTAAACATTCGAGATTTCTACACGGTTTATCTAATCGAGACAAAGTAATACCCCAATTATATGTGATCATTGGCATTAGAATGTTGCGTTGTACTAATTGCTTAATCAATCGTGTTCCTAGAGTGACCGACAGCGAATGGAAAGGTACCCTTGTCAACTCTTGCTCTCTATGGAGACGTTATAGTGAGTTCGAACTATTGCGGTCCGACTTGGAAATGTCATACCCATATATTGTAATGCCTACTCTGCCTGAGAAGAAAGTGATGTACGCTTGGCAGAAAGCGGCCACGGATACATTCGACCCTGATTTCGTGGACCGGAGAAGAGTTGGCTTGGAGGTACGTTGATGGAACTTCAGAATTTTACTATACGTAATGACTTCATAGGTGCCAAAACTTCATTATCTCATCTCTATCCTTTTCATCATCATCAAACTAACTTGCCCTGTGATCTTATTTTGAGTGAAATGTGGGGCATTCACATAAAACGCATTACTGAAATACAAAGCAACAACGTAATACATATGAGGCCAGATTACATTTTCATGTTTTTATTAAGAAATTAATTCGTGGGCGCTAAAGATATTTTACAGTAGATACATTTTTTACGAGTGTAAGGGTTTCGAAAGACCGAATTCTTTCGTGGTGGATGTGCATGATATTGTTAATAGGTTCTTTATTACAATGCTGTTAAGTGGCATCAAGTTTTAATGTCCATTTTATGTCAGAAGCCATAGTTTTGAATGCTAGTATTTGTCATTTAAGGGTAGAAGTGTTCATTATGTATATGCTGGGAAATGAATAACCTACAAAAGCTCAGGGATGCATGTGATTAGAAGAAAGCTTTCAATGAGATCTGAAGAGGAACTCCATATTTCATATGCACCTTTCTGCAAGTAAAAGTAATCATTTAATCGGCTCAGGACTATCCCCAGAAGGTTATGCACATGTATGTGACTACAAATTTCCAAAATGTAATGCATGTAACACTGCTAACAAGAAAGTATACAGGATTTTGAAACTCATTTAACCCGTTTTCAATAAAGTTCCAACTGATCAGGTCAACCATGAAAGAAAGGGCAAAGAACTTGGATGATTCCACCGTTCCAAATCTTTCATCGACAGCATACATAAATAGAAGGCACATCACACCTCATTTAAATTTTATTTTGTATGCCAATTGGTTTATTATTGTTCACAATTTTCCTCATTCTTTCTCTTTAGAGTTTTCTTCTTCGAGTTGCTTCACACCCAATTCTTTCACATGATGCATTATTTATGAGCTTTCTTCAAAAGGAAGATGGTTGGAGAGAGACTTTAAAAGAGACAGGTAAGTTTGAAGTCACTCTCTTTTTTGCTTTAATGTACCAACATTAAAATTAGTTGTCAAGACTTGTAAAATGTTTATTTTTATTAGCCATTGGGAATTTTCAAATTCTGGGATTACAATATTAGTTGGGCCATATTTTCTTTTGTCAATTTTTTTTCGTGTTATACTCTGAAACAGCTTTCCAAGGTGTTTTGTTGGTAACTTGATTTAAGCCTAAAAATAATTGCTTGATTTTGTCTATTTATTTCACTTTTTGCTACTATGTAACTACTAGTATCAATAATTTATGATGAAAAGTTGTTTTTTTTTATTACAGAGACGTGGACTATTACAATTTTCCACTAAATAAAGATTTGTTCATGGCTAGTTTTGATGAATTATATCATTTGCAAGTCTGGATAAATCTTTATTTTGTAGAAAATTGTATTAGTCTTGGTCTCTGTTGTTATGGAACAGTTCCACCACATCACAGCTAAATCTGTAATTTTATTGATTTTTTCCATTCACGTGAGTGACATATTTTAAAATAATTTTATGCAATAGGAAAATGGGTGGATGCTAAATTATAAAAACATTTAGATCGATGGGGCAAGAAATCAAGAGCTCTACGGCCTCTAATTTAAAATAAGAAGGGGGGGGGGAAACTCCAATGACCGTAATAAACAGTCACAACTCTCGTCAGACCAAATTGTTGTGTTGGTTTCCACAGGAACCACATCAGGGACCAACCACAGCCTCTCGACCAAGAATACCCTCTGTGGTGGTTTACAGGAAATTAATCCATGCCAGGGACCACACACAGCCACATACACACTATCCTGTCTGGAATCCTTCATGAGGCTGTGAGACCCCGTTAAAGATCCAGGTGATAATGTAACCCTTCACAAGGCTGTAGAGAAGACCCTGTTTAAGATTCCAGGATGAGGAAGGATTCACTTTCAACCTTGTGTTGGAGGTGTTTTGTTCCCTTCAGTTTGCTGAAGAGGGCCACTTTGTGGCCAAAACACACGTGCTCGATGTATATTCTTGTCTGCACTCTACTTGTATTCAGATTCTCCCAGAAGTTGGGCCCTTTGAGTGTGTGTGTTTCTTGAGTGCTAGTCTGTGTGATTTGTCTGTGCTCATCCCTCATGGGTAGTTACTGAGTGTGTACTTGTAGAACATCCTGGAATCTTAAATGGGGTCTTCTCTAGAGCCTTGTGAAGGATTCCAGACAGGATAGGGTGTGTGTGACTGTGTGTGGTCCCTGGTGTGGATTAATTTCCCTTAAACCACCACAGGGGGTATTCTTGGTCGAGAGGTTGTAGTTGGTCCCTGAAGTGGTTCACGTGGAAACCAACACAACATTTTGGTCTGACGAGAGTTGCGACTGTTTATTACCACCATTGGAGTTTTCCTCCCTTCTTATTTTAGATCGATAGGGTTTTGTATTTGAGAGAGATGGGGGAAATCATTTATGATAACTTTGAGAAAAAAATTTTATTTGAAAACCACTCGAGTAAATAAATCATGCCTCTGGTTTCAGTAACTTAGCATCAGCATTAGAGCAATACTAAGCCTTAAAATCCATTTTGTGTTTTATTTATTTGTTTTTGTAAAATTTTGTGGGAAATATTAATTATTTATGGAAAAATATATTAAAGTTAATGAACAACAAAAAATAATTTTGGAGTACTGCACACCAGGGTATTAGGTTTAGTGAATGGTTAACAAGAAACTGCAAAACCACTGCCAACCTACTGCTCAACAACCCTCTCCATAACATTTAAATATTCCCCAAATCTTTCAAATGTCCTATAGATCACTAGGTCGCCTTCCTTATCCTTCACCACTCCCAACATTCCCCCAACTTTGGGAAAGTAAAAGAGATGCAAAACCAGCTCCATAGCCATCACCTCGTTTTCCGTCCCTTAATAGCACCTTCTCAAATATCTTGTCCTCTCATCCTGTGCCTCAAACATTGTCATAAATCTCAAACAATGCCAAAACCTGTGTAGCTTATTACATCAGCCAATGTACTGAATTAAAATGAATATAAGTGAGAAAAAAATTCATAATAAAAATTTAGCATCAATGAAATGGTGTCCTTATGTCCCATTTATTTATTTATTTAACAAAGTAGTCAAAAATGGCACAAAGGCTGATATGTAACATACACCAAGAAAAAGAATGAGTAAAAGCATAAAGCAATAATGAAAAGTTAACAAATAATGTCAAGAACAAATATAAGAAGGCAGGAGAGCAGCACATATCCAACCAGAAGAGCTAAGTTACTATCTGGCGTTTAAGGAAGGAGGTGAAAGTGTTGAGGGAGGAAGAGAAGTTCAGGGAATTAAATGTAGCGGGAAGTCGATGGAATAGGGAACATTGAGAGACCAAGAGATGGAAATTTAGAATCTGCAACAGACTCAAGTTACATGTTGGCTGAGGGGGAACAAGAATTAAGAATAGAGGAAGAAGGTCGTTGGTACAGAGAGTTCTGTTAAAGATGCTATGTAAGAATTTCATATCACATAGTAATCGACAGCAGTGGAGAGGGGAAATACCAAGGGATGAGAGAGTAAAGTCCCGGGTTGTATTTTTGAGGGAAGGGATGTGATAACAGGAAATAGCAATAAAGAAAAAAAATTATGAAAAAATGAGTTGTTTTCTGGAAAAAGATGTCTGTGATCTGTGAAAATAAATAAGTGGGACTGGGAAAGAGCTTATGAACTTAGTTAGAGACAATCTGAGAAAGAAATAAAATCCTACCACATCCATGATAGTAATGGAAATATAATAGAAGAGGAAAATATGGAATGGACATAAGTACCAAATAAATGTTCTAGTACAACCCAACATCCTACTCCACAATAACTCACCCTTCATCTCTGTGTACTTCCTTCCTCCCTACATCCCATCCAACATCCCTATCCTATTCGTGCCCTTTCCTCATTTGCCAATAACATTCTCCTCTCTATTACAGTCTTCAACATCCCACTGCCGATTGATATGCTTTTCATCCATTTTTCCTGCATCCTTATGATTTCTCCCAACAACCCCCTCTCCTGCCCCACTTCCTCATTTCTTTTCCTTTCTGTTCATTTCACCTATTCCATCCTTCCCTAAACCTACATTTCAACAGCCCTGATCCACGTCTATCCTCCTGCTTCTGTGACCATGTTTCCATGCATGCATAAAGGCCCTCCATATCAAGATTTTGTTGAGCCTTTTCCTAACATCCTTACTCAACGTCCCTGTCATCAACTCCCTCCTCCTTGTGAAAGCCTCTTAGCCTAGCATAATTCTTCTCCTTACTCGATCCAACTGCACCCACTCCCTACTCCATCTGCCTATTCCTAGGATAACTCTCACTAAGCGCTCACTATTATTTCGCCTCTCCTCCCTTCTGAACTCACTCCCTTACACTGTCGATCCTTTTCATTTATCATGTAACAATTTTGCCACCCATATCCCACCTGTCAACAAATTAACTATTTCCCCTGTCCATGTTCTGTTCGGCTTTCATGTTTTTGTTATTTTTTCACTGTAAATTGGTGCTTCTGCGGTATGTGAATGTTTTAAAATAAAATAAATAAATAGAACCAATAATGCATTCCCCTCATCAAACTTATATTGGTTTCCATAATGAAGTGAAATAGAATGACGTGAGAGAATTATGTGGGGCAGACCAAGCGGAACGGTTGCTATTCATTTTTTAGCTGATATTGTGCACAGAGTAATTTAAGCTGAGCCACATCTCTTATACAAGGACAGGCTTAATCATTGTATATTTAGAACAGAATGATCAAATGTACTGATCATTTTTATGACAATTTTTAATGATGTAGTGAAAAAAATCAGAATGATTAATCCTCTAACACATGTGCATGATTTTTTTGATATTACCAACTGTTCCAGATAAATGTGGTATCCTGAAGTTGAAGAGCGAGAGCAGCTCAGGGCTATCAATAGTCGACTTTAGGGTGTTGTGGAGGAGTTTTAAATCAGCTTGAAGTCTGCAGTTATAGGGGGATAGAAATGGATAAAGAAGACAGAACAGCATTTAAGGATATATTGCGGAAATGGGGAACTATGTGTTTGACTATTTTAGCAAAGAATTGAGAGATGCAGTCGTGATTTTAGATTAGTTGGGGCTGAAGTGGACCAAACTAGGGAACAATATGATGCTATGGGAAGGAAAATTGTTGAGAAGTACGAATGGAGTGCTATGGGATATTTAATTTATGTGAAGCAGTAAAGAAGGCCAAATAGGGACTTTGCTTTATTTTTTACAGTCGTAATGTGGTATATGTTTTGAAAAATGTGCTTAAGTGTTCTCTTTTGAATTTTTCTACCAATTTATAACCTTGGAGAAGTGGTGGTCTTTCTTAAGTTATATTTGGTGTCTTTCATTTTCAGGGTACTTACTGTTTGCTGAATCAAGATTTAAGGCATTTAGTGTTTCAGTAAGACTTAAGCAGCCTGATAAGAGATTTGAATCAATTAAGAATTATGGTGGTGAATTACAGGTGGGTTTTTCATTCTAATTTTTATTTCATTTCTTTAGATAAATATGAAAGATAAGAAAGTTTTTGAACACAAGAAAGATTCTATTTCCTAAATTTCAGTAACTTTTATGGTTGTTAAGTTGTGGCACATATTTAAGATTTATTATTCCAAATAATTCAAATTAAGTATGGGTAATTTAGTTTGTTAATAATTCTTTTAAAATGTTGTTCCCATATCACGTAGGTATGATGAGGTAAACATGTCATGAAATGGAAAATAATAATATTTATTGATCCTAGGACTTTATAAAGTAAAATATAGAACTAGTCGGTGAACCAACAATCAACTGTTTTAGTGTTCCGAAGACTCCAGAAACTCTTCCACACTATAATAGCATTTATCTATCAGGAAATGCTTGAGATATTTCTTAAATGTACCCCTAGAAGGAGCAGATTTAATTCCTGGTGGCAGATATTTGAAAATTTTTATGGCCACATGTAAGGGACTCTTATTATACATAGCAGAAGACCGGCAGAATAAATGTCCATTGCACTCTGTTGAGTAATATGCCCATGTAACTGAGCATTGGTAATTAGTTGTTTCATATTATCCTTAACATACATACATAAGTAATAAATATTCGAAGGTAAGGTGAAAATTTCTCGACCTAACACAGAGATGGCGGTCCAATCAGTCAAAATTTATGATTCCAGCCTGGGTGCATGTATCATTAGTTTGTAAGTCAAGTTTCAAATTGTTTTCTCAAGTAATTTTTCTACTCGTATTGTTGCAGTAGACATGTTTCGTGTGTTTCGTTGAAATGGAAAAGCTTGAATTTTGTGTTCTGATAAAATTCTTCATTTTGGATAGATTAGCCCCTTAAGAAAATTCATCCAAAGTTGACAAATTTTAAGGGGACTCTACTCTTTCAATGTCAATTGTTAAAAAGTGGGCAGTGGAATTTAAATGTGGTCGGACAACCCTCGAAGATGACCACGTGAACGACGGCCAAAAACATCGTCCACACCAGAAACCATCAAAAAGGTGCACAATATCGTGTTGGACGATAGGCGAGTGAAAGTGAGTGAGATAGCTAAGGCGATGGGGGTATTGGAAGAAAGAGTGCGAAACATCTTGCAAGAATTATGGATGCGAAAGCTCTGGCTAGGTGGGTGCTGCATTTACTGAATGCCGGTCAGAAGCAAATGCGCAAACAATTTTCGCAGCAATGTTTGGACCGGTTCAAGAGGGAACCAACTGATTTTGTGCGGTGACCCATGAATGTGACATGGGTAGCAGTAGTAGTTTTAGGGGAGACAGCCGACAGCTGCATTCAATTGTACCATTAGGGATGGACAGGAAAGGGTGAAGGATGGAGAGAAACCCGGCATCGGCATTAGCCTACTCTTAACGAAAGGCACCAAGGGGTTCGAAGCTTAATGTCTCATTCAACAGACAGCGTACTCACTCAAAGTACCCACCCTCCACAAATCACCACAAGTTAGATCAAGATACCACTGAAAAATATCTTCTGCCTCTGGGACTTGAACCCGAGCCCTCTGGGTGGGAAGCCAGTACATTATCCACCATACCATCTCGATTGCCATGTGTTATGGGCTCACCACTGCATGCCAGAAATGAAAAAGTAGTCGAAGCAGTGGGTGGAAGCTGGTGGTTCAGCGCCAAATAAAGCAAAGTCCATCCTATCTGATGAGGATAAAAAAAGGAAAACTTTACTCTTCTACACACTTTTAATACAATACGACCATGGTCTTATTGTATTAAGAATAAAAACTCTATGGAAGCCATGTGATGCTCCCCAGAAAATAACTCCTAAGCTCCTGTGTGACTGAAAGTTGCCATAGTAAACTACTTTTAGTATATTTAAATCTATTATGTTTGTAGATTTTGTAGAATAAATCCACTTCAAAAAATATGAAATATCCTCTTAACTTTACATAATTTCAAAATTGATAGAAGCAAAACAATGGATCATCAGAGTAGCTAGTGTCAAAAATGAATGATTTTTACTAGGGGTCATGCTAAACAGATGTACTAGTTATTCAGTTACCAATTCTGTTCAATGAACTGTGGCAGATGCATTAACAGTCATCCATTAATGTGCAGCAATATGCATGAGTTTCAAAGTGCAGAATCCATTTGTATTGACCAGGATTCACGATTAGAAAGTTGCTGTGTGAGAGGATGACTTGGTAGCTTGACTGGATCTGAAGCACTGAGCCAGATGTTGAGAGATCCAAGTTTGGATCCCAGTCAAGGCAAATGGTTTTTATACTGTGGAATTCCTATAAAATGTAATGTTTCAAAACTAATTTAGTGAAGCTGGTGTTTTAATTTTTTATAATACCAGATTTCAGGAGAATACCCTTTTAGTTGTTAGTACCGTATTTTCCCATCGATAATGTGTGCGTTATCTGTACAAAAATTTTCAGATGATCAAAAAAAATGACGATGCGCGTTATGCAATGAAAATTGAAAAAATCCAAACATTTACGAGGCGTGTTCATAAAGTAAGACCTGTTTGGTCACAGGAAAAAATATACTCATATGAAACACATTTTATTGGCACTTTTAGTTAGCTACAAACCTACTTCACTTATCTACATAATCGCCGTTCACTTCTAAGCATTTTTCGTACCGCTGCACCAGCTTCTTTAACTCCTCTGCATAGAAACTCGCCGCCTGAGGGTTGAACCAATCGACAACGCCATTCTTGAGTTCCTCTTCGGTTTCGAAACGTTGTCCACCGAACCACTGTTTCAAGTGCAATAAGAGGAAGTAGTCGCTGGGTGTAAGATCAGGACTGTACGGTGGGTGGTTTAAAGAGTTCCCAACGACCCAAAAACTCTCGTCCACTGGACATTCTTTGCTCTTTGTGGTGGTCGGTGAGCATTTTCGGTGCCCACCTTGCACGCAATGTGTGGTATCCGAGGTTTTCCTTAACAATATTGTAGACAGTAGTGCGTCCAAGTTGAGGAAATTGTTCAGCCAGGCCATTAATTGTCAATCGACGATCACATCGCAGTTTTTGTTCCACTTGCGAAACAATTTCATCGGTCAGAAGACTGGGCCTACCACTTCGCTCTTCGTCATGGACATTTGTTCGTCCATTTTTAAAATCACAGCACCATTGTCTAACCTTTCCTTCACTCATAACTGTAGGTTTATAAACTAGGCATAATTCCCGCAAAAGTTCAGCAGCCGACAATCCTTTTGCATACAAGAATCGTATGACAGAACGCACTTCACAGCTAGCGGGATCAACGATTGTCACGGACATTGTTGTTTGCATGCACGGACAAGCAAATGACTTCTGAAACAAAACAAATGCTGCTATAGCTTCTCAATGAATCAGTAGATGGCGCTGCAGGAGCAAAACTGTGTTCTGAAGCGCCAATATTTAAATATAAGCAAACGGTACTTACTTTAAGAATATGCGTCGTACTTGCCGATGTCCACAATAATTTATAGAACAGTTTCACAAAAATAAATTAGTCTGGAAGCATGCCCTTCTACTTGCATTCTCTTTTATACAGATATGCTACTTTTACAGTTATATCATTTCATAAATCCATGAGGAAAAGAAGAAACATAATTTCTATGCTTCATGTATTCTAATACATAGTACTTCTTTATTCTAATGCATGGTACTTCATGTATACAGAGAATATGTCGTATTATATATACGTTCATATAAAATATGATAGGATAGGTAGATCACTCAAACCCAAGAAATTTGTCATGTGAATCACAGTTAAATGAATTAAGCACATTTATTATCTCTTCAGGCACATCACCAATTTCACTCTCCGAAGTTAACTCTTCCTTATCTTCTAGCACTGGTGTTGAAATATTGCCCAAAGCTTTTTCAAATCCATGGTTTACACAAGTCCCTCTGACATCCTGCCAACTGGATCCACTGGGTTATTTTTTCATAAGGCACTCTTCTAATCCTTCCTGATTCTGTGTTGTCTTTCATACCAGACATCATCCACTTTTCCCAACTAAAATGTAACTTTGATTTAAAAGATTTATTAATGGATAAATCCTGGCAGCCTCACAATTGCCTTTTTCTTTCCCAAAATTGATGACTTCTAGTTTAAACATCACTATGTACAATTTTCTTCTCCAAAGGTAATTTTCTTGTAAAAATTCTAAATTACAAAAGCTTAACTCAATTCAGCTTTGAAACAATCGCCATGTAGGCGGTACTTTCATAGAACTTTGAGGGTATCTAGAACAGCTGAGCACCAATACGAACAAAGCGAAGTAAAGCAAACAAAACAAAAATTCTATTTCATTCATTCTCATATTTTTTTTATATTTGATTTGCTGAAAGTTAATTTATTTCGCAAATAAAAGAGCACACAAGCCTATGTATCATTCCAACTTAAAAATCATAGCGAAAAAGTAATAAGGTGGCATATTATTTTGGCTTGTAAATATTATTTTTTGATCCTTCTGTCATTTGGAATTAATTTCAATCACCTGGTTCTAATCTTCTCTATACTTATGGTTGATATAGCCGCAGGGAATTATGGTTCCATGTATTCATTGGTTGTTACTATTAGTAAATGAATTTTGACATTTTTACACACAATATATATACATTATATGTGGGTCGTGGTAGTCCAGGGGGTAGCACGTTAGGGCGTACTGACCGGAGGGTCCCAGGTTTGATTCCCGGGTGAGGCACTCTGGGCACCTGCAGCTCCAACCAAGCTGTGTGATTTTTCAGGTACCAGATATTCCTGGGAAACCATAACCGGCACAGGGAAAGGAACTGACCCCCATACCCTGATGTGTGAATATTCACTCGCCGTCGGGCTTAATGCATGGGTGAACTCTGCAATCACCTACTAAACCGACCTTCGGGTTGATTACTGTGTTTATGGTTTTTATATATATATATATGTACACACACAGATGCGTATACATGTTCAAGATAACTATGAAGCCCTGGGCGCACGGCATCTATACAAATTCATGATAACTATTAAGTTATGGGTGCGAGTTATACATAAGCTGTGCATTACTGATGGGAAAATAGGCTAATTAATCAGAGGAGTATTGAATATGAATGCCATGAAGCAATATGTTTCTCATTCTGGTCAAGAAGCAATAGCTCAATGCTAAATAATTTATCCTGCAAAATTCTTGCGCCTCATGTTTTAAAAATATGTTTTGCAACATATTGCCTTCTTAATCCTCTGCTTTTTCCCCAGTTTATGTTAAAATATTGTGTATGTAGGGATTGTTAAACCTTTTAAACCATGGCAATTATCACTTTGGTGAATGCTCAGAAAATGTGCCACTCATCTAAAGCTTCACAAGTGTGCGTATACCTTTCTTTTGAACCTCAATTCCTGAGCTCCATCCTCTATGCATGTACTGCATATCCCCTAATCATTAGGGTGGCCACTCAATCAAAAAAAATCCTGGAATTAGTTACTCATTGTCTAAAAATGTAGGAATTATACAGGAAAAGGTCTGATTTTTTTAAAAGTTGGGAATAATATGGTGCTTTGGAATCCCCAGTGATAACAATGTTCCTTTTGGTGTTGAGACTAGCCCATGTTAGATGTAAGCCATTGTACATGCTTGCCCTTGCAAAAACCGAATCTCTTGAGTGGTGTGATATATAATGTTTGAATGGCCTCGATGTGAAGAGAGGCAGGGGTAGGTGAGAGCCTTGGAGGGGAAGGGAAGCTAAGTTCCTCTGGCAGGATGGCCAAGAGCCCCTGACGAAGCATCAACTAGTTCTTCTTATGACCCACAGATGTGAATGGGATTTCCTAGAATGTTCATATCATAATAGTATATGTCAAAGCAACTAAAGTTGAACACTTTCTTTGACTCTAGTATTGCTCATAAAATTCTGTTCAACCCTGATCAAGCCCTGTCTTCTACATAGACCACTGGCATGCTAAGAAATAAAAATATTCCCCTATCAAGGATAAATCTTACCCCTCCAAAAGTTCCATTGTGAATCCCATTACTCCATTTAGTAGAACAATTATAAATTGGTACAGGTTTACTGTAAAATGTTTATTCCCATAAAATGCAGTGTCTGTGGAATTATTTTAAAATTTACTGATCTGCCCTTATAATAACACAGGCCTACAAAAAAAAATTTTTTTTTTGGTGCCGGGAATCTTTGTGATGATTTTAACTATATTTGTTGAGCAACAATTTCATGTGGCACCTCGCGCACGACTACGAATGCCTGTGACATTGTATGTACGGTATTTCGTCACAACATCTTGTTCCTTTAAAAGCCCCCAAAATTTCAGAGTGTAAGAGGACATCTTGGTAGCTTAATTGGTTAAAGCATTCGGCCGGATATCGAGGGATCTGGGTTCGAATCCCGGTCAAGGCGAATGATTTTTACTCTCTGAAATTGTTGCATTATAATACACACATAGCGGATGACTCCGTTAATAGTTACTGTTGCGGCATCTCCCGCAGTTTCATGGATATTTGTAGAGCTGAATCCAAATATGAAATCCGTTTTTATTTAACAGCTCTACTTTTTTAGATATGGCACATCTTACGATTAGTTGTTTTAATATTTGATATATTCCGGAAAATAATTTTCAAAGTTAAATAAATCTATAAGTATACTAATTTATAACCACTCTGCGGTATTCCTTTTATTTTCAATAAACTGTCAATAAGTTTTATGTATATTTCTATATTGTAGGCCAATGAGATAATTATTAATATAATATTCCCATATCATTATGTAGAAGATTTTTTTACGTAAGTAACAACATATCTATATCTTGAAAACTATAGCTGATAGGAAAAAACCAGTGTCATAATTGGATTCAGCACCCCAATTGTTCTTTAAATCAGCATTAAAAGCTCCGGCACCAAAAACACTGTTGGCCTGTGTAATCAATCACATTCTTTTGAAATTGATACTTTGAGAGCATTTTAAACCCCATTTGTCTGTTACATACCACCCATGTAATGATAATGGGACATCTTTCTTCTCAGAAACTCAGAATCTTCTAGAGGTATCCCCATCTTTCGAAGTCAAATATCAATTTTTTTCCAAAGCATTGCTTTGCTGTTGTATGTTTTTTTCTGAAATGGTACAGTGACAATCCCCTTAATAGTCTCTCAGATTAAAATGGGCTTTGATTTTGTTAACTGCTCAAATTACAATGTTTAAAGACTTGTGAAGGCAATCACTCAGTATTTTAGCCATTAGATGTTGTCGATGAATGACACAATGAATAGCAAAAACATTTGGTACATATTTCCTCAAGCATGCAATACAACCATGGTAACAATCAGTCATTGGTGGAGCTCCCTTTCTCGCAACAGCCTGTATGCTAGAAAGTGGAATTTTTTGTCCCTGAAGAACTACTCTACGATGCGAAATATTGACTCCCCTTGAGTATCAGTTTCTAATAATAATAATAATAAACTTTATTCATCTTAATCATATTTACATATGGTGGATGTCGTCATTTTTGCAGGAACATAGTAACACACTACAGAGCACAATATACAATCAAATAAAAAACATATACTTTGATATGACACTAAACACTACACCTTTACTGACACTAGCCACACCACATAGACACTAAACCTTATAATTTTAGGCTAGTAAAATCAAGCTCATAATACTCCTCTATTGAGTATAGAGGATTGGAGGTAAGCCAATCACGCAGCACCCTTCGGAACACCATAATTGCCTTGCAAACATAGATAGATCTTTAAGTGGTTCCTTTTTAAAATAAAATTACTTAAAATACTATTATACTTTAAAATAATAATACTTACTTTAAAATAATATTATTGCCTTTGCTTATGCTTTCTATTGTTTTAAGCTCAACTTTGTTGAAGTTCATGTTCAATAATAAATTTTATTAAGAACGCAATGTATACATCCACTGTTTTTTATTATCGTACAACTAGTTTCAATGCTTAGGCGTCATCATCAGGTACAAAAATAAAACCATCTGTGGAAAAACAACCATGAGAGTGATTTCAACCCAGTACTCTTACACCAGATGGACAAAGGGATGAGGATGGACAAGTGGGAGGAGCTTGAAATTAGAAAGAATTTAAAAACGGGTCATTTGGTGAACGAATTATTGTTTGAATACCACTCCCCAAACATGGAGGTACCCCTTTTCTTCATCGAAAGACACAACAACCCACCAATCACTGACGCTTAACACCCCTATCCTCCTTCCCATTTACGCCAATCACAACCCGATTTTACCCCTCTTTTTTCTCCCCTCTCTCACCCACTCCACTCTCCCTTATAAATGCTATATAAACGAGCCACAGCTGGTTTTATTTTTTTACCTGATGATGACGCATAAGCGTTCAAACTGGTTGTACTATAATAAAGAACAGTGGATGTATACATTGTGTTCTTAATAAAATAAAATTGAGCCTTTGCTTAATTGGTTGCCTTAAATAAAGTATAGCTGTTATTCATCTGATGGTAACAAGTAATTTTCTGTAATGGTTTATAATTTCTATGTTGTATGTTTTTATGTAAATACTAGCTCTGTTGCTTTTCTGTATGTTGCAAGGTAGAAAGAAATTGACATGGTGAAGTCAGTTTTATTTGTATTTCAGGAGTTTTAATTATTTACGGTTTATTTTTTCTGCTTTGAAATGGAAAACAACACAAACTTAGTGTTGAATGGAAGGGTATAGACAATTAAAATGCTCATCAAAAATTGCAGAAAATAATTGCACCCAATAATGGGTTTGTTGGATGGTATGATAATACAACATATATCTTGACAGAGATCATTTGATAACTGTTTTGTTCTATAGCTTACAGAATTTAATGTCATTTTGTAGCTATAAGAAAGTGATCTGACATTTAAGTAATTATTACTTTAGTTTTTACATCTTTCAGATAGTGTTTTTGAGAATATTGCCAATATTGGTTTGTGAAAAGCATTAGTGAATCCTTAATTGGCAGAACATCTTTGAGTTTTGAAGCACTTAATATTTATGTTTAAATTCCTTGTACTTCAGTAATCAAATCTTTAAAATTTGCAATAAGTTACAAACAGTTTTTTTATTTTTCAGAGTCACATGGGGGAGCTTCTAAGGGTTCGTGCCAGGCTTGCTAGCAGCCTTTTCAATTTGCATCGCCTGCATGCCAATTATGGGCGTGTGTTCAGTGAGTGGAGTGCCATTGAAAAGGAAATGGGTGATGGATTACAGGTAATGCATGCACAAGGATTTTGTCAAAATTATGCCAGATATACCAATATGCATTGCATACAGGTATGTTGCAATGTGTGAATTAAGTCTCAACATTTTCTGTTGTCTTCAAGATTCTTTTGAATGCTTTTACCATTAGACCTGGGGTAAAGAGGTCTGAATTGCATCCTTCAGAATCCTCATCACTTGCCCATCTCTTGAATGCATAGCTTAGCAAAGATTTGTTTGGTACTTGTGTCTATCCAAAACCTACCTTAAGCAGTAGATTACCTATTAATAAATATATATATATATATATATATATAAGTTGGTCGAAATAACCATAGCTATGAAACAAAAATTGGTGTTAAATACTGTAGGTCCCGAAGTTTATGGCATCTGGCATTAATATAAAATATCAATGATTAAACTACAGGTATTGTAGTTTGTTATTATTATTAGCTGTATTCTGCCAGCTTAGATTAGGTTTTGGATGGACCCTGAGACTGCACACTACTCTACTCCTAAGCCCTAAATAAAAGACAAAAGATATCATTCAACCCAAAACCAGATATTGAAGCAGCTCTTTCTTCAGTTCTGAATACTTTCTACTTCTTAATTTCATCCAAACTGCCTATTCTCCCTTCCTCCTACCTTGCTTGTCCACCATTATCCCCTCAACATCATACCAGCTTCACCTTCCCATTGCCTCTCATTGTCTCTTGCATCCACTTGTCCTGCCTTATTTCAATTTCTCCTGGCAGACTTCTCTCTATCATGCCTAGAATTTCATTTTCAGTTTTTTTTCCTTTTCATTCTATTTTATTTTTGCCATTCTTCTCCCCACCCACATCTCAAAACCTCTTTTCTTTACATCTTCACCTTAGGTAACTTCTGTTTCTTTGCAATTGATTCCTTACCTAATGCAGTTCTTTTTACGTCCCCACTATTCAGCCCACCTCCAAAGTACTCCCTATATAACTGAACTGTTCTATGTGTTTTAGGTTATTTCCTCAACTGGAATGTTTATCTTAAGACTTCTTACTTCTTGCAATTCCCATTACCTTCATTTTTTTGATTAGTTCTCATTTCATACTTAATACTCTGATTCTGCAGTGCTAATTAATGATGACTGACCAGCTAATTAATGCTTCATCATCAGCAAATCTAACTGATCTGAAGAGTTCCCCATCTACTGTCACTCTAGCCTTAATCCCTTCCCATGCCTTGCTTACCATTTCCTCCACATGTTTATTGTCAAGAAGAGGTGGTAATTGACATTCCTGTCTTATTTCCCCATCAGAATTTGCCCTTCCTGACTCCTTATTTGCTACCTGCAACTGGGCTGTCAGAGAAAGTACAGGTTCCTAAAGTGTTGTCCTCCCTCCAATCTACACATATCTTTTTCTAAATGTTCATTGATTTTTCTCAGTTTAGTCTGTCATTGTGGCTTAGAGGTAGTCCAGGGGTAGAGCGTTGGACTACTGACTAAAGGGCCCAGGTTCAATATCCAGGTATTCCTCTCTGTACACCCCCAGTTCCACCCAAGAAATGTGATTTTTCAGGTACCAGATCTTCCTGGGAATACACTGTCGGGCATAGTACTGGGTGAACTCTACCATCACCTACCAAACCAACCTTAGGATTGATTACTGTGTTTATGATTTTTTTACTGTGGCAATACCTTCTCAGAATCTATGAATTGTACGATCCTTATTGAACTCTTGTGTTTCTTTCTACTGGTGACCTCATTATTGCTATGGTACCATGTGTAACCCTGCCCTTTCTACACCCAAACTGATGCTCTCCTAAGTACTCATTTGCTCTCTCCTTCATCCATTTGGTGATGACTCTGAGTAATAGTTTTTGCCATCTATGAAATCAAACCTATTGTCCTATAATCCTCTCCTAATGGTGCTCTTACTTTGTTGGAATGACTATAATACGAGGGTCATCCGGAAAGTAGTACCCATTCGTGCCGCATGAAGTGCTGACGACGCGAGTAGCCGCTGGACGAGGTCAGATAGCTTCAGTGGCTTGTCTGCCTTCTCTGAGCCAAGTTGCGTGACGCTAGCATTGCCTGTGTTGTTTCTGTGATTGTTTACAATGTTTAAAAAAATTGAGAACGCCGCCAGTTGTGAAGTGAGGGCAGTGATTAAATTCCTCAATGCAAGAAACGTTCGCCCATGTGATATTCATCGCCAATTAAAGGAGGTGTATGGAGACAATGTAATGGACGAGTCGTCTGTTCGGCGGTGGTGTCGCAACTTCAACATGGGGAGGGGGAACACACACGACGATGAGCGTTCGGGGAGACCGTCTGTCATTACAGACCAACTGGTGAGCTCAGTTGACGAATTCGTGAGGAACGATCGGCGCGTTACAATTGATGACATCTGTGAGCATTTTCCCAATGTTTCTCGAACAATTGTTCATGAAATTGTTAAACACCATCTGCATTATGTAAAAATTTGTGCAAGATGGGTCCCTCGCATGCTTACAGATGAGCAGAAAACCAAGCGTATGGCTGCAGCACTGACGTTTTTGGGACGTTATTCTGATGAAGGAGACTCTTTCTTGACTCGCATAATTACTGGTGACAAAACATGGGTTTGTTATGCATCACCTGAGAGTAAACGACAGTCAATGGAGTGGCATCATGCTCATTCACCAAACAAACCAAAAAAATTCAAGACAGTTCTGTCCACCAGGAAACTCATGGCAACCATTTTCTGGGATCGACGAGGTGTATTGCTTATTGATTTTATGGCCCGTGGAGACACTATTAATGCCAATGCGTATTGTGAAACATTACAGAAATTACGGCGGGCAATACAAAATCGGCGGCGAGGTCTATTGTCTACTGGTGTCATTCTCGTTCATGACAATGCCAGGCCTCATGCAGCTGGGATAACACAAAAACTTTTGCAGCAATTCAAATGGGAAACTTTCGACCATCCACCGTATAGCCCGGACTTGGCCCCTTCAGATTTTCATCTCTTTACAAAGCTTAAAGACTTTTTGGCAGGAAAAAGATTTGACAGCGATGAAGAACTTAAAGAAGGAGTGACCCTGTATCTCAATGAGCTGGCGGCGAAGGACTATGCAGCAGGAAAACAGAAACTTGTCACACGTTCTGACAAATGCCTTAATTTGCTTGGAGATTATGTTGAGAAGTAGTTTAAAGTATCCTCTTTCAAATAAAATTTTTTATGTTTGTTAATATTTACTTTTGTGTCTTTATTTCACGAACGGGTACTACTTTCCGGATGACCCTCGTACTTAACTAACAAAATCTTGGGGCCAATTTCCTTCCTCATTAATGCTACAAATGAATCCATGAAAACTCTTCCTTCATCTTTTTTCGTAAATTTTTGATTAGTTTGCAGGGACGTTATCTAATCACTCAGCCTTAGATTTAATTTCTCTGAATGATTTTTCTAACCTAGAATTTTAAGTATTCCTGTTCATAAGCATTCCTTTTTAACATCCTATTTCATCTATCAATGCAAACTCCTTGGCATATTACTTTTCACTATATACCATATCTGCTTGATTGAAGTCAACCATCGAAAAACCATCTACATATTTTTGAAAAAGTAATTTGGAAGAGTTTTTGATGTTTCTGGGCATGGGCTGCCAGCATAGAATACTTAATGCATCGCATTGTTACAAGGGTTACTTGAGGAATAGTGGTAATTATGAGGATATTGGTACAGTGAACTGGTTGCTAATGCAGACCTTGTTCAGCCATTTAGTGCTGGTGGTTTCTTATGGGGTCACAAGATGGCTAGCTTGCCAGAGTATTTCATGCTTGCCTTGCTTTGCTTTGTGCAAGCAAAATGTTCAAAAGAAGTACATTTTGCGTGCAAGTTTCTTTTGGCATGAATGAAAACATTAATTAAATAGTTCTACATGAAGCAAAAAATTCAATAGTTTGACACTAGTTGCATAGTCATGTCACATTTGCTTGCAATAGATGACCAGTTCTTCCATGTATTTTTGTAATTTTTGAAGTGCATACCTAAATATTTTGAATTATTCTGAGAGTAAAACAGTGCAGCGGAAATTATATCAAAAATGTGTGGAACTAAAAGAAAGCACACAACATTGAATATAGTGGGCAAGGTGAAGTCACCTTAGAATTGGGAGCCTGGGTTTCCTGTGGCTAGTTTGATTTGTGCATTTGGTGTAGCTGTTTAAAATGTCAAGGACTAACTCATGCTAAGGAAGGTAATCCATTTTCACAAAGATTTATGGAAGAAGGAAGAAGAAATAGCAGATTGTGTTTCAACAGTGGGAAATATACCTTTGAAATCTGAAGAGGAACCTGCTGAAACAAACCGTTAAAATTTCAGTCATGGAGAGCCTGGATATTATTATACGTAATCTACTGACTAAGGTAGGTTTTTGGATGGACACAACTATCAAATAAGTATTTTGTATGTCCAAACGAAACACAATCCAGCAACCTACTCTACATCAGGTCTCTCTTCATCTCTGTGTACTTCTTTCCTCCCTTCATCTCGTCTAATATCCCTATCCTGTTCCTGCCCTTTCCTCATTTGCCTAACATTCTCCCCTCTATTACCTTCTTCAACATGCCACTGTCGCTCAATACGCCTTTCATCCATTTCTCCTGCCTCCATAGGATTTCTCCCAACAAACCCCTCTTCTCACCCACCATCCCCAGTACTTCCTCATTTGTTTTTCTTTTGATCCATTTTACCTTCTCCATTCTTCTCCACATTCACATTTCAAAAGCCTCCAATCTACGTCTACTACCTTGATCAAAAAGTTCCCGGAATTTATTCAGAAAATTAAAAATACAAGTTTATTCATCTAAATCTATATTGTCCCCTTCAAAGTAATCCCCATCGACTGCAACACACTTATGCCAGCGCTTGATCCAATCCTTGAAACATTTTGTATATTCGGTTTTCGGTATGTCCATCAGTGCTTCCTGCGATTTTTCCATTACTTCCTCTCGGCTGCTAAATCGCGTTCCCCGTAATGGTTTTTTAACTCGATTGAACAGAAAGAGGTCACAGGGAGCCAAATCAGGTGAATTCGGTGGCTGTTGGATGGTATTTGTTGCATTTTTCGTCAAAAAATTACGAATAATGATAGCACTGTGCGACGGTCTCGACGCACTGTGCGACGATTTCTGGTCTCTTTCGGCGAATTGCTTCACGCAAACGTCTCATAACGCCCAAATAATACTCTTTGTTTACTGTCTGGCCTTCTGGCAAAAATTCATGATGCACTACACCGTTGTAATCCATGAAAACCGTCAGCATTGCCTTCTTTTTTGACTGAAAACGACGTGGTTTTTTTGGTCTCGGCTCATTTGGTGAACGCCATTCACTTGCCTGATGTCTGGATTGCGTGTCGTACTCATAAACCCACGTCTCGTCTCCAGTAATGATCCTTTTGATGAATGTGGGATCGGATTCAGCCTCGCAAATCATGTTTTTTGCGACGTCAACACGGTCTCTTTTTTGCATGAAATTGAGGTCTTTTGGCACCAACTTTGCTGCTACACGACGGAAACCCAAATCATTAACCACAATGTCTTGGGCGGATCTATAGGCAATGTTCAAGTCCTCCGCTATTTCTCTGATGGTTAATTTGCGGTTATTGACCAACATTTCTTTTACTTAATCAATTTTTTCACCGACTTTCGATGTCGATGGTCTGCCACTGCGTTCATCATCTTCGATTGACTCACGACCACTTCTGAACCACTCGTGCCACTGGTAAACGACCGTTTTTTTTTGAGAATCGTTGCCGAAACACTTTTCCAACATTTCCAACGTCCGTGCGCCACTAAATCCGTTTTTTACGCAAAATTTAATACAAGTTTGTTGTTGCAAATTTAAATCCATTTCTGCAATTGTAAAAAATCGCCAACACACACAGAGATAGATGTACTCTTGGCTACGTAACTTTTGCAAATGTCAAGTTATGATACTAAGATTTAAAGGGAATATCAACAACAGATGTACCAATTTAACAAAAAAAACAGAACTCAAATCGGAACGATGGGAGCGCCACACGGTGGTTATTCCGGGAACTTTTTGATCAAGGTAGTATCCTCCTGCTTCAGTGACCACGTTTCCGTGCCGTACATAGCTATGCTCCATATCAAAGTTTTTACGAGTCTTTTCTTAACCTCCCTACTCAACATCCCCATCATCAAATCTCTCCATGTGAAAGCTTCTTTGCCTAGCACAATTCTTCTCCTTAGATCCCTACTACTTTGACCATGTTGGTTCAAAATTTCCAAGATGCATAAACTGTTCCATCTACTCTAGTTTTTGCCCTTGTATTTTACTGTCAACCTTGGCTTTTCTCTTTCTGGAAAATCACATAACCTTTGTTTTATTTATTTTGATTCTCATCCCATATCTTTCGCACTGTATTTCCAGTTCACTCCACAATGCTTGCAACCTCTTGGCAGACAGAAAAACTGAAGCTAATAATTGGCAAACCTAACCGATTTTATGAATTCCCCTACGACTTTCATACCTATCTTCAGTTCTTCCCATGTCTCTATAATCATTTCCTGCACATATACGTTGAACAGTACTGGTGATAATGGGCAACCCTGCCTTACACCTCTTCCTAACACTGCCCATCCAGACTATCCATTTCCTACTCGCACCTGAGCAGTCTGAGACATAAACAGGTTGCGGATCAGTTTCCTGTCCCTCCAATCCATTCCTATTTTCTCTAGCGATCTCATTACTGCAATGGCATTACCCATGCCTCTCTAATTCCTAAACCCAAACTGATCATCCCCTAAGTAATCATTTTCCCTTCTCTCTATCCTTTTATTGATAATCCTGAGAACAACTTTAGCTGTGTGGGATATCAAACTCATTGTTCTGTAGTTCTCACATCACATAGCCTTTCCCTTTTCCGGAAAAGGAACTAACACTGATCTCACAAAGTCTTCTGGTCAGATTCTTTCCTCATAGATGCTACAAATCAGTCCTTACATAATCTTCCTCCCATATTTTCCTAACCTTGTAGTAGTTCTGCCCGTATGTTGTCTAACCCCACTGTCTTCTTTGATTTCATCTCCTTTAATGCCCTTTCTAACTCGTCGATTAGTATGCCTGGACCTAAGCTATCTTCATCTACATCATGTTCTATTTCTATGTCTAAACTTGTTGACCTTAGTTCTATACCATGGAGTCCATCTGTGTATTCTTTCCATATCCATTTGGACTTTTCTGTGTCATCTATTTTCATACCTGCCTTATCTCTAACTGTGAGCACAGGTCTTCCCTTCTTACTTCCCAATAATGATTTAATCTGCTGTTTAGTGCGATGTGTGACTTGCCTGATGTCTGGATTGCGTGTCGTACTCATAAACCCACGTCTCTCTCCAGTAATGATCCTTTTGATGAATGTGGGATCGGATTCAGCCTCGCAAATCATGTCTTTTGCGACGTCAACACGGTCTCTTTTTTGCATGAAATTGAGGTCTTTTGGCACCAACTTTGCTGCTACACGACGGAAACCCAAATCATTAACCACAATGTCTTGGGCGGATCTATAGGCAATGTTCAAGTCCTCCGCTATTTCTCTGATGGTTAATTTGCGGTTATTGACCAACATTTCTTTTACTTAATCAATTTTTTCACCGACTTTCGATGTCGATGGTCTGCCACTGCGTTCATCATCTTCGATTGACTCACGACCACTTCTGAACTGCTCGTGCCACTGGTAAACGACCGTTTTTTTTAGAGAATCGTTGCCGAAACACTTTTCCAACATTTCCAACGTCCGTGCGCCACTAAATCCGTTTTTTACGCAAAATTTAATACAAGTTTGTTGTTGCAAATTTAAATCCATTTCTGCAATTGTAAAAAATCGCCAACACACACAGAGATAGATGTACTCTTGGCTACGTAACTTTTGCAAATGTCAAGTTATGATACTAAGATTTAAAGGGAATATCAACAACAGATGTACCAATTTAACAAAAAAAACAGAACTCAAATCGGAACGATGGGAGCGCCACACGGTGGTTATTCCGGGAACTTTTTGATCAAGGTAGTATCCTCCTGCTTCAGTGACCACGTTTCCGTGCCGTACATAGCTATGCTCCATATCAAAGTTTTTACGAGTTTTTTCTTAACCTCCTTACTCAACGTCCCCGTCATCAACTCCCTCCTTGTTGAAAGCCTCCTTGCCTAGCGCAAATCTTCTCCTTACGTCCCTACTACTTTGACCGTGCTGGTCCAAAACACTTCCGTGATACATAAACTGTTCTACCTGTTCTATTTTTTCCCCTCCTATTTTAATGTAGCCTGAATATATAGTATCATAAATTTTATAGATGAAATGTTAGTCACAGACATACAATGCTATTATGGACTTTTGATAACTCTACGGGAGATTGTAATTCATAAGCAACTCCAAAGAAACTAGCAAAGTAAAAATATATTTTATCCTCTACATATCTACAGCCTGGTACACTTAAATCATAATGACAATCTTCCATCTCCAGATTTTCCATCCTCTCAGCATCGACTGTAATCAGAGTGGTTTGTGGCCCCCCTGGTCACTCTCTGCTGATGTCTGGCCATTTTTGAATCGGTTGGACCATTCCTTAGAATGTAAAATCCCCATGGAATCGTCTCCAAACACCTATTGAATTGTTTTGCTTTGAGAATCACCAAGCTGTTGACGAAAATTGATGCAGCATCTTTGCTCAGCACAATGTCTTCTTGAGAGAGAAATGGAAAAGCGATGAATGCATACAAGTATGATGAAAGGCCATCACTCAGGATGGCCAGCCAGCCAGGCCGCAACTGGCTCACTCAAAGGCAGAGAAAAATTCAAGCATGCGAACTGAGTTGTCTCCTTCCCCTGTGAACAATTTTGCTGCCCTAGCATACCTACTTTGCGTGGGAAAATACAAGGTCGGATACTTTCTCGACGTGCCTTGTGTCTTTCTTTCAACTCTATCTGGTTTTGTGTTTCTACCACATCATTATTCCACCAGTTGCTGTCAGATAAGTTTTCTTTGTATTCTTTCCATAAATTTGATACTTCTTTATCAAACAATTTTAGTCCATTTTCTTCTTTTTTTCCATCAACTTTGGTCTTTCATGCTGAGAAAAAGGGTGACAAATAGCTGTGTGTGGAATATTATGGTAGTACTGGATTTCTTATGTTAATTACATGGAATCATGCTGAAAGTGCAAGTGATGTCGGCCACTTGTCAGGTGTGAACTAACCAGTAACATTAGCATTTCCAATTCTTTGCAGAAAGCAGGTCACTATCTTGATTCCCTAGCCCTGGGGGTGGATAGTATTTTGGAAGAAGAGGAGCTGATTGCTGACCAGTTCAAAGAGTACCTCTTTTTCGGTGCAGCCCTTCAAAATGTGTGCAAAAGGAGGGAGGCCCTTCAACTGGAAGTGGAGCAAGCCGAGGGGCTGGTGTCTGCTAAAAGTCAGGAGAAGGAAAAGGTTCAGTTGGGTGAGTATGTGTGCTAAAAGGCAGAGTTCTCTTTTTTTAACCTGGAAAATCATTGGTCTTATTTGTGATTTTTGGCTAGTATTAATGATACCTAAGGTTGAATCCTCAATTTTGAGTAATAACAATTATGTTT
The DNA here is from genome assembly GCA_037158775.1 of Hetaerina titia. Taxonomy (NCBI): domain Eukaryota; kingdom Metazoa; phylum Arthropoda; class Insecta; order Odonata; family Calopterygidae; genus Hetaerina; species Hetaerina titia. The sequence goes on along the minus strand of CM073769.1, from coordinate 13,752,357 downwards.
AATTTGTGTAAGGTAGATATATTTTGGAAAAAAGTCAACCATTTGAATACTAAAATTTGTCATCTGTGACGTAACTTTATGGAATTCACATAACATATTGACATAATAACATAATGACATAAATAAATAATAACATAACATAATGACAAAATAATAACATAATATATTACAAAGTCAATAATTTCATTTCAATATTTGAATACTAATTTTGGTGTTGAAATCATTGAGTTCTTCATTTCATTTCTGATGCCACTTCATGAATCCTGTGTTGAGAAGAAATAAAAATTCCAAAGGCATTTAAGAGTCTGATCCCTGAGGTATTATTTACATTAGAAACAAAGGTTCTTGAATAATCTTTCTTACATCCAATTCTTTTGAATGTAAAAAGGATTGATTGAAATTTTATGAAAATACTGAGTGATATCATTTAACTGCTTTTCTTTATAGTATCTGTAAGTGGGGATAATTTTGCAAAAGAGCTGTGGTTTATTGTTTGAAACTGTGTTCCATTTATTTACGGTCTTAAGTATTGTATTTATGATTAAGGAGAAATATGGTATGTAAATCATGGTGAAGTTGGGGGGGAGGGGGTCATGTAGGCTGGTGTAGTTTGTTAGGTATTTCAGGGTCTTATAAGTGGGTTTTTGTTTTCACACACAAAGTTACATACTTTTCTTAGACACACATACACCCATTGCATATTTGAAAGCTACTGTAACGCCCTTAGTTTTTCTGAGATTTGAATTTTTACCATTATTATACTTGTTAAAATTAAGTGCAAGTGTGAGGACTTATGCATGAATAACCTATACAAATATTTCTCACGTTTACTCTGTTACTGGAGATGTTTTGAAATATTTTTTTAGGCATAAAATTTGTAATGAAATTGTATTAAACTCTCAATTATCCAGTTTTGGTGTAGATAATTCGTGATATTCCCTCTGTCCTTCTTCCCCTCCCCCTAGCACCTCAAAATGCATTGATAAAATTGCAATGGTGAAGATAATTAAATGTGATTGAAAAATCAAAAGTTGTCAATAGAAAGATTTTTTCAATATTTTTTGGTAAAACATGAGACTCTGGTTGTTCACCGACCTCCCCACTCAGCAAGCATGGCTCTTTGTAACTTCTTGTTGCTTCTGAAATTGAAGACGCCATTGAAAGGGTCTCGTTTTGCTAGTGGGGAGGAGGTAATGCCAAAGGCAATGATGTAGTTGAACACCATTTTCCCAAAAGAAGCCTTCCGGAATTGTTTTCAGTAGTACAAGGATTGATGGGCTAAGTGTAAGGATGTGCAAGGGGGGCCTACTTTGAAGGTGATTAGGGTCTCAATCTCCTAATATAAGTCACATATTTTTCCCAGCCAAAGGTCAGACTGTTTTTAAAAATACCTCATACAAATAAGCCAAACTGTTTTGTCACAATTCATACTGGAATGATCATCTATTAACTTAAATTTAACCCTCAGGAAAAATTATTTTAATTTTGCAGTTCCATGCATTGTATCATGAAGAATAAAAGTGATTACAGTTTTCCATTAAGTTTCAAAGAAGTTTCTATTGTTTCTTTTGATAAATGTTTATATTTTGTAACTAATGGCCATGTTCTATTCCAATTTGGCAATTAGATATTGTGGTATTAATGTTGCAAAGAATGTGGACATGTTGGTTTAATCCAACTAACAAGAATACAAGGTGTGTTCAAAACATAACGAGAATTTTTTCATTTCATGGGCTTGGAGAGTCCGATTGTCAAACTTTTTTTATTATGTTGGTATACATGCCCCTAACGTATGATAAAACTTTCAGCTGTTGTCATTGTGGACTTTGTCTGTGACAGCCACTAAGGTTAGACGTGTTTTATGAGGTCGGCGATTTTCGTTTGTTAAAAGGAATGGATCATAGAATTTGTATCAAATTTTGCATGAAAAATTAAATAAAGTGTAACAAAGTGTGTGAAATGTTAACAAAAGCCTATGGTGAGTCTGCTTTGAGTAAATCAAGAGTTTACAAGTGGTAGTCACATATTCATAAAAAACGTCCGCAAACCATCACAACAAAATTTGTTTTCATTGCAGGATAAGTGGTGCTAGCTTATTACAATTATAGGAGTTTCACTTTATTTTGTAAATGGGAGCTTGGTTTAAAATTGCAGTTCTTTGAACCACACATCAAACTTGAATAATCACATAATTCTAATCTCTAAACACAATTAAGTAATTGTCTTGATGATTTCCACCATAATGAATTAAAGGTGAGAGTCTAATATTCTGTAAGTTGAGAAGGTTTGGCTAATTTAAGCATGAATTTTATGCATTTACATGATTTCTAGAGTGTGTTAAATTTCAAAATTAAACACTTTGAGTAACTCTTTTTGTCTAAGAATATAACTACAAAATTAAAAAACCTCTCAGTATTAGTACCAAAGAACGTTTTAAGTCTGTATTATAACATTTAATTTTCTATTTTATTGTACCCCAAATATGCTATTATAGGCTGCACAAATGGCATTGAATTAATCATATATATCACTCTCCTGCATAATTTAATCTATTCTAAACTGTTGCAGTAATACATGCCTGCAATATAAACAGAGATAACTAAAAGTTTTTGCCATTAATTAAAGCAAAAACTTGTGCAATACCTATTCATTTGTTTTGTTTTTTAGTAGTTTACCAACTGCTCTTTTTTTATGAAGATCATGCCACCCTATAGAGGTGGTTATTTTGTAGGATCCCAGATCAGAAGTTATGGAGACTCAACCAAGCTTCTGTCCACACTCTCTCTGTCTCACATTATTTGATGGAGTTGGTAGAAAATATAGGAAATCGTATAATACATGTTAAACTAAACTAAATGCAGCAATTTCAGAGCATAAAAGTCATTTGCCTTGACTGGGGTTTGAATCCAGATCTCTTGATGTCCAGCCAAGTGCTTTAACCAGTTAAAGCATTGAGGTGTCCTCTTACACTCCGAAATTTTGGGTGCTTTAAAGGAACAAGATGTTATGACAAAATGTCGATATGAGAGTGTAAGAGGACGCCTCAATTGCTTAACTGGATGAAGCACTTGGTCGAACATCTGGGATCCAGGTTCGAATCCTGGTCAAGGCGAATGATTTTTACACTCTGAAATTGTTTCATTGTAATGCACACTTAGCCGATGACTCCGTCAAAAGTTACTGTCGTGGCATCTCCCACAGTTTCTTGGAATAAACTAAACTCATTTAATCTGAAACTAAATTCACTGAGTTTAAGAGGCTTAAGGTTTAAGAGGCAAGCATCAATTCATTCATTGGAAGAACTTGCTGAGTGCATGTACCTTCTACATCTTTGGACCTATCCATGGCAGTATTCTGTCAATCTGTGGATTCTGGATTGGCAACAGATCTTCTTCTTTCTTGGATGACATTTCATCCCCCATATCCAAAATTGTGGCCAATCCAATGCAGTCCCACATTCTCAAATGTGGCACAAATTAATGCCAGTTTCTGGAAGAGGTTAGATGCAGAAACATGTGTGGCATCAGGAAATATATCTTCTTTTCTGTGAATATTTTTGCCACTGGGTACAATATCCCCATCAGCTAAATTTCAAGTGGTAATTTCCATTCTGGCTAGCAATGTATATTCTTTTTAAACAAAGAATATTAAGCTATATTTTTGGCAGCCTTGTCAAGGTATGTATTTTGTGCAAAGTATAATACTGTAAATTCTTTTTTAATCATCTCATAATAATAATTTTAAAAACCTCTTTATTGGGGCCAGATTGAGACTAGATAGTCCTTTCTCCCACCTAATCCCCCATAAGTGGGTTGTGGTTGTATTTATGTTGAGCATAGTAATTATTCATATTGGTCAGTCATTTGGATAGCTCCTGTTCGACTAACTAACAGGAATGATAGTTGTCTCTAGCAGACACGTGGAATAGTCTTGAAATTACAAACCCTAATTGATCCATTCCTTTATTTCATTGGCACTTGATTTAGTTTCCGATCTATCCCTCCCTCTGCCTATAATGTTAAAAGCCTCAATTTTGCCATTGGGGTAAAATGTAGTTTGCACCTAGCTATCTGTAAACCCATTACTTTAATTGAGTTCTCATTACAATAGAAACCAGTGCATTATGTAAAAGAAAGGGTGTTGAAAATTATGGTAATTCATTGCTATCTTGAGGAAGGGGAAACTCAAATGTATATCCCCTGAAAAGAATGCCAATGCCTCAGCCATTAGATATTTACCATTAAGTATTATAAATATTTTATTTAACCTCTTCAATATGCAAAAAAATTCATGTCAATACTGTGATATCACTAGCCAGATGAACATGATTAGAATACATGCCTTGATCCTCCACCAGTTATCTATGTCGGTATTTCAGTTAATACTTCGCCTGGTTAGTTACATGATTTTCACCGAATAGGAAATTTTTTTAATGTGAAGCAGGCTCATGAAGACTTTGTAAAAAGCAAATGTAGCTATGTTTTGAAAATAGCCCATAATTAAAACAATACAGTGAAGATATGGACCTAATATTTACAATCTGACAGATGGAAACTTAGAAAGAATGCTGAACTGACCCAATAATGAAGAATCCCAATAAATTTAGCAAAAGTTAAAATATGAAAAGCCTTACAAAAATTAGCTGTGCATTGGGATTGAACTGGAGACTTCATGGTCAATACCTATGAGCAATAATATGGTGGCAGAGAGTGGACACTTTTTGCTACATTAAATGTTATTAAAACATAAACAGTGGGTTATCTCTGACCAGAAGGGGGTACATCTGTATTTGGAGAGTTAGGGAGGATCTGATTGAGACCACATATTAAGGGAAATTGACAATCGCTGGACCTCGTCCTCCTATTGCAACGTACAGTGTCAGCAGTTTTGCTGTGCATAGTGTTCAGTTGTTGGCACTTTAACTGCAGTGGATCTTGCTCAGTGGTCATGCATGCAAAAACGTTGTCATTGGTCAATATAAGTTTCTATCTACGTCAAAATGCAGACATTGATATTAATTCCCTGATGTCTTTTAAATTGGAGAAATAAACTGAACATCCCTCTAAATGCAAATTATGTTACACTTGGATCATTCATTGGAGTAACTGCAACTTATTCAGCCATGATGATGTCATGGTGATTATTACCATTTAATTGCAACTTATCATTCTAAAAGAATTAGATACATGCATCAAATAACCCAGCAGATAACTCCAAAAACCTTGAAAACTGATTTTTTACCTTAAATAATGAATTACTGAATTAGAAATTGTGTACCCTAGTTAATGTATGCATAATGATTGTTCACACTCTTTATAGGAATGATGATAGTTTTTATTATATTTCAGGGAAAGTGGGGTTGATGTGTCGTCTGTTTGGGTCCGTTGACACTGATGAGGTGAGGGAGCTGAAAGTCAGTGCATTGGATGAGAGAATTGAGGAGGGGAGGAGCTCCGTCAAAGCAGCTCGGGACAGACTGAAGTGAGTCTCCATCCACTTCCTGCGTGAGATAGTTCGAACGATGCACTCTTTGCCATGGGCACACACTTATTTTACTCAGGCACTGTCAATGAATGCACAAGGCCATTCAGGGGAATGATGTATGCTGTTCAAGACTAACCCACCTCCCAGTTTTCTACATTAAATTGAATACATTGAATTGAGGGTTTCCTTCCTTTCTCTCCTCATAATAATTGCATGGAGTGGTATTTAAGGTGCTTTAACACTGTTAGCCATTATTATGGTTCATTTGCTGATTTAAAATAACCAAAACTTAGAAGAAATTTATCTTACATTAACACTTCCTTTGCAATAGTACAGAAATTTAGGGTAGAGCTCTCCAATGCCTTTTTTCCACCATGGAACCAATGGTATTATTTGCCTGCCATCCCAAATATATGAGGGACTGGAAGAGAGGGAAGGTTAATGATAAAAAATTTTTATTGGGGCAAGAATGAGACCAGATAGTCCCTTCATCATTTACATGCATAAATACATTAGCAATCATAACAGCAGAGATTCATGAAGAGGAATGATCTGCCTAGGTATCAGATCTACAAGAGCATAAAAACTCCCTCTTGAATACAAAAGAAAGGTTATAAGATAACAACTCATGACTATACCAATGGGAGTAATGAATCATTGATAGACAATTAAAATGAGAGTAGACCAAGGATTGATCCTTGGGGTCACCTCTTGAAACCTTTATGCTCGATGAGCATGCATTGTTGTCGATCTGATAGCCGTGAATTATTAGCTATGAATTAGTAGCTAAAGCAGAAAAGCCCATGCATCTTTAATTTTCCAAAATGATATCAACATCTATTGAGCCGAAGGCTTTGGTAAAATCTAACATAACAAATATTCAATCTTTTGTCCATTGCTCATCGTTTATCATCTATTTATGTGGGTCCTTCAAAAAGTCTTTAGAAAATCCAAGAGATGGCTCTTGTAGTATCGAAAAAGGTTTGCTTTTAGTAAGGCTCATCTCTTACTAGACTGCTATTAAAGTTTCAACTACATCCATCACATGCTTTAATTTTCATAGTCAATTGTGCCTACAAACTTTTGTTTTTTTAGAAAAATGGAAAGAAATGAGTTTTGTGTGGTGACAAAAAACTTCTATTACATAACACTGAAAGAGATCAGAGCTGAGATGGATGAAGTTCATGGCACATTCATAAATGATAAACATCATTTGGAACACCCAGTGGAATTGGTTTTCTCTGAAATGATTGACAAAATCTATGATATGGTTTTGAGTGATCAACAAATCAAAGTTCACGAAATATTTGAGGCTGCAGGCATATCTTGGGTACATTATGTTCAATTTTGCACAAACAATTGGATGTGAAATTCATCTCGGCATTTGCTCTCATTGAAGAATAAAGGCAATCACGTAGTTGATTCAGAGACTGGTTTGGCACCTTCCCATTGAAATACTGATGAGTTTTCAGCATGGATACATTACTCTGGACAAAAATATACTATTAGACTCCAGAAACTAAGAAACAGTCGAAACAGTGGGTTTCTAAAGGCGATCCAGCTCTGAAGAAGACAAAGACATTGAAATCGGCTAACAAGGTAATGAGTGCCATGGTTTTTTGGAATTTTTATGGAATTATCTGCATTGATTAACAGCAAAAATGACAAACAATAAATGGAGAGTATCGTGCATTGTTTGGACTGGTTAAGTGAAGAAATCAAGGAAAAAAGTTCTCATTTCTCAAAGAAAAAAATTCTCTTCCACCAAAGCAATGCACTGGTGTACCCCTGTGCAGTTCCAATGGCAAAAATTATGGAATAAAAGATTGGATCATTAGAATATCCAGTGTATTCACCAAGTGTGGCCCCCATTGATTTTTTATTTATTTCCAGACTTGAAAAAATGGCTGAGCAGAAAACAATTCACATTGGATGCGGTCATCACCAACACACTTGAATACTCACACCTCAAAAGCAGATGATGATTACTCAAAACATGTGTTAAACGTACAATGTGATGCTGGAGATGAACCAATGAAATTTTAAAGGATGTACATTACATACTAAGCTGACATCATAAAAAATTTAATTTTTGCTAATTAATGTCAATGCAAAATTTCTCTCTCTTTATGGAAGTCCACGTACACTAAAGTTCGAATCCCGGTCAAGGCGAATAATTTATACACCCAAAAAATGTTGCATTGAAATGCACATTTAGCAGATGACGCCTTTAATTGTTCCTGTCGCGGCATCACTAGCAGTTTCTTGGAATTTTTGTTTCTCTGCATCTGGTACACATGTCGCTGATATTTTGTACTGTAGATTGAATAATGGCACCAGCTACAGATATCTGCAAGAAACAAAAGGCATTGCAAAGTGTTTTCATTCTATAGTGCTCTGATTATCAACTATATCCCTGAGAATATTCTAGGTGGTTTTGTAATTGTATTGACAGAAGACTAGTTTTGTATGATAATAGTGCATGAACTGCACTTTATCAATTAAAGAATTATTAAGCAAAATATACAGCCGAAAGCAATATATTTTTAGCCGAAGCATTAATATTCAGCGGAATGGGTTCACTAGTTGTTATTATTTCCAGAAATACAACAACAGAGTAATCAAGAAATGGCACTTGTTGATTTAAATGTAGAATTTGAATGAGGTGCCTACAGTTACACACACAAGCAGCATCTTGGTTATTTTGGACACACTTAGAGCATCAAGGACATTGCAGTTCCTCACATGCAGCTGACACCACTTGCAGTGTGCCTGCAGAATCTCGTGCAAATGGCTGGAAAGTTGGCAAAATGTGACCAAAGGACGACATTTGCATTGAGCATGTTAATAGAACTTTGGGAATGAGACAACACCAGAATTAATATTTTCCTCCAAAGAAGGCTTTCAAAACTTCACTGGTAGATAAATTGTAGTTCATCTCATAACCCTTTCTCTTATGTCATTGACCTCATTTATGTGTAATTTTACTTCAATTTTTTATGAATTTTGAAAATAATATATTTTGACTACTGACAAAGATAAGATTTGTAAATTTGCAAGTGATTTTACATCTGATGCCCATATTTTTCATACATGACTACTGTTCCAAAAGTTGGATTTTTAATGTTTTTTCTTGAAGAGGGTCGGGGTAGTCCAGAGAGTAGAGCATTGGACTACTGACCGGAGGGCCCGGGTTCAATTCCCGGGTAAGGCACTCTGGGCACCTGTAGCTCCACCCAAGCTATGGGATTTTTCGGGTACCAGATCTTCCTGGGAAACCATAACCAGCACAGGGAAAGGGACTGGCCCCCCTACCCTGATGTGTAAATATCACATGCCGTCGGGCTTAGTACTGGGTGAACTCTACCATCATGTACCAAACTGACCTTTGGGTTGATTACTGTGTTTATGGTTTTATTCTTTTAGATTTGTGGATTTATAATGAAAGGCTGGTATTAAATTTGTGGCAAACATTGTATTAATGTTTTTCTTGGTTATCTTGAGAATAAAAATGAATTCTAAATACCCTTAAATTCCCCTCATTCAAATACTAACCTGCAAATTTCTGCAGTTCATTGAGTTTTGTTTGGAATGTGTATCATTGGATATCTATATGGCCTTTGAAGTTTGGGAGTTTTGATAATTTTTCACAGTGTCATGGAAATATCCATTGAATCAAAAGAATTCATTGGATATGATACTCAGTATCATATAAAAGCCTGATTCAGTATCCAAGATAACTTGATCCATTGTTGTAGTCTAATGAAAAATGATGTAGTCAGAAAACACTGAGTCAGTAAAAATTCAAATAAAAGCAATGAAATTGTATGCACAGAAGATGTGCTCTCTTGTGGCCACTGGTTTCTATGGGAGTTCTAGTATTAATATTTTTTTTCTTTTTACCATCTTGTGCTGAGTACAAGGCCTTTCAAGTTTATTGAATGTTTTTTATTCAAGGGCTTGGTTAAATGGTGCTTATTGGCATGCATAAACAGTTATTTGAAGTTTCTGGTTCCAGTTTAATGAGTTAGACTGATTAGTTAAGTGGAATATGCTAAGTCCTGTGATTGAGGGTATATTTTAAGATAATGAATTTTGCATTTGTGTTGCAGTACATTCTCAGGAAAGGCCCTCGTGGATATTGAGAGATTTCAGGCACAGAAAGCAGTAGATCTCCGGGAAACTCTAGCATCATACATAGTCCTTCAAATCAAAATGTCACGTAAGGTACGTGTAGTATTTTTCTTGTTAATGTACTAAGGGCATCAATATAGCATTATTATTTTTTGCATGCTTAATTACTGAAGTCATTATCTGTAGCATCATCTTCATCATGAATTTCTGTGCAACCACTCTGTGATAATGTACCTTAAATGAGTTAATGATATCTAAATCCAGTGGGTGGAGCTCACTATTACAATTTGTAGGAAAATATTGTAACTGTACATTTCTCAAGTGTGTTTCTGTCGGTAGATGGGCTGGACCTTGATCAATAAACTGCAGACTTTTCTAGCTCCTAGACCCCATCAAGAGCTTGGAGCTCACCCTCAAATATTTCTCGGGCCATGCTTTGGAATTTGCTGTATATCTAGTGGGCAGTACCCACTGGGAGGGCACATATTTGACCTTAGACTCTTTAATTTACCGACCACTAGTGGCTGAAGTTTTTCTTTAAAAGACAAAAACCTTTGTTTGCTTAGGACCCTTCAATGATGGTGTACTCCTCTGAAGCGCTGATATGTTCCTGGCAGAACATCAAAAAATAACTCTGTCTTGTCTTCATTGACAACATCTTTTGTGCTGTAGCCTTCAAGAAGTTTGTTCACTTCTGACACCTGTCACAGAGTTCCACTTGCCTACACACAGCTTTATATACAAGATTATTCCTATTTTTAAACCTATTCAGCCAACCATTGGACGCTGTGAAATCTTCGATCAAGAAGGTTGGGTGGCTAGCATACTGGCTTCCCACCCGGAAGGCCCGGGTTCAAATCCTGAATACAACAGATCTTTTTTAGTGGTATCCCAATCCCTACTAGAAGTGCTTTGTGGAGAGCACTTTGAGTGAGTATGCCATCTGCCAAAAAAGACGTTAAGCTGGGATCCCCTTGGTGCCTTTTGTTGAGAGTATGGTAAAGCCAATGCCAGGTTTCTCTTCACCCTTCCTCCTTTCCCATCCATCAATAAGTGAGTGACCTCAGATTTCAGTTGCCTCCTCTAAAATTGCTACTACTGCTGGAATTCTTGACATATTTGTCAAGGCCATTTGTCAACATTTGGTGCCTTGTTATATTTGTCAACTTTTGGTGGGATTTCATGCTGGAATATAAACTTACCACCATTTTTACCTTTCTTGTCTGTGATATGGGGTACCCACCTCATCCCTATACACAATTTCCAACACCACACACTATTTTTCTCAGCATGAATAAGCTGTAATCCACTCCTCTTTGATAACATCAATATTTCAAAGCGCAACTTTTTTTATCGGCATTTAAATGCTATGGTCCCCAAATTCTCCCTAAAAGTAATATCTCTGAGCATCTCCAATTTTTCATCATTTTGTATATAATGTGTGGTACTCACCTCCTCCCTAAATACAATTTTTCACAACACAAACTATTTATATCCTTATGTATGCAATGTGATACCCACCTTTTCCATAAATACAATTTCTCACAGCTCCATTTTTTTATACTTATGTATGTGAATTGGTTACCACCACCCATCCTAATATAAATACTTCCAAGCACAACCCCTTAATATCATCATTTATAGGCCATTGTTCCCACCTTCCCTATAAAAAACATCTCCAAATATCCCTATTTTTTATCAATATGTATGGGCTCTGTTCCCCTCCTTTTCCACAAAAGTAATGTCTCTGAGCAGCCTCTCTTTTTATCTTTTTGCACGTGATTTGTTTGGCCCCAACCTTTTCCCTTAATACAGTTTCTCACAGTATAGACTCTTAATATCCTAATGTATGTGATGTGGTTCCTACATTCTATGTGTTATCAGTACCTCCAAGCACAACCCTTTTATTTCAATATGTGTTTGCTGTGGTCTCCACATTCTCCCTAAAATAATATCTCTGACTAATTGCCATTATGATCACTTTGTGTGTTGTGATTCCCACTTTCTCCCTCGATATAATTTTCCACAGCACACACTATTTTAATCATTATTTTATGTTCTGTGGTCCCCATCTTTTCCGTAATAGCAATATCTCTGAGTAACCCCCATTTTTATCATATTTAATGTGATGTGGTTCCTATCTTTTCCATAATGCACTTGTAAATATCTCTAAACATCTATCTCTTTGTATGTGATGTGGTCCTCACATTCTCTCAAAATACAGTTGTCACAGGACAGTATTTTTGTCCCAATGTAAGTTATGTGCCAGCCCCCACCTTCTTCCTAATTTCAGTGTCTCCTAGCACAATCTCTTTGTATCAAAAGGAGATTATGGATGGCAGCTTTGATTGTTGAATTTGTACCAGATGGTGCCAACTGTTCTCTTAATATGATATATCACTGGATTCCTCCTTTTTATGGTTATGTGTGTTCTTTGGGCCCCACACCATCTCTCCAAAAATATTATCTCTAAGCGCACCCATTTCACCATCACATCTGTGCCTTGCACCTTGACTTGTCCTTAAGAGCAATATTTCAGAGCAAACCTATTTTTATTATTAAATGCAAACTCTAGCCCAATCCTTCTCCTTGGAAACATTTTGCTCAGAGGACCTCCTATTAGTATTGTAAGTAGCCTTCACTGCTTTCTCTGTTAATAATCAAATGCAAATATTTCCCTTTTAGTACTACCTCCTGTTCATAGATGTAAATGAGTGGATATTGTATATGTGCCCACCACATCTTCAGCTTGAGGCTGTTAGTCGCATTGCAGCAATGATCAACAGTTAATGTTAGTTGTCCTACATTTCCTTCTCCAATACTCCATGGACCTTCTTGTGCAGAGGTTGGCACTCCATGTTCTTGTGTTGCTCGTCAATTATCGTTAGTCTTTTTTTTTAAGTGGTTGTGTACCTCTTTGATGAACTTGTCCCATGTCAAGTAATTGTGGAAAAAATCATTCAAATTGAAGAAGTGTGTGTGTGTACATTTTTTCCCTGTAATAAAGAAACTATGTACCAAGTGGCACAATATCTTCCACTGGATCTTCTGCCCAATCCTACAGATTGATTTGTGCTGGTTTAGATTTATTTCAATCTGAAATCAAGGATAAGAAATATTTTTACCACCAAAAAACCAAGCTTGGTTATTCCGAATAAATATCACCATCAAAATAGTTAATAGCACATGTTTTTTGTCTAAATTATATCAAAGTTTATAACCTTAGTTGGCCCTAAGTTATTACGTTGTAAGTAATAACAGTTAAAGTTAATTTTATTCAATGAATAATATAAAACAATTTCATCAAATGGAGCATTGGTATGCTAGGACATACTTGTAACACAGAGGTAGTTACTTTTGAGAATAAATTTTGATTATATTGTAGTTTATATGCTTCAATCAAATGTAAAGGCTGCAAGAGCCATAAAATAACACTCATTACCAACATGAATGCTATAATTGTCTTTTACACCTGAACACAATCAATTACAGTCATTATCATAAGGTTTGAAGAAATGATAATAAACAAATTATTTCAATTTAGGTCAGCTGATATGTTTTACAATGTAATAATGTTCATACAGATGTGTTGAAAATGCTTACAATGAATAAAGACAAAAATAAGTTAGGTGTTACTTTGTAAAAATTAGGAAATCAAATTATTTATGAGAAACATGTTCTGAAAAACACCAAACACCAAAAAAAATGCAAAAGGGTGCCATAATGAAAGCTAAAAAAAAAAACAAAGAATCCAACCACAGAGTATATCAACAAAATATAATAACCTAGAAGAGTTTAAGGTAGTGGCCGACATAAAATCTTAACAGTTAACTAATATTCACATAGATACACAAGGGTAATGTACTCCTTTGAGCAGTGTCTTTTGAAATTTTTCTCAAAAATAATATTCAAAAGTCAATTTTCGTTTAAGAAATAGTATTAAATGAAATGAGAATAGTGGGTATCCACCATAGTCAAGCTTTTTTTGTAGATGTACATAACAGATGCAGTTTCTAAGTACAAAGAATTGATGTCAAACACTGCTGAAGAACATTTTCTTCATCGAATGAGTCATTAAATTACACCATTGCAGGTTAACACTAAAGAATTTCATATTAATAAAGCAATAGCTTAAAAATAAAAACTTCATATTAACCAGATTGCATAAGGATGAATATGAGGTCTGTTCAAAAGGTTCCTGAACTTTTTTATTGCAAAAACAATAATTTGCCTACAAATTATTGATCAGGATCCCCTTCAAAGTAGTCTGCTTCCCAAGGTGTTTCCACTTTTTGAAACAGACCTGGAATACTTCTTCCGGAATGCTCATAAGCTCCTCTGTTGAATATTTCTCCATCTCTAGAATGGTGGCAAATCTTCTTCCTTTGAGGAGGATTTTTAGTTTGGGGAACAGGAAAAAATCACATGGGGCCAGGTCTGGTGAGGAGGAAGGCTGAGGAAGCACAGAGGTCTTATTTTTTGCTCTAAACTCACGAGTTCTGGGAGACGAATGAGCCATCATGGTGAAAAAACTGCTTGCCACTCCTCCAAAGTTTGGGCAGTCTTGATTACCTGATTCTCCCTCTTAGGCATTTCACAGCCCCCAAGTGGAATATCATGTTGACTGCCTGGCAGTACAGGGTGCGGTGCAAAAATCCAGACAATTTGAAAAATTTTTCCAAACATTTTTTAGTTTTTCCAAACAGATTTTCCTCTAGATAAGATTTTTGTACGACCATGTTTTGATGTATTACATCATCAAATGTCCCTAGACAGCTTTCTTGTAAAAAAGAATTATGAATAATTATTTCGATTCTTTATTGTTTTCTACATATCCAATTTGCATTCCAGTTTTGTTCATTCTTCCATGGAAGGAAGATGAAGGTAATGCATAATCCTAAACAATGTAGTTGTAATTTTCCTTGAATATACCTTGCACATAATGTTTTAGTCTTGTAATGCATTATTTTCTTTTACATTAATTTGCATGAATAAAATTGTTTTGCTTTTTGAGTGTTTCGCCGTACGAGAAAGATTCTGGAACAAATTATACTCTTTGTGCATTGTTTCTGTCATTCACTTCCCCTTTCCATGTATTTAATTGATTATTTCTGGAGTATCAACCTCCAGAGGGTGTTCAGAAGGTTCACTGTCACTTTTGCTCATGCTGTCACTCTGAAAACTTTAAAACTGCTAATGAACCATTCTAATCAATGGCCCAGAATATTCATCATAATGTTTGATAAACACACAAATTTCTCTTATATCCATTTTTTTTGGAATCATTTGACTTGCTCAATTCAAACCAACTCTAAGCTGAAGAGCAATAGACTGAGCTGGATGAAAATTGGTCTGTGTTCCTTCAAGTGAAGCAACTAATTGAAAATGACTTTTTACAAAACTTTCATGGCATCTGTCTGACCTTGCATGGAATTTTCAAAAACCCATTGGCTGATATCCAGTTGGTGGTAGGCTGATTTGTAAACAAAAAATACCGGGACCGTAAACTTGACTAAGACACCAGGTGTTTCGCCTGCCTCGCTGATTTGCTCATTATTATTCAGAATTTAAAATAAACCAGACCATGGAGAGTCTTCTCTATATGGAGTGAAGATGAATGGTAGAGTTTTACACACCTTTCCCTGGATGCATTGTTAACAATTGGTGCAGTGCATATACAACTAACAGAACAGGAATTTGAGATTTTATGATTTTGGTTAAGGATTCAAATTAATTCTCAAATTCTAACCCCTTACTAAGTTTAGTTTAGCTGCTCTCATGTTTAAGAGGACCCATTATAATCTAATGCAATTGTCAAAATATGCATAAATGTAACCTTAAGCAAACATTTATTCTTATTTTTAATCATTCCCTTTATACTTTCAGGGGCTTCAAACTTGGATTCGTATCTGTAAGTGCCTAGAAAGTATACCATGAAATATTTAGTATTCTTCCCTAGTGAGTGAGCACTTCACAGCAAAGCATTTGTAAAGTATTCATGTGTGTGTGTGCCTATTCACAACTTTTGGCATTTTGCATTTATTTTGTTGATTTTCTGAAGGCAATAATCACCAACCAATCAAATTCAACTAAGATTTTATCATATATATATACACACACACATGCATGTATAATGTGTAAAGTTGATAATTTACAGTCACTGCTTAATGAAAAAACATAATTGTGAATATTCTCAACAAGGGCAAAGTAACAGTGTGTGTATTTATGTGTATATATTTGTTTTCAACGTGAAAATCAGTAATAACAGAACTTAATGTTAATTATATATTTATTAATTTATTTTTCATAATGCCTATATACTTTGGCAACAAAATAAAAAAGTATTGGTGCTGTTCTTAGTTTAAACACATATCTTTAATTATTAAGGAAGTGGCAATGTGATTTGTTGATTTATTCTGTATGTATGACCAATTTGTGTGGAAATGTATACCCTCAGGTGATACTTGCTCTGACAAAATAAGGATGTCATGTGTTAAAGCGAATTTCAGCTGAACTAATATTTCAGAGCTATCATTAAGCATAAAGCAGAGCCTATAGCTAGCTGAATTAGTACTTGGCATATATTGTGAAATGGTTGTAAATGTGATTTTATGCTCATTTGCCTCAGGCTTAGCCATGAAAGTAGAAAGATTTCACCAATATTAATAGCAGTGGCTTGATGTTATGTGTCTTGCTGTTTCTCTTGCAGCCCTTTGTCACTTTTCCATCTTTCATTTGCATATTGTGAAAATATTGTATGTCAGTGTCTTTTACTTTACAGTAAGTACCAAATATAATCTCTGAAATTTAATAATCTCAGCAACATTGAGCATTATCATTTCATTGTTCTGAGTAGTATCTGGTTATATTTCACCAGTTGGAGGAACACCTATGAAACGTTTAATTTTGCCTTAAAACACTGATTTTTATGGCTGGGAAAAATTATTTGCAGTTTAGTTTCTCTATCAAATGATATTTTTTAAGAGCTATAACATTCTTTTCATGTATAGATAGCTGTTTGTTGGAGTTTATTTTCATGTTGAAATAATTGAATACTTGGCAAATATTGTCTATAATTATTCCTTATAATAAATGAAATCCTAACTGTAATACCAAATATTGTTATGATTAAATGTACACAGTAAAAAGCTGATTATCAACATTTCACTGTAGGTATATATGCCATTGAAATGTTCAACCAAAATGTGTCCTTTTTGTATAGTATTGTGTTATTATTTGGTGTCCCCATTACCCCAAAGTAAAAATCTCATAATATTGACATTGAAGGGACCAACCAAATTGGACTTGAAAATATCCTCGTTAAAAATAAACCAACTTTAAAATCTTAATTCCATTTTATCTGTTCATTAAAATACCATGCAGGTTTGTAATTTGTAGTAGATGCTCATAGTTTTTCCATCATTTTTAGGAGGAATGTGATTGCTACTCTTTGAGTATTGGTGGAAAATATGAAAATGTTGCCCACTCACAACCAAGAACCTTTAGCTATTAAATTGAAAATTTTAAATGATGCATGTTTTTTTCAAATGAGTGTTAATTTTTTTCAAATCAGTTGTGGTACAGCTTGAACTTTAAGATTATCCTGAAAATCAAAACATGACTGCTATTACAAAGAGATGTTCAAATTACATACAATGTTAATTATTATTTCTGGAATATTCCCATCACATTCTTACTCTATTCCTATTTTCTTTACATTTGTTTTAAATATGGCCAGCTCAATTTTTCCCAGTGCACACAAATCTATTTTACAAGAGTTAAAATGTCCCTGTGAGTAGCCATGTGTTTACTTCACAACACACACAATTTCCCCCCCACATCTTATGAGCAACCCTCACCCCGCCTCTCTCTGTGCATACACCTTGTGTTACAAGTTATTCACTTTCCTCTGCCTCTTATGTTAAGCACCCAGCACTATTTCCTAAAGCACAAAAATGTCATCTACCAACTGTCATGTAAAATAATGTTTTCATTCCTGTGGCAGTAATGGAAATAAGATGGTGTTAATCTCTGCACATATGTTTTGGCCAAAGTGTAAATGCTACTCTCTTCTCCCAAACATACCTCAATGACCCCCTTTGATTTCAAATTTGAAAATGTCATATGCTGCCTCTCGTATGACTTCTGCCCTCTTTCTAAATTGATGAATGCATGGCCACCCTTTCCATCCATATCAGTAATCAGTGCTACTTCTCAAAATCTCCTGAATTCCTCAGTCATCCAAATCCTAAACATACTGCCTCCCAGAGTCAATAATTTGATACTTGCCCCACTTGACTATACGAGGTGTATCCAATAAATAACGAAATAATAAACGAACCGGTGCAATCTGGCGGGCATGACGCAGACTAGTTGGGAGGAAGGAGATAAGCCACGGAGAATGATACAATTTGTAATATTGGAGTAAGTTCCTAAAGCTTTAATAGCACATCTTGGGTCACTGTTTTCTTTAAAGTCCTCGGTGTGTGGCTTTGAACGGTATATGAAATTGAAGAGTGCATGATTATGAACTGAATGCGGTGATGGATGGAGCATTGTAGGTATGGTGTGAACATAGTCCTTCTGTGATGGTAAAGGTGCAGTTGGTATTCTTAAAGTGTCATTGTATATAAGAGCATTTTGTCCCATATCTGTTCTTCTTGTGCATGTATGTGCATTGTTAGAGTGACCATTGACCAGACTTGACTGTTGCCACCAGGACAATTGCCTAATTGCAGCGAGATTTATATGATAATAAATATGCCAGACTTAATTTTCCTGAAAGGCAATTAAAATAAGTTTCCTTTGTCAAGTTTGTATCCTAATGGATGCCAAGAAATTTTTTTGAGGTGATAAATTCTATATTTTGGCTATTCACTGTTGGAGGAATGGGTCCGGATGGTTTGAGAGAAATGCATTGCCTGTCATTTTTCTGTGCTTTTACCTTACTTAAGAAAATAGGAGTACTCATGACAGCTTTTAGCACCAAAAGCAGTTTATTATTCATAGACAAAACCATAACCTTAGGACACAGAGCAGTCTCCTTTCTATGGATGTGTGGGGTATGCATGTCCCTCTGCAGTCCCATATGGTAACTATGTACGCTGGAATTCATGGAATATTCCTAAAATCTTACACGTATCCAACCCTTGAGTATATATGCACACGATATGGGTAAAATACTTTTTTTTCCATAAGGGCAACAGGGAGCAAGATTGACTTCTTGAGCAATCAAATTAGCAGCTGCCTTTTGTATTTAGTGTCTACAGCTTGAGGTGATGATCCCCAAGCAACCACACTGTACCAACCAGAAAACTGCATAGATAAGGCTAACTACAATATCCAGTAATATGATTACAGTGCCATTGTGTTTAGTGAATTGAATGTTCCTCCTCAGTTGTGAACTGTATAAAAGCTGCAAACAGCCAATTACTCCCAAGCTGAATGCCAAATTTCAAGTATTTCCCCACAAAAATAGATTGAGTGTCCTTACTTCAGGTAATGTCCCACAGAACGTTATCTTGCTCTTTGCAATTCACCCAATTCCCACTCAAAATTTGCAGTATTATGGCACCCTAGGCTCTGAACTAAAATCCATGACTATTTAAAAGCCATAAACAACTGCTCCAAGCCCAAATGGTCATAAGGCATTACTTTTGCAAGTAAAACATGTCGTAACCAAGGGGATTCTCTCTATTATTTCTGCTGATAGTCTGTCACAAAGACAATAGGGAAGAACTTCGCTGGAAAATAAGCAGGTACCTATACATCTGTTAGAGGGTGGGTAATCAAATGAATTGCCTCCTGCCGGAGACAAGCGGCAAATTGCCTGGTAATTAAATTCGATTTCACCAGACGTTTCCAAAAGCATTTTCTTTAGTTTCTCCGCGAGTTGACGTGAACACTAATAGATTTTAAAACTAAGAGCCACACCATGTCAATACCGACAGTTTGGGTTGATGCTCACATTTGAAATACCAGCGGGGACTGCCTTCCTTTCGCAGAAATAATGTTGCTCAATCAACTTATTTTTTCTTCTGAAAAAATAATTGTGATACGCCGGTACGAAGCCCCCCTCTAGCTACATATAATCAGTACCCAAACTTCTTCAGCAAACTTCAATTTGTTTAAGACGATTTCACTGGAGAATTAATATTTCTCAAACTACACATTTTAAAGACTTCTTCCAAAGAGTGGTGCAATACATGTTTTTGAAGGTGACAAAACCATGCGCGACTTTCGATCGTTTGTGCTGCACCAAACCATTAATGAGTCTTTCCTCAAGGGAATGCATGGCGATCAAATGTCCTAATTTTCCGAATACTGCCTAAATTTTAAAAAATGGGTAATTTTATTTTTTACTGAAAAAGTAGCAATATCTATACTCTTACACCTATTAAAAATATTGCCAAGGACGCTGTCCTTTTTGTAGAAATTATGGCGTTGATGTTAATCATGTATGTTTACTAAAACAACAGTCCCATAAAATTAGGGTATATTTCAAAAATTAATCAAATATGTCTTTCGAACTGTAACCAGAAAATCATGTCAATAACCGACGTCTAAATTTAAGTCATGTTTTCATAAATTAGCGTACTGCAGAAGATGATCAAAATTCGACGGAATTTTTCTTTGCCATTACTCCTGAATATATTAACCACAACAAAAGGTAATACCATGAAGACGCTTTATATAAAGTTCCTACTTTATTTTGTATTGATTTTACTATAGCCAAACCACGGCTCCTACTAAGGTTATCGATTCCGCTTTTGATTCACGTCTTACATATTCTATTCCCTTTTCTCATTGCGTCGCTCATGAATGTACCTAAATAATAGTGTAAAGAGCGTATTCAGGGCACGTACAAATATGTTGCATTCCATTGTTCTCCAGAAAAGCATCCCAAAGAATCTACGTTAAAAGGAGCTTGAATAAGATGAACATTAAAATGGCCGAAGGCTTGTTACTCTCCAAATGTTGAAGAGGTCACTTAAAGTTACTCTTTCAAATTGATCTCAAATACAAATATTTAGAACAAATTGTGCACGGGAGAATGACAATTAGATATTTACTCCAAAGTGTAGTTATGTCGCAAAATGATTCATCGGGATTAAGATTAATTGTCATGGAAACATGGTGCGCTCAAACATAAACAGGTGCTAGAATAAAAAGGGATACACATTCTTGTTTCCAAATTTCCCAGAATGTCAATGGGTCAAGGGTGGCTACTGAAAATTAATGCTACCGACTTACATCTTAATTAATTAATCGCGCTAGTTAACCTCGGGTGTTGAAACATTGGACATAAATGAGCCAGAGTAACACTTGGAAAAGGTATTTCGGAATATACTTCAACAACACCATTACGCCCCCACCACCTGCAAGTTACATCGCTAACGTCTATCGTCATCTATCGAGTCCTTTAGTTTAAAAATCTCTCCATTCTCACCGTAGGTGGCGTATGAGTGCGTTTTCTGAGAAAAGCTCTCATTGGCTCCTTCGAAAGTAGTTCCGGACTTGTCTTTTATTTCCCGCCTCTGGGGCAGTGTTATTGTGGCGACCCCTCTAGGCCTTCATTGAGACCGCCGCGAATACGTTGTGGTGTCTGTCCGTCATACCCGGTCCAGAGTCACGAATTGAGGTGGAAGTGAGGTGTTGATCAAGTAGGCTAGTCGGATCTCGCGTGCCGCGTCTGGGTCCTGGAGAACGGCATGGAGTACAGGATAGAACTTGAGAGGCGGGGTCAACCCCCTGGCAGCGTGAGTATATTAAGCGGTTGAATTTTCATTTAATAATTATACTCCATAGCGCTTTCACATTCGAGAAAGTTGTTTGATTATTGTTAATATGGTTGCCCAACTGCATTTTTAAATCGAAAGCTTAGAAGTTTGCCTGTACTATTGTGATATTCCAGTGCGGTATTGAATTTTGCTCGTAAAGAAGCCATGTATACGAGAAATATACGAGATTTTACTTGACTTGTACTTATAGAGTGGTGTGCGAAGTGTCATAAGACGCGAAAATTCGAGACAGGCAATTTGTTTCGCCTCTTAAATATATAATGATGCATTTATTCTTTCTTACGGCCCAGTTGGTTCTTGACAAATAATCCCTAGTATTCGAAAGGTTAATACATTGGCAGTTGCACAAAATAATGAATATGTATCAATAGTAAACAAAGCGTCGCAAAAGCGTGTTCTATCCAAAGGCCAGCGGGCATATCAATATATTGATTGTATCAAAACTAAGACAGTGTCCGTATTGAGACTTGTCATGGATTACTTGATTTTTTTGTTATCGTTCCTGATGTTGGGAGCTTATTAGTAGTGGTGATAATTTTTCACGAGATGCCATCCTTGACGCCATGTTGAATATTATTTGCTTTCCATATCAAAATATATCGGTTTAGAAATTTGATTTCAAAGATACATATAACATAATGATACAACCGGGAAAGGCATGCATTTATGTAGCCTTGTTGAAATTTGAACAATTCGGGATCAAACCAAAGTAACGTCCGGGAGCGGCGCTGAATCGTGAGTTCTACGCGTCTAGAGTTAAATTAATGTCCAATGTAAGGCAAAGGTTTCGCGGTTTAAAATCAAGAATGTGAAGGATGTGTTCTGTTGGTCGCATATGCTTATTAATTGATTGATCATCCACACCAGCAGTAATTAACTAATGCGAAAATGTCGGCCATCTTGCATGGTTGCGCTCAAGGAGGATCCGAGTGCGCGTCTCCTTAGTTCGAAAGCTGCGCAAAGGTGTTTATTGAAGTTCATTGATAACAATGATGAGATAACAATGCGTTACAAAACCCTTGCGGAACATCCATTAAATGAATAAATGCATACTCCAGACCTCATTTAAAATTCCAAAGTCATTTACTTCCATTAAATGAGTTTTTAGTATTTAACGCCGTGGTTGCCCCAATCAAAACTAACGAAACTAAGAGCCTTAATATTTCGGTCTCAATTTCAGTGATTCACTAATGTCCTTTTGTTACTCGCGCTTCTTTATGATGGAATTTCATCCTAGGTTAGAAAATTCTTGAAATTTGTATTTTGAAAGGCCAGAGTAATAACTTCAAATCCTTGTATTTTTCTTACAGGTTTTAGAATTAATATTGGACAACTGCAGGAGTACGAGCATAGTTGGTCTCACGGACGAATTTAGCAACCTCAGAACCTTAAGTCTCATCAATATTGGTCTCATAAGTCTGAGGGGTTTCCCTGTATTACCGAATTTGACCAAGGTTTGATATTTTAATTTCATTTGAAGACTTGTAAGTTTGTAATGTTTTTAGAAATAATTGACATTATGTTTCTGCCTCTTTACTGAACATTTTGTATAACAATCATACTCGGACTAAAATGTTCGTGGAATTGATTATTAGACGTCGTGAGTAACTAAGATATAGCGTCTTAATTTAATATGTACGCATTTTAGTGTGGTAGTAGAAGAAACCCTTTTTTCTTTTTATTACATTGTTAACGTAGATTGAACTCAGCGACAACAGAATTTCAGGAGGTCTACATCACCTGCATGGAAGTCCAAAACTTGTATATATTAATCTTGGTGGAAACAGAATTTCAGAGTTTGAAGCTTTAGAACCTCTTGTAAGTATGCGCAAATATGTGGGTTCTTTATTGATATATTTTAATTTTCATTTAACCGGTTATATTTATATTTTAGCAAGAATTCAAGCACCTGAAATGTTTGGACCTTTTTGCTAATAAAATTGAATGCTACAAGGAAAAGGTATTTGATCTCCTTCCCAGCCTCGCCTACCTGGATGGGTATGTATCCTAAATTTTTAATGCTGTCCATGTAGTTGTTTTTCCTATATATATATATATATATATACACACAAACACTAAGACAACAAACACCACACACATAGAAACATAAAAGAAGGACACTTACATTGGATATTTACGTTTCGACGGCCCGGCCGTCGGCATCAGATTCTGATGACGACGGCCGTGCCGTCGAAACGTAAATATCCAATGTAAGTGTCCTTCTTTTATGTTTCTATGTGTGTGGTGTTTGTTGTCTTAGTGTTTGTGCGTCGCCGGAGAGCGTCATTTCCAAGAGTATATATATATATATATAATCTTTTACAAAATTATTATAATATTCCAAGCATTTTCATATGCATGAATTGTGATTTTCACCCTTTGTAAACTAGTGCGTACATGTGTGCACAAACTCACACCTGTGTTTTGATTTGTGGTGGATTAGAGTAAGGATTCATTTATTTCAATTCAACAGAGAAAGGTGTTATTTGTAACTTTACGTCATTTAATACTTAATAATTTAGCTTTTGCTTAGCAGCAAAAATATTGGCAGATTGTGGTATGTTCTATGTTGGTCTGGAATAATTTAACACATCAATGTTTGTTTGTGCTTTCAAGGTTGGACAGGGATGACAAAGAGATGGCCTCAGACGAGGAGGAGGTGAATGGAAATGATGATGATGGTGAAAGTGAAGAGTCCAGTAAGTTTCACTAGTGTGGTGGCTTGGAAGGGGGTTTTTTTTATTAATTTATTAGTTTCAACCTTATTTTTAATTTAACAGTTTTAAATTATAGAGCTGTGCTGTTTAATCCAAGTTAATGGTGAACTGAGTAATGAGCATTTGTGTTGATGAAAACAAGCTCTAGGATTTGGAAATAGTGATTCAGCTGAATGCTGCCTTAAGATATGTCATGATTTATCTTTGCCATATTCAAGACCTATGTTGTTTGCCTAATGTTCCAGCAATGGTTTGAAATGAAGAAGAATGATATACACAGCACACTCTCAAGTCCCATGGCATGTGTTCGGTTATAGTAATGAAATTGAGCAGTTTGTAGAAATTGATTGTTTATCACCTCAAGAAAAGTAGAGCACAATGTATTTTATTCATTTGTGAATTGCAGGCCTTAATATATGTCTGACAGGGCAGATAATTTCTATGCAAACCAGAATTGTATCTCAGTGTCTTTCATAAATTGAGATAGGTGTGCATGGAAAGAGGATAACTACGAGAGCATTCTTGTCAAAATATTGTTTCCTGGATAATGTTTCTTTTTCCTTTAGCTACTGCAATCTTGTCCTGATACATATCTACCAGATTACAATATGTTTTATTTTTTAATACTCTGAATACGTATGAATTATCACTATGGGATTCACCTGCCTAATTAGTACATATATTGTGAATATGTTGAATTAAACGTTGGTGTCCAAAAGTGCATTTGATTTTGGAATAACTTTAAAACATTAAGTTGCTTTCTCAAATACTCAAAGGTAGTATTTTTAATATTTCATGTGATTCAAAAATATGTGCAGAAGGGAATGGAAATGAGGAAGGATCAGTCAGCGAGTATTCCAGTAAGTAAATTTAGCGATAAGTGATATTTTTGATAGTTACGTGTTATTAGTGTAATCACAACACATTGCTTTAGCCTGAATTAAGTTTCAGGGAAAATTAAGACTCCACCCAGCCTCCCTTTCCTTTTATTTTATGATTCTGGCTCAGTTATAATGGAACAACGCATAGCTCGGAATTATGTTTGGCATGAGTTGGACAACTTCTCAGGGTGTTCAGCTTGGTATGATTAATGGGGGTATGTCATTAATTGCAACAGGATTTAGCTGTGATGTGAGCATTCCATTTCAACTGAAATGGGGTGCTCTGGGTAGTACAAAGTAAAGTCTCTGAATGTCCACATCACTCGTACTTGCAGATGTTTCTTTGTTTTTGGTGGTTAGTAAAAATTAGGATTTTGGATACTGCACAATGGTATTGCTGGTTCATTACCCCCACGACCAATTCACTGTTGAGATCATATAATTGTCTACTGCCTTTTAGATGAATTTGACAGGCTGTACAGGAGTTAGGTATTACCTCAAAAACAAATCAGGAAGACTAACACGTAGAGCAAAAACTTTTCATTAGGTCCCTATATGTGCAAGATTTTTTGCAGCTGATCATAGGTGTCCAATTTATTCTCTACTCTCCTCAGCAAAAATATATAATGGAATTTAATGAGGAGTGAGTAAAAGGATTTATGCGACATATCATTTGTCTCTGGCATTATGCTGCTGGCCAATGTTAAAGGTTGCTCTGATGGTGCTGGTTAATTTTTGCATTGATAAGGGCATGATTTGGCACTTGTATTATATTAAATAAAGGTTAATTTGTAACAATCCACGGTAACTGGAATTTTTAAAAAATGTTAGCTTGGTAGCTGAGGTAACATTTTGGCCATTTACTTGTGTAATACAATGTAAGAAATGTTGTGGAAAATTTGAAGGTTATTTATTTGCTGACAATGAAAACCATGTCTTCCCTCTCTTCCACTCCCATAGCTGTTACCGAGTTATCTTGAGATGGGTTTGAGGGCATTCATGATGCTTGCAATGAATTGAGAGGTAGGTTAGTTGTCTTCAATCGGAAAAATTTTGGTGTGTGTTCTAGGCATAATACATGCTCAGAGGAACTGTTCTCATATCCAGTGTATCTCGAGGAAGTGCTTAGGCCACTAGGATAGTTTCCAGATTTGGTATAGCATTGTGCCATGTCTAGCCAGCTAATAAATTTAGTTTTAGTGGAGAGCTCTCCGTCTCTAAATTAATGGTGGCATTGCAGAAACTTTGTTTTTAGCAAACTTCAGTATTGCTTTGCAAGAAAGTTGCCAAAGTTACTAAATAGTAATATTAAAAGGGAATCAAGATGGCTAGCATATTGGCTCCCCACCCAGAAGGCCAGGTTCAAATTCTGGAGACTGCAGATATTTTTCAGCGGTATCATGGTCTCTATATAAGGTGCTTTGTGGTGAGCACTTTCAGTGTGTTTATTATCCATTGGATGGGATGTTTAACTGCGGACCCCTTGGGGTATTTCGTTGATAGTAGGCTGATGCCAACGTCGGGTTACTCTCCATCCTTCTTCCATTCCCATTCATCCCTAATGGCGTGAATGGCCTCAACTGTGGTCCGCCTCCCCTTTAAGCTATTTTGAAAATGTTACATTACATATCAAACTTCTTGGGTGATGATGATAGTAAATAATACCATCACACCATCTTAAGTGTATAAGCAACTGTTGACTGGGTTGTAGCTGTCAGTTTACAAGCAGCATTCAATGAAAGGGAATAGAAATACAAGAAATGATTCACCTTTGAAATTCCAGTGGGGTGTGATCTAGGTAATCTGTTGGCAGGTTGTTGAATTCAAATGTTTTAATGGTACTTTCATGCTCACTAGTATTGTTGGATGACCTTATGTGTGCCTTTGTGTAGTTTTCCATTTGATGACCCAGCACTTAAGAAACCTAGTGTGAATGTCACGATCATGAATGAATATGTTAACTGATATTGGGTTTAATCATTAGTAATGCATTAAGAGTGGGAAAAATTGCAATTATGGGGAATTAGGGTATCTCCATAACTTCTCAAATGATTTCAGTTGCATTGATATAAAATTTTCATTATTTGATATATCATGCATGC